>JANAVB010013596.1:1505237-1722737 GCA_029216955.1 Iris pallida
TGGTAGTGGTAGCAATGCTCTCCTTCAAGTTGAGCAATGCTTCCAACATCCCCTATGGTACTCCTCCTCCTCCTCCTCCTCTTCTTGTTCACCACCACCAACCTATTGCATCACCACCAAAGCATGCACACTTCCCTCCTCCAAGCTACCACCACATTGCTCCACCACCACCAACTCATTCACCCCATCCTCCTCTTCACTATCACCACTCACCACCACCACCACCAAGTCATGTAGTCCATCCTCCTCATCACTATCACCACTCACCACCACCACCACCACCACCAAGTCATGTAGTCCATCCTCCTCCTCACTACCATCACTCACCACCACCAACTCATGTAGACCATCATCACTTACCACCACCACCAAGCCATCTAGCCCGCCCCCCTCTCTGTGTTCACTCACCACCACCAAGTATGCATCACCACCACCACCACCACCACCACCACAAGCGTCACCAACACCACCACTTGCCATCGCCACCGAGTCACCGACCACCACCTTATCCTCATCCTTACCACCCCAAAGCCCCGTCACCTCCGCCTTTTCGCTACGCACATCCTCCTCCGCCTTTTCGCTACGCACATCCTCCTCCTCTCCACGCACCATCCCACCACTCCAACCCAGCTCCTCATCCAAAAACATGTATCATCTCCCATCCGCCCCCGCCACCCGCGCGCACAACACTTCCACCTCCCACTCACTTGCCGCCGACGCTGCCGCCGTACCATTACATCCCCATGCACTCACCACCACCTCCACCGCCGCCGCCGCCGCCGCGTCACTAGAGTCGTCGAAGCCCGGTATAGTTTGCGAGGCTAGCTAGCTTCTCTTGCATGCTTTGCAAGCGATGCATATTATACAAATGTGCATTGCTAGTCAAGGTGATCAATATGCAAGTCGAGTAGCACTATCGGCAACGTTGTTAATTTCTAGTTTCCGCAAAAGTTAGTTTGGTGTTTGTCAGCAATAGTTTCTTAATTTCTAGCTATTTGATTTCTGCACGTGTTGGTGTTTGTAGGAAGTAGTTCAATGTAACAGTTCAGTGAATATGTAACCAAGTATTTATTTCGTCTCATTTCTACTGCTCATCGTCAATCCATAATGAAACAATTATCACGATTCGTGACGACCTTACAAATTGACAGCAACTCATGAACATAAAGGTAAACAGTCCTAAAGCAAACCATGGATATCAAATTGAAGTTTAGGCGCTACCAAAAACCAGATGGATTTTTTTTATTTTTAAATTTTTTTTTATACTCATAATAAAAACAATAGCAAAATCGAAAATTGTAAAAAATCTAAAGGCATTAAGTTGTCTAATATTATAGTTTAGAGTATAAAGTTAAAAAACTTAAATATATAGTTGAGGATATAAGCTGAAATTAAGCCATACGATTTTAGTTATTTGCCTTTTTTATTAATAATATTGGAGATCACCATGAAATCTAAAGAAACAAAATGAACGTGATTATTGCTAACTAATCTGAGGTATTCCTTTCAGTGAGGAAACAAATTAAAATCTAAAGTCAATATATAGTTCAACGAAGCCACGTACCACTAGTTTATATTCAGTGCTGATGATTCAGGTTCCTATATACGTCAGAACTATGCTTCAAACAAACCATTCAATTACGTTCTCTGAAAAATCATATATTGAAGATCATTCAAACAAAGTTCCAGAAAAAAGAAACAAAGAACACTATTGGAGGGAATTCGATGCTCACCATCACCACTGCAACCATGATGGGTCCGTCCCACTGAATAATTTCTCCATTCACTGGTACAGTAATAAACAGAGAGTAAGTTAAAGGAGTCTTGCATCAACCGATCCTATCATATTCTTCAACAATTAGGGACTGTTTGACCTATCGGAATATCCGTCCGTTATTTCTTGTTGGAGTCTCGTTCAAAAAGCCCACTGTAAGTGTGAGCGTGCAAGTAACGAGTAACAAACCTATTTGGAATTCCACCGTCTTTTAGAGAGTTCCGTCATCTTCTAGAGAATTCTGTCATCTTCTAGAACATTCTGGAAGCTTTCTGCATAACCTTGATCCGTGAAAGGTTATACAATTTTACGTCGGATGGGACAACTTTTTGGACGTTACAATTGGCTATAATTGATGGTTTCCAGAGAAGTATGACAGATCAGCTAACCAAACTTTCGTTAGTGATCATCTTACATAAGAAAGTCTGTTATGATCATCATCTTGTCACTATGGATTATTTTTTTTCAGTGAACTGTATCTTACACTATATTCTTTGCTTCAAGGTTGATATTTCCGCTTTTGCCAAAGTAGTCGGAATCTATGCCACTATACTCGGTGCACTACTTTCTTCAGCCTTGTAGAGTTTCTTCGGATGTACTTGCATTTCTGTCATTTGCTGGTTATTGCTATGTTGCGCTCCTAATTTCACATTAAACTGGCTTTTGTCTTGAAAAATCCAGTTCTAACACCTATCTTACAAATTGGGAAAATTAATGTTTTATTTAGTATTAACTTTTCGACTGATGACTGGTGGACAAATCCACAATATCAAAATCCTTCAAAGTGGACTTCTACAAAGTAACTTCTTCTTTTTCCACGTCAAACCACTTGCTTGCAACCAAACAATTCCAATATCAGAAAAAATAAGAAATAAATTTCACTGTACAGCAGATTGAATCATTCAATCAAAAAAGAATTTAGCCTGAAACATCCATACCAACTAATAATATTTATTCCAGAAATTGTTCCATCCATAAATGCTACATATATAATGATACATTAATTATACAATAAGGTCATTTTCTCTAAGACACAGGAAGCAACCTGCTATAAATCACCTATGCAGACTCTGATCTCGAATTATGCTTGTGAAATTACCGCGACAAACATTGTAAGATGGAGTCACATGAAATCCATGGAATCATTTGGTGACTGATCGCCATGAGGTTGGCCATTTGAGGGAGACTGAGAACGGGACTGGGACGATTGAGACTGAGACTGAGAACGGGGTGCATTGAACTGTTGAGTCTGATGAGCATTCGGGTTTGGCACCTGAGGTGGGCGCGAGTAAAAGGAAGGGCCAGACTGGGGGATACCTCTATTGAAGGCATTCCCATTCATGGCAGGAATCTGTCCTGTTGCTATCTTGAGCCGGTGAACTTCCTCCTTCAGCGCATCATTAAGAGCTGCACAGTAAAAAAGGGTATCACTGTCCGTTCGGCCTATGCAGCATGGGCAGTCCAAAATATTGGGGTATCGATGTTATGTCTGTGTCGGATATATGTCCGAGTCAACAGACAGAAACAAGAATATAGACGACGTGCCCATGCTGCCATGTTTTAGATGTCCGCCCGTGTAGAACATCTTTGATGATATTCATACAGAAGAAAAGAAAAAAGATATCACACATGATCCTTGCAGATATGTCATAATGTTGCTGAACCTAGAAAGCTGCATATAATGTTTGTAATTTAGCTGAGTTATCACCAAGCAACTTGCCCAAACCTTGGGCCCCTGGTAGGGAGATACACAGAAACACCAGAATTTGTTGCTATAAATTATCTGCTGACACAATGTAACTAATTAAGAAGAGGCATACCTTCATGAAGATGAGCCTGTTGTTCCATAGCCTGCAGGCGCAGTTTCAGTTCCCTGTTTTCAGCAGTCAAACCAGTAGTGTCCCTCTGCAAGAAATGTACATCATGGTAAGATGACATTATGTGTTAGTAATAAATAAATCACGAACCCTAACAAATACATAACATCTGGAGGAATCTCTTTTACATATTATACAACCTTCTTGAAAGCGAACGATTCGTACTTTAAAGAATCAACTAGCAAATAGTACTATTTATCTAAGACTAGATTTCTTTCCTTGATCATTTATTCTCCTCCCTACGTCTCCCGAGCCTTTTGTACCAGTAGCAGGGTTAGCTCACGATTGTCTGGGTGTATCTTGGCTCCCAAATTGCAGCCCGTGTCGGTCAATACATGTGAGTCCCTAATGCATTTGAACTGGCTGTCCAATTTAAGCATGTTTTCATTCAAGGTTTACTAATACTATAAGATTCTAGCCTAATAGCAACCTTGTGAATAGCAAATTATCCAAATCCGACAGCCCAGTTAGAAACGCCATCAGCTTACAATCCACTTGCCAAATTTCAAATGCAAGGGCCAAGTGTGCATGCACTCCCCACCCCTCACCTTTTAGAATTTGGATTAAGATAGGGTTAGTAATTTAATACTATATAAATATGGATAGTTTGCTATCATTTCATAGACTCTAGGGCCACATTTGGTTCGCGGAATCGGGGCCTTCGGGAAGGAAACTCATTCATTTCCTGTTTTTGGATGCCAAAGGAAAGGAGCATGAAAGGAAAATGACTTCCAAAGGAAAGGAAAATAGGAGGGGAAATGGTTCCCCCCACCCACCCCAAGTTTCCCTTGCCTTTCCAAACACCGGAAAGGAAAATTGGTGGGAATTGTAATTTTCCAAAGGAAAGGAAAGAGGAAAGAATTCCTTTCCTTTCCTTTCCGCGAACCAAACAAACCTAGGTATTTGCCTTATATCAATTTAGATACTTGCCTCCATTTCATATTCCTCCCACAAAAATTAAAACCAAATAAGATCCAACCGTGAATCTTTATAGCCCCAAGTTTATATGAGGATGGTGTTTAGATGAGAAAGGAGAAGCAAGCCAATTGTCATGACATCAATATTCCAACATTTAACCCAGTTTAAAACACACAAATACAACCAAGTGTGAATTTTCACAGCGCCCTTTCCAAATATATATATTATAAGAAATCGACCTATTGTCAAGAATTTGTATCACATCCATTATGGTTCTGCACTACAATATAGGCACTAAATTAGCTAATAACATGTGACTTGGTCCAGTTTAGTAGCATAACAGTTCCATTGGTCCTTCATCAATATAGTGTTTCTTTGACTACAATTACCATATCCATCAGAAGAAAACAAAAAATTCATCATATTAGCTGAATGTTTGACCATACCTATTAGTAGGAACATTTCTCACACATGATTGTTTTCACATAATTATAACAGCAAGTCCGTTTGCTACGCTTTTGCAGCAGCTAATTCAAATCCAAAAAACGAGAACCTAACCAAAGACAAATTAAAAAACTCAAAAGTAGCCCTCGGAGCCCTATTCCTCTTCACCATTTCTTTTATTTTCTTTTTCTTTTTGAATACATAATATTAATATATTGTTGTTCTCCTCTGCTGTTTTCTTTTCAATTTTGTTGAATCAGCAGACTGCAATTTTTCTTTTCTTCTTTATTATTTTTTTCCTAGTATGCTAGTTCTTTATTGTCAAATTGAAGCTCTTTCTATCAATGTTGTTGTTTCCTAGTTTTATTTATGTTTGGCATTGGTAATTGGTATTCAACTTATGTTAGTGATTTTCGTTTCATAGTTATTATTGTTAAAATAGAGCTATGACATAATATTTGGTGTTCTATTGATATGTAGTTTTCCTTTAGAAATCTATTTATTAGAATTATTTGTTACTTTTTAATTATATTTATATGTAACTTTCTTAGCTTTTCCATAATGATTAGAATGATTCACTATTTTTAAGAAAAATAATTATGTGCCGACTACCGAGTAACAATCAGCTAGTAATCCAGTTAACTGTCGGTTCAAGGGTCCCATGCCAAGCAGGTAATGGAACCGAGTAATTTAATCTTGACTTCAACAATTGAAATGATAAAGATCAACAATGTAGTCTAACAAATTCTCAGCCTGTGAAACTAGACAAACACTGTTCAACACTTCAACTATATCGCTCTAATTACTGAAAAAAGGCATCAACATTTTAGAAGCCTAGAACTTAGTCTTAATCTAGTAGTATTTGAGCCCAGTTCAGGCATTTTGAAAACACAGTTTCATTTCTAAGAGTCAGTATAGCCTACTCAATCATACATCACCTTTTTTTTTTCTTTTTGCAAACTGGATTTTTATACCATATTAGCTACTTACTTAATGACCATCGTACTAGTAAAATTCCATATACAATCTACTTAGCTTTTCACATTTTAATGTTAATACAATGTTACTATTGAACAAGCATCGTAAGGTATCTTGCGTATGTTTCAAGCACACCTCAAGGTTAAGACACACAACCCATAAGGCGGAACACCTCATGGAAGAAAGAGCCTTGGGCATTAACCCACCAAAATGCCTCTAGAAGCCCCTAATTTATGTTTTTTTATTACACATTGATAGAAACATTAGGGTTCTGGAATCCCCTATTCCAAAGATTCTTAATAAACTAGCAAGGGTACTTTAAGTAAACTACAATCAAGGTTGTAAAAATCGTTAGTCGGTTCGCGAGGACTATGAATTAATCGGATTAATCGGGGACAAGTCGGATTAATCGGTTTAAGTTTATATATATATGTCATCAAAGTATTAAGTACCCAAAAAAATATACGCAGTATATGTCCTTGGTATGCATCTTTTCTGAAACTTCTTCTCCTTCTCTTCTTTCTCTTTCTTTGTCGGTTGCTTTTAGGTTTTTGAAAGAACTGAATTTCGGGTCGGATTTTGATCTTTTTTATCCTTTTTTGGGGAACCGAGGCCTAGTCGGATGCCTAGGTCCGATTATTGCTTGAGCCGAATTTTTTGCCGACTAGTCCCCTAGTCGAGTCGGCGAAGGCCGACTACCGACTAGTCGGATTTTTACAACAGTGACTACAATGATACAAATTGTAAGTCATAAAGTTCCTTACAAAAACTAAAAAGTAGCGTGATGCTTCACCATAAAATGCATCTCTAGACCATCCCATTTCGCCTCACTACCTAGGGAAAAGCAAGCACACCATTTCCACGTTACCCGAGTAAATTCTTCATTAGATCAAGGCTTGTATGAAACAAGCACCTATCCAGTTCATTAACATTATTCTATCAGAAGTTTGATAAAGAACTCCTAAAATGCAATCAAGGTGTTTGCTTGAAGAAATTAAGACCTAAACTCGGTAAGGCGTGGAGTAATGGGATAGATTGGCTTTTATGATACAAAACACAGTTATAGTTCTCATCAACCCTATGGTTATTTAACTGTCTACTTGTACTCGAGTTACTAAAAGAAACTAATATACAGGATAAAGCGCATGGTACCTGCAGCAGAGTAAGCTGGGCTGAGAGCGTAGTCGCCTCCGTCTGAAGCATCTGCACCTTCCGCTCGAGCTCACCGGTGTAGCGGACCTTCCTCTCCTTCGACCGAGCTGCGGACTGCCTATTCGCCAGAATCCTGCAAGCACAGATAGAAAGGACAAGAAAATCACAATGAAACATTTTCCGACCAAACCAACTTCATACTAAGTAAACTATAGCAAGACAATCAAACTAAACACATTCCAATATCTATAACAATCACAAGATATTTCCAGAATTATAGTTTAGTAACATAAGGTTCGCAAACATTTCCAAGAAAGCAAATAACAAATTTACAAAGGAGGTACAAAATCTAGTGGAAACTAATGTTGGGGGAAATTTCTTAATTTTTAACAAAATAACCACAAAATTCAATGCCCACCCAGTTAGAAAATCACAACTGTGTCAAAAAAACAGAACCAAGTTAGAACACATTTTGGCGTGTCTTTGTTGTGTCGAACACGGAGACGGCACCATTTTTTTTTGGGTAAAAATAATGGAAAACCCATAAGAGATCAGAGGTCAACTGCTCCAAGAAGTGGCAAAAAATCACAACTTTCTGACCAAAGAACAGTAGAAACCACAGATCGAGGAATAAAAATCTCACCTTTTCGCCCTCTTCGGGTCAAGCAGAGAGAGCTCCGCCAGCTTGTCCGCCGCCATGGCCTTCTTCGCGTAGTCCGACGTTGCCGAGTCCCCCTCGAACCCGTCCACCGACCCGCTCCTCCGGTGGTGCGCCCCACCCGAGCCGCTCCCCCCGCCCAGCCCGAACCCCTCGAAGAACGCGGCGTCCACCGACATGCTCCTCCCGTGTCCGCCGGGGCCCCCGGCCGGCTGGCGTACCGGGTGGTCCGGGTGGGCCGGCGGGGGAGGAGGCGGGGTCCCCGCCGAGAAGTTCTCGTCGGAGAGGGAGGGGAAGTCGATGTCGGAGATGCTGAAGTCGGGGTCGGAGTCGAAGAGGAGATCCTCCGGGAGGCGGAGGAAGGACTCGGAGTGGGCCCTCCGGTGGCCTCGGGCCGGGCCGCCGGCCGAGGGGATCGGACCGAACCGGTGCTGGTTCGGGTCCATGAGGAGAGCGAGTTGGTTAGAGTGAACCGGAGCGAGGATGGGGAGGGGTCGTATTTGTAGGCGGCGGTGCCGGTTAATTTGGGCAGATGGTGGTAGTAAAGAGATGGGAAGGAATATGTTTGTCCAAAATGTGATTTTTTGGGGGCTGGATTTTGTCCAAAATGTGAGTTTGGAAGTGAGATCTTTCAACCAACTCAACCATTGACTTTACTTGCTACTTCAATTATGGTCCCCAAATTATAATTATAATTATATCTTCTTCTTTTTTACTTTTATGAAGAAAAAATATATGTCAAAATAATGATAGATTTTTCAAATGTGTAGTCACAAGTAAGATTAACTTTTACTACTAACCATTCAACCCACCCCCAATTGGATTATCTTTCATTTTTTTTTTTTTTGGCATCATTTGTTTATATTCTCGACAACCCTTCCACAAGTAGGGGTGAAAGTTTATGGGTCAACATATAGGTAAAACTAAATTTACAATGGCATGAGAGAAAAGAGAGTATCCATATATTCCATGCTGGATTGGAGTGAATTAGGTTGTCCATATTGAGAACAAGGATGGAGAGTAATAACTAGTAAATGGATTCTTTGAGCCAGAACCGATGACTTTTTGTTTCGATTATGATTCATGCATGAGTTATTTGATCGGATAACTTGAATGACGTGTGTTCTTAGGAGTTTGTTCAAGTTAAAATAAGATTTTTTTTTTGAATTTTTATATTTTTTTATGCTCGATAGAGTGTAGATTATCATTTTTAGTAAGAGGTAAAGCATAGACCTTATAACAATTTTAAAAAAATCTATAAATAGTTTTAACATCGAATCATATTATTTAGAATTCTCAGTCAAAATTATGATTAACACTTTCTTAGCAACCAAATGAAAAGTTTGGATCAATTACTGAAATTACAATTTTATGAACCTTCTTTATGTCAATAAAAAAATGTGTGAAGAAATCACACAATAAGGCGTAATTGAAGGTAAGATATATTTTAGTCATAAGCTTCTATTACTATTTTGATCTTCGATGTTGTCCTCACTTGACTGTCTTGGCATGATCATTTCTCTTTTTCTCTTATTATTTTTTTCTTTAACATATTATCAATTATTAGTTGTATACAAAACATTCTATAGTTACATATATACATAGATAGCAATTTTGATTAAACTTGTTTATTTGATTTACCAACCCGTCTTCTTGACATGAGTTTATTTGATGTATAAAAGCCTTCAAGTACAAATGGATCACACACCTAACCTATTTACTAAATGGTTTGATTCTGCTTAAACGTTTGGTTTGACGTTATACATTTGGTATACAAGTCGGATCACCCTTAGGGGGCATCTGGTAGGCGAGTTTTTTATTCCCAATCAAATTTATGGTGGAAAATATTTTTCTATGTTTGGTTTAGGTTATAAAAATTTAGTTACAGCGAGTTCTTCATTAGAATCTTTGGAGATGTCCCGACGAGGAAGCACTTCGTCAGTTCCTTGACTCTTCGACAATGGGTACACAAGTCCATGAGGTGCCAAAGGAACTCCTTCTCCGAGAACCATTCATGTAAAGACCAAAACTACAACAATGAGAACATCAAGGAGGGACCCATTCGTTCTCCATTGCTTATTAATGAGATTCCAATTAGGGAGTCTAACTTTAATCTATGACGACAGAGCCTCCCATGCATCCACATCAACAAACACCCTAGAAAAAGGCCGAGTGTTATTGTTGTGTCGTCAGTAGATCAGTGCATAAGAGGATATCCTACAAGGCTAGCCATCTTCATTATGATTGGCGAATTCCATAGCTGTGGTCGAGAATATATTCTTTATTAATAGTTCATCATTTTTAAACCGTATAAGTGATCGAACTTATAGATATGAATTGAATGTCATTTGATAAGTAAGATTTAATAAGGGAAATATATGGAAACGATGAAATAATGAAAGAGGAATGCCTCCTCCTCTAATGTTGGCAGTGATCTTAGGATTTTGGTGCTCCATTATAAACCATCGAACATATATAGGCAATGATGGAGGTGCTAGGGAGGAGCATGTTAGTGATGAAAGACCTCCTTGGTT
This sequence comes from Iris pallida, assembly GCA_029216955.1. NCBI lineage: Eukaryota > Viridiplantae > Streptophyta > Magnoliopsida > Asparagales > Iridaceae > Iris > Iris pallida. The sequence goes on from JANAVB010013596.1 coordinate 1,515,573, forward strand.
GTACTACTATGTTGCAACGGAAGAGTAAGTCCTTGGAGACCTCTCGATCATAAGAGAAGCAATCAACCCGAATGGTTGGCCTGGTCATTTTGATCATTGTCAAAAGAAAGCCTATTGTAGAAGCATGGAATTTCAGGACCAGAAATCATATGCGCCTAACATTACGTGTGTCGGGGAACTCAAACGAATTACTTGGCACATAAAGATAGCAAAAGTATAGACAGCAAAAAAAGGATTTTTATTTCATATAAAAGTCTATTACATGTTTAAAAGAAAGGCTTTACATAGGAGAATTTCTACAAAGAAAAAGACCCTAAGTCTACAGCTAGGCACAGCAACCGCCATGCGCTTTCAGTCAGGCGCATCTCTTCAGCGTCTCAGTCAGGCGCATCTCTTCAGCAGCTCTGTTATGTGCATTCCTTCAGCGTCTCAGTCAGGCGCATCTCCTCAGAGTCTCAGTTATGTGCATCATGAAGTCTCAGCATATGCGCCTTACTCCAACCCGATCAAATGCTTCGACTAATGAAGTATTTATTGAGCAAAACAAGGGTAGACGATCAACCCCACCCTAGCGGGAGGAAGAGCTCTCATCCTCGGCAAAAGGAGGCTTTCAACACAACCAGAATGGGCAACACCCACTCTGACAGAAGAAAGAGCCTCCAAAGCCCAAGAAAGATGATCGGGGCACCACAATTCCGAACTGCGGCTCTTCCAGCATAACGGAGACGAGGCTCGAGCATTCCGATCTTTGGATGCAACAGGCACCTTCCGCTTGCCTCAGAAGCCCTCGACTTCGAATTTTGGATGTAACAGTCACCTTCAAGTGCATGAATGAAGACAGTGCGTCGCATCTTCACTTTCGAAAGCATCTCGTCAACAGAATGTGCTCGAGCAAACAAGTTCATTTCGGAAGGACATGAGAGAACGAGAGGCAAACTCTTTCCTTGCCACTATTTATAGGCCGGACAAATCAAATCCATGCGCCAAGTGGCGGGCTCTCCGAATTTCATGCAATAAATTTGCATTATGGTGATGAACCTGACGCTTCGAATTCAGCCAAGTCAAAACGGCTATTTAAAGTACTTGAAGAACGTAACAGTCGGACCAATAAAGACGTGTCATGCAAACGGATACGCCGGTCAGATCGCGTATCATACAGACGCGTCCATCAGCACCAAGCGTCCCATAAGGATGCGCCCCACGCGTCCCCATGCACCTAGTGGAACACAGATCGACACGCCCACTCAACAGTCCATCATCCGTCAAAGAACATTAAATACTAAAATCTGACACGACAGCAGCCAGTCCCCAAGGACTGAACAGTTGACAGCTTTTTCAGAAAACGAAGCGTCGCTGACGTCAGCACATCATTACTTTCCTCCGACGGTTACAAGCTACGTGGCCGCCCAACCATTTCGCATGCGCCTCAGACTTTTCTCTGATCCCTAAAGACAGAGGTCAAGTTACTACTGAAGACTCGCATGTGCCTCAAAAGTCGTGCGCCCAGACGGTTCGTGACTCCTGAAAGTTGTGAGCCGAAGTCTTCTCATGCGTCCAATCCCAGGCGCATCCTATCAGATCACTCTCCTCCAAATCTGGGATCTTTGAGCCATGGACCTACGACACGTGTCTTTTGACTCGATTCATCCTATAAAGGGGTGCTAATTACCCAAGATCTCAGCAACAGAAAGATCCTCTCCCCTGCTATGTGCCAGCCCACAAAAGCAGCATAAAGGATTCAACCCACAAATAATAGCGCATCATCCATGTGCCTCCCACAGCTTCAACCACGTGGCGTCCCCACGTACAGGCGTATCCTACATATGCGCGCATGAGCAGCCAGCCTGCAAGCTATAAATAGAGGGATCATCTCCTTCTTACAGACACACACACAGAGAGACATACATACCTACAGACAGAGACCTACATACGCAGTGAGAGAGGCAGATACAGACACTCAGCATCTTCTTCCTCTCCGCAAGCTCCAGCACCCAGAGCAACTCAGACTTTCAGAGAACCGAGAACCGTCGTCAGATCGTCAACGGAGTCAACGTATTACCACTCGCTCCATCGACACAGGGACCCAGATAAACAAAAATGTTCTCCTAGGACTACATCTAAGTCCTACATTGTAACACTGTTCTGTTTGTAATTGAAATTGTAATAAAAAGATTTTAATGACAAACAAGCTGGCGACTCTGCTGGGAACTTCTTCTCCTCCATCGAGAAAGCTATGTCGTAATTCGACGACGTGAAGGTGGGCTCCTCCCACAAGACGCTGGTCGTACGCCTCAATCAACAGGCGTATGAGGAGTTCATCTCTGAAGGCAGCACAAGTCCTTCGAAGCGGCTGCCAAAGTCGAAAAAGACTCGCCAAGTCTGGGTGCGCAAGGTCGAGGCCCCTAGCACCACCACTGAAGGGGATGCGTCGATGCAGTCCACCTTTCTCGTTGACGTCCTCAGCAGCCAGGATGTGCCCACCGGTGCAGCGCATCTCTCGGGAAAGCGTGGTGCTGACCACATTCCCCAGCCATCTCCTTCTCAGACAAGAAAGATGCACCGATGGAGCAAGGACGTATCTAACTCCCTGCGCAGTAACTCTGATCCGCCACAGAAGGTCTCTGTCTTTGACAGGCTCACTCGCTGTCGTACAAAGGAGAATTTGGACTCTGAATACTATGTACCCCAGTGGGCTGGTACGAAGAAGTCCAAGGCGGCACGGGCCATATGCATCAAACGTGCTATATCAGCGGCAAACCAGAAGCATGCGCTCACGATCATGCGCACTGCTGATGGTAAGCTGTATAAGGTCGACTCAGGTGCTTCTGTGCCAGAAATGAGCCGACCTTCAAAGTCCTTGCCTCACTTGGGCGCATATGTTGCGTTCGCAACCAAGTCGAGCAAGGCAAACTCTGTGGTCTTGAACCCCAATGCCTACATAGGATGTGTGTCTGTAGCTGGTTCAAGTCATTGTAAATATTGTGCCTCCACTACTGATCTGAGCGCATCTTCTGCGTTGGTTCAAGGGGCACAGCATTCACCTGATCACCCCGGCGCTTGGCCTTGCCATGTGCCTGATGGGGTACGAAGGTGGCACTCTCCTCCAATAATTTGCGTAATGTGATCAGTCATAAGCGCCGATCAGGAGAGTCGACTGATAAGCACAATGTGCCCCTCACAGGGCATACCTGTGCTGTAGTCACCATCAACTGTTGTTGCAAAACAGCAGTCCCACCACCAAGGCAGTCGGTGTTCCAGCGGCTGCAATCATCAACACCCCTCCAACGTCGCCTCGGGAAGAAGGTGTCAATTGAAGAGGAGCCAGAACTAAAAGTTGTTTCTTGTAACGTAATCTCTAACTCTTCGTCAATCCAAAAGGTGACTGGCAACTCCTCGGTCTCGTCCAAGAACCAGCCGAGGAAAATCAAGACAACTGTCCTGTCCTCTGGAGTGTTTGAAGGCACTCGGAAAAGAAAGAAGATCTTGGAAGAAACTGGGGGTAATCAAGCCCTTGTTGATCCTCATTCTGAAGACGAAGACGTCCTCCAGAGCCTAGCTGGGGGTAGTCAAGCCCCTGTGGATCTTCATCCTGGAGACGAAGTCAGCCTCCCGGACATAGCTGGGGGTAGTCAAGCCCCTGAGAATCTGCGTCCCGAAGACGAAGAAGTCCTCCAAGACAAAGCTGGGGGTAGTCAGACCCTTGCTGATACTTCTCTCGAAGACGAAGGTGTTCTTCAGAACATAACTGGGGGTAGCCAAGACGAAGTTCAGGGGAAAGTTCCTCTTCTACAAGAGAGAGAGGCCGAAAGCGAAGCCTCAACCGATCCATCCACTTTCAATCGCGTCATGACGGTGTACATGACGGGAGCGGGCGATACCGAGTCAGATGTGCCGCCAGTCTCGTCCAACGCATGGATACCTTGGAGGGAGGACTCAAAACCCTCTCTGCCTCTATATAAATACTGACTCAAGCAGTATTTGAGATACGGTCCCCCTTGGCCAGGGCACCTTCTACCGGCCCTGACCTAGGGGCCAATGGAGAATCAAGTGTACCCCTTCAACGGGTATCCTTGGATACAGATCGCCGCGAAGCACCACGGACATCGGAGCCATCAAATGTTCAACTCCAGGCTGTACCACCTTCTCCGACTCCCAGCTCCACGGAATACGTGGTTGAGATGATCAGGGACTTGCACGAGCGCTTTGAGTCCAAGAACAGACAAGAGGAGCGCCAGAAGATGGGGATCCCACAACCATACCCCCTCGAATGGAACAAAGTGGTTTATCCTTCCAAATATAAACCATAAATATTGATGCCATACGATGGGAAGGACTCTCCATGCCGCTATCTGACGTACTTCTAGTCTCAAACGGGACATCTCCCGAAGGAAGACGCACTACTCACCAGCATATTTGTTGGGGCACTGAAAGGAGTGGCTTACGACTGGTACTGTAGTCTTCCCGACAACTCCATATCTTCCTTCGATGACTTGACACGTCTCTTTCTCGATCGTTTCTACGACGGAGGGAAGGACATGACAATGGCGTCCCTTATAGAGATACTTCAGAAGGAGAAGGAAACAGTTCGAGCATTCATCGAACGGTTTCGACAAGCCTGCTTCAGACTGTCCCCGGGTATGCCAGAACATGCACTCCTCTCCTCCTGCAGCATGAACATGCTGCCTACGATCAAACTCTGGCTCAACTCCACTCCTCCTCCCGACTAGAGTTCCTTGATCATCGAGGCCGAAGCAGCAGAAAAGAAGGTGTCCAATGCTCGTCTTCTGGGAGTCAGTTTCCCTGCCTTTGAGGACAAGGAAAAATGGCCTGCAGCCAACAACCCTGGACGAGAGACGAAGGGAAAGCAGGCATTGACTGTCAATGCCTCCAAAGGTGCATCAGCACCTACTCAGAAGCCTCTACTTGCACCAAGGCCAAAGGAGATTTATTTTTTTAAAGATGAAGACACCCTGCAACTCTTCGATATATTGAAACAGGGTTACAAGATCAAGTTGCCGGACCCGAAGCATCCCGACGAGGTTAGGAGAGTGGACAATCCGAGGTACTGTCACTACCATCGGTTTGTCGGACATCCAACTAAGGACTGCTACGTCCTCAATAACTACATTCAGTGCATGATCAATGCGGATGTTATCTCCGTCGACTACGAGGAGAAAACGGTCTCGGCCAACCTAGTGTTACTCCAATTTGGCACCTTACCGCCAACCACAACACAAGATGGCATCGTCCCCATCCCAAAGGCGACAATGGAGGTGGTCAATCTACCACCTACTTGTGACAACGTGAGTGGACTCATCCCACTCACCATATCTCGGGGAGAGATCTTATGGGTTCACCTCGATCTCGTCTACGAAGTTACTCAACCGGAGGTACGCTCTGCCTCCAAAACCAAGGGCAGGAAGATCAAGTCTTGCCGCATGGTCTTTTCCTCCGCGGAAGAGGCTCTCACTGTACAAACCCATTCGCAGCTGAACGTCCAACCCGACGAAGCTGTCGTTGAGGTGGTGCCTCCCTGCACTGCCCCTGCTGCCGAAGAAGGAGGTCCATCCAAGCCTCCAGCGGCCAATAAATAGAAGCATGTAGAGGCCCGTTTCGACAGGCCTTTGCGAAAGAAAAATGCTTCGGGGCTAGCCAAGCCCCACAACTTCGACATACTGGCACAACTTGTCGGTACTCCTGCCCGCCTGTCTCTGTTTGAGCTTCTCCGTCTCTCCAAGGACACCCGTGAAGCTCTCTGTGAAGCCCTGAAGGATGCTGAATCCTTCATCAGTCAGGTCAAGCAGCCTGAGGATACCCCGACCACATGTGCGCACTGCCATTGTGCGAATGAAGTTATCCCCAACATAACTTCCACCCAACAAGACATGCTGCTCAAGCACAACCGACACAATATGCCACTGTATTATACAGGGTATGTCGGTTCCGTCAAGGTGAAGCGGATTTAGATCGATCCAGGGTCTTCCCTCAGTATCATCTCGAAGACGCAACTCTCAACACTGGGGATCCTAATGTACCGTCTGGCACCTTCCAACACTACAATCAGCGGCTTCAATGCTAGCAAAAGCAAGCCGCTGGGCAAAATACGGCTGAAGTGTCATATCGGTAACCTTCGAACCGAGGTGACTTGCTATGTCGTGGACGCTGACGTCAACTACAACCTCCTACTGGGTCATCCGTGGCTGCATGAGTACATGGTGGTGCCATCAACACTCCACCAATGTATGAAGTATGTGTTGGCACATCGATTTTGATACATTGTTCACAATAACCCTTGTACGTCTTTAGTTTATACTCTTCACAGGCACTTCGAAAACGACAAGAATAGAAGAAAGGCATCTCCATACAAATTCCATGAAGCTTATCAAAGACCATGGAGCACATGCAATTCTCCATTATGAAGATGATGATTTACTACAACAAAGAAAAAATGCAAGAGACACTTCTTAAAAGACTATGAAGTAGACGATGCTAAAAGACCCAGCTTAAAGTCTACATAGAAGACGGTTCTTATCCCTGGTCTTTTCTTGAGTCTGTAAATGTCTAGGAATCTATGTACGCACTTTGCTAAGATGACAATCATAAAGAAAGAAATGGTGAAGTAAAAAGTCATTCAGAGGAGACGAAAAATCCGACGGATTTTTGGATAAATTTGCCGGATAATCCGATCGCTCACAGCAAGTTAGTGAGTAGATGTTCGGATAATCCGACGGACATCCGCAAAAATCCTGCGGATAATCCGATCGCTCACAGCAAGTTAGTGAGCAGAAGTTCGGATAATCCGACGGACATTCGCAAAAATTCTGCGGATAATCCGAACCTCTCACAGCAAGTTAGTGAGCAAAAGTTCGGATCATCTGCCGGACTTTCGCTGAAATCCGACGGATAATCCGCTTGACTTATTTGCAACTTTTGAATTCAAATCCAACGGCAGCTGGCAGCTGCATTTAATGCATCTAACGGCTCTTTTATGACCGTTACTGTTGACCGGATAATCCGATAGATTTTCGTTAAAATCGGCGGATAATCCGGTTGATGGCTGATGCCCTTTATGACTTTGGATTTGTATAAAAGGGACTTGAGTCTCTCCTCTTAAAAGCTACCTCTTCCAAGCTTTAAATTTTCTCAACCACAAAAGAGCTTCACCATTACTACTCTACTCAATCTTTAATTGTCATCCTCTCCCAAAGTGCTAGAGTATTTAAAGAGTTGTAAATTTCGATCTTCAAGTGTTAAAAGATCAACAAGTTCTCTTCTCATTTCTTTGAAGTTGGCGAGCCTTCGTAAGAAAACTCGTGTGTTAAAGTTGGCGAGTTCTTCGAATCCAAACTCGTGTTGAAGTTGGCGAGTTCTTCGGATCCAAACTCGTCTGTACTATTTTATCAAATAGTAGATTTAAGCCGGAGAGAGTTCCAGAACTGGATTGCCTCTAGCGAGGATACCAGGATACATCTTGTGTTTGATCTTCTTACTCTATCCTTTTATTTGACGTATATTGCTTCTTGTGCTTAAGTTATTTTTTATTTTTCTATTCACCCCCCTCTAGGGTTCTACAATTAGTATCAGAGCTTTATTCTCTCGATTTGGATTTACACCCTTTGAGTGATCCATGGCCACTAACCCTAGTATCAACACCTTCCATAATGAGGGACACTCCACAAATAGGCCTCCCCTATTTGATGGAACCAACTATAACTACTGGAAGATTATGATGAGCATTTATCTGAAGTCTATAGATTTCGGTTTATGGGATTGTGTGATAAATGGTCTCCCTACTCCTTCCAGAGTTATTGAGGATGTTGCATCTGACACTCTTAGGGACTTACTCACTGAAAATACCAAGAAGCTTGCTGGTCGAGATGCTAAGGCTATGAACGCTCTTTACTGTGCTCTCGATAGTAGTGAATTCAATAGAATCTCTACTTGTAAGACTTTCAATGAGATTTAGAAGTTGCTTGAAGTCACACACGAGGGAACATCACAAGTAAAGGAATCCAAGATTAGTAGACTCACGCAAGAATATGAGTCCTTTAAGATGAAACATGATGAGTCTATTACTTGCATGTTTACTCGTTTTGGTGATATTATTAATCCTCTTTCTTCTCTTGGTAAGGAATATCCTGCTCATGAAAAGATCAGAAAAATCCTTAGAGGATTGACAAAAGGATGGAGTCCTAAAGCTACCGCAATCATTGAGGGGAACGACCTGACAGTCATGAACCTTGAAACCCTCATAGGGAAGCTTATGACTCATGAACTCGATATGAAAGATCAAGATGAATCTTCCATACAAGAGAAGGAGAAGAAGGCCAAAGAGAAGGAGAAGTCTCTTGCTCTCAAAGTTACAAAGTCCCACTCCAAGGATAGCTCCGACGACAACGAGTTGGACGATGATGAAGAAATAGCTCTCACAGCTAAGCACTTCCGAAAGTTCCTCAAATTCAACAAAGCCAACCGCTTCAGACGGGACAATGAGGAAGATTCGGCGTGCTATCAATGCAGAAGAACCGGACACATCAGGAGGGACTGTAAGAAAAGACTCAAGCAAGTACGAAAAGCCTAGCAAAGGAAGCTCGTCCTCCAGGAAATTTGTCAACACAAGCATTTGGTGTAAGAGTGATGCAAGCGACTCCGATAACGACAAAGAGTGCAAACACAATGCAAACGTTTGTCTCATGGCAACGATGAGGTACTTGACGATCTCTCCTTAAATACTCTTACTTATGATGACTTGGAGAAAGCTATCCTTGAACTACATGAAGAGCACAAAGGTGTTAGGAATAAATACAAGAAATCTCTAAAAGAGGTTGATGCTCTTCAACTTGAAGTAGAGAGACTCTCTAGCATCATTATTGATGTAAAAGGGAAATCTTCCGCTTCTGACACGGATGAGATAGAGGCTTTGCGACTTAAGTTTCAAGAATCCCTTATCACCATCAAGAAAAAGGATGATGAGATTCAATCCCTCAGAAGGGCTTATGAATTTGCTATACATAAAGTTCAAGATGCTAATAGAAGAGAATATGATACTTCTATTAAGTATAATGATCTTCTTGTACAGAGTAAGAAACTTGGTAATAGGAATACTACTCACACACACACTCTAAGACACCTCCACACTCATCACAATGCTAGTCATACTTCTTATATGAACACTACACACAAGTCCTATTCTAACACAAGAAAAGGACCATTTGTTAAGAAAAATACTTCGTATCATGCTTTTTATTATCATCATCATAATACTAATGATAGAACTCCTCGCACTAGAGATTCACATATGCATGATACTCACACATCTTCTTCTAAATTCTCTATGATTTGTAACTACTGTGGCTTGCTTGGTCACACTACCAATTATTGTCATACAAGGAAACTAGTTAATAAGAAATTTTATAAATGGGTTCCTAAGACTAACACTCAAGGGCCCATACGATCATGGGTACCAAAATGTTCATCTTCAACTTATGTTGTAGATGAAGAGTCATTCTCATGCTAGAAGCAAGTGGATTCTCGATAGCGGTTGTTTACGGCACATGACCAGAGATGCTTCATTATTTACAACGCTATCGATGAAGAAGGAAGGACACGTCTCCTTTGGTAACAATCTTAAAGGTCATATTATAGAAAATGGTAATATCGGTTCCCCTCCTTATTCTTGTATTAAGAATATGTGTCTTGTTACTAATCTTAAACACAATCTTCTTAGTATTAGTCATCTTACCGATAATGGTTATGATATCAAGTTTGTTAAGCTTAAATGTTTTATTACCGATAGTTCAAGTGGATCTATTGTTTATGAAGGCATTAGAGAAAACAATATCTATGTTTTATATCTTGTCGAAGACACTAACAATGACAGGTGCTTAGTTGCTAAGAACGATGAAAGTTGGCTTTGGCACATGAGGCTCGGACACGCCAACATGGATACCATTTCTCATCTTGCCACCAAGAAGCTCGTAAGAGGACTCCCAAGTATTCCTTTCAAAAAGGATATGGTGTGTGAAGAATGCGAGAAAAGTAAGTTGACCAAGTCATCCTTCAAATCCATCAACTCTGTGAGTACCTCTAGACCTCTTCAACTTATTCATATGGATCTTTTTGGTCCTAGTAGAGTTGCTAGTCTTAGAGGCAAGCTTTATGCTTTTGTTTTGGTTGATGATTTTTCGAGATTTACTTGGATTATTTTTCTTGCTTGTAAAAGTGATACTTTTCGTAAATTTGTTGCTTTTTGTAAACGTATTCAAAATAAGAAAGGTTTTTCTATTAACAAGATTAGAAGTGATCATGGAGGAGAATTTGACAATATCGATTTCAAAAGATTTTATGAAAAGAATGGTTTTGGACATGATTTTGCTTGTCCACGAACTCCTCAACAAAATAGTATTGTGGAGAGAAAGAATAGAACCCTTGGCGATATGGCCCGGGTCATGTTAAACCAATATAAGCTCCCCTAATATTTTTGGGCGAAAGCCGTTAACACGGCATATCATGTTATAAATAGGGTCTTGATTAGACCTATTTCTAAAAAGACTCCTTATGAGCTTTGGTTTGACAAAATTTTCTCTATTGAATATTTTAAAGTTTTTTGTTGTAATTGTTTTATTTTGAATATCAAGGATAACCTAGGCAAGTTTGAAGAAAATGCCTATGAAGGAATATTCCTTGGATACTCTACTCATAGTAAAGGTTTTCGTATTTTTAATAAAAGAAGTCTTGTTGTCGAAGAGTCAATCAATGTCTCTTTTAATGAACTTAACTCTTCTACATTCTCATCTTCCGATGATATTGATGACATCTCGTTTGGGTTGGAGAACTCCTCTATTGGAGATCGTCCTTCTTCATCTAGCAATGAAGTTATGACTCCTCCAACAAAAGAGTCTCCACCACTCGAGCCTCCTCAAAAAGATCTTCCAAAAAAATGGAGATTTGTCACCAATCATCCTAAGGAGCTTATCATTGGGGATCCTTTTTCCAGTGTATGCACTAGATCCTCCACTCGTGATCTTTGTACAAACGTGGCTTTTATCTCTCAAATAGAGCCTAAAAATATTAATGATGCTTTTCATGATGAATTTTGGATGATAGCGATGCAAGAATAGCTAAATCAATTTGAGCGAAACAAGGTTTGGGAACTTGTCCCAAAACCTAGCAATCACCCCATTATTGGAACTAAATGGGTGTTTCGAAATAAACTTAATGAAGATGGGTTAGTGACTCGTAACAAAGCCCGATTGGTTGTTCAAGGCTATAACCAAGAGGAAGGCATTGACTACGACGAAACCTATGCTCCGGTTGCTCATCTTGAATTCATTCGTATGCTATGTGCTTTTGCATGCTTTAATGATTTTAAACTCTTTCAAATGAATGTTAAGAGCGCTTTTCTAAATGGTATTATTAAAGAGGAAGTTTATGTGAAACAACCTCCTGGCTTTAAAGATTTTCAATTTCCTAATCACGTGTTCAAACTCTACAAAGCCGTTTATGGCCTCAAACAAGCTCCTCGTGCTTGGTATGAGCGCCTTAGCTCCTTTCTTATTTCACACAATTTTTCTAAGGGCAAAGTCGACAAGACACTTTTTATCAAATCACATAATGGCACTCTTTTATTGGTTCAAATTTATGTTGATGACATTATTTTTGGTTCTACTAACAATACACTTTGTGTAGAATTTGCTAAAGCTATGCAGGACGAATTTGAAATGAGCATGATGGATGAACTATCATTCTTTTTGGGCTTACAAATCAAACAAGGACCCAAAGGGACCTTCATCAATCAAGCAAAATATACAAAGAATCTCCTCAAGCGTTTCGAACTTGACTCATCCAAATCAATTAGGACTCCTATGGCAACAACGACAAAGCTTGACAATGATAAAGATGGCACATCCATCGACATTCGTAAGTATCAAGGTATGATCGGTAGTTTACTTTATCTAACTGCTAGTCATCCCGACATTATGTTTAGTGTATGTCTTTGTGCTCGATATCAAGCAAATCCCAAAGAATCTCATCTATGTGCCGTAAAACGTATTTTTCGGTATCTCAAGGGCACCATTAACATGGGGCTATGGTACCCAAAATCTTCATCCTTTGAGCTTCACGGCTTCTCGGATGCGGATTTTGCCGGATGCAAACTTGACCGAAAAAGCACTAGCGGCACATGTCACTTCTTGGATAAATCTTTGGTATCATGGTTTAGCAAGAAACAAAACTCCGTCGCTCTTTCTACCACCGAAGCTGAATACATAGCGGCAGGGTGTTGTTGTGCACAAATTCTTTGGATGACATAGACACTAGTAGATTATGGTATTTCTTCTCATTGCATCCCTATCAAATGTGATAATACTAGCTCCATTAATCTCACGAAAAACCCGATTTGTCACTCTCGCACCAAATACATAGAAATACGACACCACTTTCTACGGGATCATCAGCTTAAAGGTGATATTTGTCTTGAATTTATTGACACCACTCATCAACTTGCTGATATTTTTACCAAACCTCTTTCTGAAGATCGATTCACTTTTATTTGTCATGAAATCGGTCTCCTCGATATCTCAAATTGAACTTTTTCTGTCTTTTACGGATTTTCCGAAGGATTTCCGCATAAATCTACCGGATTATCTGTTCGTTTCCAGCAGCTTCCTGAGGAACAAGTTCGGATGATCTGCCGGATTACCGCGGTAATCCGACGGATCATCCGCATTTATTGCTCTTCGCAAAATCTGGCTGCAAACGGCTGCCTCATTTATGGGATGTGACCCACCACCTACCCGTATTAAATTCGAACTCATCTTCATCCGAATTTTTCGTCGGATATCCGGTATAATTCGACGGATTTTCCATTTTTGTGGGACAGACGCAGAAACCGAAGCGTCAGGCGCCTCTCTATCCGTTCCCCTTTCCTCCCTATCCGTTCCCCTTCCTCTCTATCCGTTCCCAACCATCATGACCCATCATTGTACCTCTTTACCCCTTTCCCCCTCTCCTTCCTTCTTTCAAACCCATTCCTTCTTATACTCTCTCTTCCTCTATGGCCTCTTACTCCAAGCGTCAACGACATGACGGAAGCTCCTCCTTCGCTCAGCCTCCTTCCCTTGCACTCTTCGTTCCTCCTCCTACTCATGGCTACAATCCGCTCATTTTTAAGTCGGCTTCCCATTCACGGGAATGGTTCTCCTTCTACCACAAGGCTCCCGTATGCGCCGGAAAACCTATCTCTTGGATCAACTTTAAAGACCATCGTGATTACTTTCGCTTCTCCCGCATCGATGCACTCTTCGAGCGTCAAGTTGACTACTAACCGCATGCCATCCGTATGTTCTACTGCAACCTTGTTCCTGCCAAGGAAGGTCCCGAGTTCGAGACTAAGGTTGTTGGCGTCAAGATTACAGTCACTGCCGCATCCTTGGCTAGCATCCTTGGTCTTGATGAGCGCAAGGTATATCGTTCCCTTCCGAGCACCATAGATCACATCTCTTTCTCTTCTTACATGTCTTATGAGGAGTTCCTCTTCAACATCTGCGGTGGCTCTCTTGTTCAACGCCCGGATGACAATGATCTTAGTCCATTCTTCTATGAAATGCATCGCATCCTCTGCCACACTCTGACCCCAAAATTTGGAAACATGGACAGCATGATTGCTGAAGAACTTATCTGTATGTACTATCTGGTCGCCAGGCAACCTTTCTCACTGGCAAAATCTATTAACTACACCATGATGCTCATCAGGGACTCTCCTCATCGTTTACTCTTTTTTGGCATGTACATCACTATGATCCTCGAAGCCAATGGTGTTGACCTCACTTACTGCCCAATTGGTGATCCTCGTCCTACTCCTCTTGCCAAATCTAAAGGTCGTGTTCGTGCGGCTCCTGCTGGTGCTCCTGCTGCTATTGCCAGTGGACCTGCCTCTCCTCCGGCGTCCCTTCTCACTCATGATGTTCGCCGATATATTGATCGCAAGTTTGCCGATCTCTCTCTCTCAACCCATGAGCACCTTCAGGCCAACACTCGGGGGCTCGGCACCCTTATCCACCACGGCTTTATGGATCAGGCCTACAATATTCAGCGCATGTTTGAGGAGCGCAACCCTTTCTTAATCCTAACACTCCTCATCCTGATTATCCTGGCCCTCGCTTCACTGATCCCAACGTCTATGGTTTCATGTACCCGGATGGCGTCGACCCTTATAGCACCTTTACCACAGCTCCCGGGGATGATGAAGATCAGGAGGCAGGTCCTTCTCATGCTCCTGACAGTTGATGAGTGGTGTTTTATGTTTAGTCTTGTTTTGTGTGGTCCTTCGGGGACTTTTAGTATGTGTTCTCTGCTGTCCTACGGGACTTTTTAAAAAAAATCTATTTTCCAGCTATGTGTTGTGGTTTGGCTTTCACAGTCCAGTTATTGTACCCTTGTTTTTATTTTCAATGAATGTTTCCTTATTATGCATTTCTGTTTACTGCTATGTCCCTTACCCATATGTGCTTCATTGTTCTATTTTTTTCTCACCATCTTTGATTAAATGACAAAGGGGAAGAAATCGTATTGAGGGGCGATCCTTGATTACGGGGGAGCTACTTTCTATATTCTTAATTTTTTGTCAATTATCAAAATGGAAGAGTTTGTTGGCACATCGATTTTGATACATTGTTCACAATAACCCTTGTACGTCTTTAGTTTATACTCTTCACAGGTACTTCCAAAAAGATAAGAATAGAAGAAAGGCATCTCCATACAAATTCCATGAAGCTTATCAAAGACCATGGAGCACATGCAATTCTCCATTATCAAGATGATGATTTACTACAACAAAGAGAAAATACAAGAGACACTACTTAAAAGACTATGAAGTAGACGATGCTAAAAGACCCAGCTTGTAGTCTACATAGAAGACGGTTCTTATCCCCTGGTCTTTTCTTGAGTCTGTAAATGTCTAGGAATCTATGTACGTGTAATGCCTGTGGTTCGTATTACGTATTTCTGGAATACGTGTACATATTTCTTCTTGTATTGCATGATTTCCTTGCTTAATTTCCTTCCTGGGCTTGGTTTATTCTTGGTTTGGGTTAGCTTGGTTCGGTTTGGGATTGTTTTGGTTCATCATGAACCATGGATGAACCCCCTACCTACCACCTCCTTTGGTATTTGTTGCCATTCTTCTTTCTCTCTCTTCATTACTCATCTTCTTATTCCTCATTTACTTCCTTACCTACCAGAGAGAGGGAGAGAGAGGTCTAGGCAAGTGCATCTTGTTTCATGGAGGAACCCGCCTTTTATTTGTCCATTCTTTTCCTCATGCGATTTTAGCACTCTTTAGTACTTGGTGTTTTCAATTTCCATGGTTAAATTTGTATAGATCTAAGTTTATAGTACTTTCCAAATTCTTGGGTTTTGATCTAGTTAACATTGTTATTTTTTAAGTTTTGATGGTTCCATGTTGTAGAGTAGCTCGTTCTACCCCATTTTGACCTAAGGAAGTTCCGATTTGGGCTCCGGATGAAGATTTTGTGTAGTTTGGAAGCCATGGTTGCTTGGCTCCTCTTCTCGGACAAGTGGAGAAGAAGAGCAGTACTTGGCCGCATGAATCCTCATGCGGCAAGTCTCTGGCCGCATGGCCTTTCCAGCCGTATGAGACTCGTTCGAGCTCAGCCGTATGGAAAGTCCTTCCTAGCCGCAGAAGACTTGCTTGAGTACTTGACCGCATGAATCTTCATGCGGCAAGTAATTGAGCCGCATAGCCTTTGAGCCGCATAAGATTTCTTATCCCGTTGGCCGCATGAGACTTGACCCGGATCCAGCCGCATAGCCTTGCCCAGACTCAGTCGCATGAGCCCCTGTTATCTTGAGTCGCATGGACTTCATGCGGCTAGCTTTCAGCCGCATGAGTTCTTTCGCACCCAGCCGCATATGCGCCACTATTTTGGGCCGCATAAGGACCATCCAGCCTCCAGCCGCATATGTATCGCCCTTGCTCAGCCGCATAGGACTTCGTCTGATCATAGTCGCATATGCTGTTGAACCCCGGCCGCATGGCGATTGCTCCCTTCGCAGCCACATAAGCTGACTCCCCTTCGTCCGCATGAACTCGCCTTTCCAGCCGCATGTGCCTTGGGCTCCCTGAGCCGCATGAGCGTGCAGTCCCAGCCGCATGAACCTGTATTGACCCAGCCGCATGGACTCACTCCCCTTGAACCGCATGGACTTCCTGTGCCCTGTCTTGTTATATTACTATTATTATTATTATTATTATATATATATTTTATGCCTATTTTATATCCTTACGTCTTTTGTCCTGAACTTGATAAATTACGAATTGATTGAAATGACAATTGTACATAGCATACTGTGACTAGTAACCTGACATGACATGATAGTGGCCCGTCGTGGCGCACTCCTGACAAGTACACTTGACATGATATATCTTGAACAGCTGTTGTGACGGCTACCTGATATGACATGACCTGTATAATTAATCCGGACACCGTGGGCGATTGTGCTTGTACAAATAATCCAGTTCTGTCTTGCATCATGTCTAGGAGGGGACTCCTGAGTACCACGGTCAGGAGTACCTATTGAAATGGACTAAGGCTAATAACTAGATTAATACACTAGTCATAAAGAGATCTCACAGCTACAGGCAATCCCGTTACCTGGGCACGCCTTGGGATCTGTAGCCTGCCGTCGAGTAGGGCACATTTCCAGCACACTGTCATGTGTTGCACCCTTCAAGCTACCTAAGGGTACATTCGTTTCCTGGACGATGTACCCACCTGAATTCAACTCTAAATCTTTTAACCCGGGTAACCTGGATGGTCTGCAGGGCTTGTGGCTGTGGAGTAATCTCACTGCATCTTGCTAGTAATTAGGTCTGTGATAACCCTAGTTAGTTAAAGTATCAAGCCGTAGTTCTTGCTTGACCGTGAAATGATTGGATGGAGTCTAACCAGTCTAGTCTTGTCCTAATCCTGTTCCAGATTACTGCATGACCAGAATGCTGGTATTTATTTTATCGATAAATGGTGAGAATTCCAAGCTCTGTTCAGACGAAGGGTTACAATTCCGATCCTTGTTTGGTTTACGGGTTGTAACCTGGTTATCTGAATAGTTCCATGGTTATCTCGTCGTATATCATCCTGATGTATTTACTTTAATTCCAGTTTTTACCTTATTTTATACTCTTGTGCTGATTGCTGGTTTTAGTTCCTAAGTGAAGCTTCCTTTGTGGCACTTGCTCTTTCTGGGATCTGACCCAGCTGGTTTTGTATGGCCAGATTTTGGAGCAGCTCCAGAGGATCTACCACTTTTCCAGCCCGATAGTGAACACCAGGCGTAACCAGGGCAACGAGTGGGTTATTTTTGACTCACCCACTCTATTGTAAAAATATTCTTTTGAGGCATTTAGCCGACGAGCACCTGTTTAGCTCGATTGCACTTACTTATTGTCTGCCTACGGGATGTAACATGATTGACAGATCCTAGGGTTGATCATGTATGACTAAACTCTTGCTAGTCCTAACATTTTATAACGACTAGCTTCATGATCAGCTGAATATGTAATATTTGGGACGCCTTATTATTGTATATTTAATGATCATACATCTTGTAACTTTTACTTGCTTACGATTGAGACAATAGGCTTGTTCATGACCTTAAGAGACTGCTGGCTTGTAGATAAACCCTCATGTATCTAGACAGCCGTGACCGTATAGCGAGATAGAATCCATTTCATATACGTAGCTGGCTATGTCTGCCCCCGCTCTCCAGTATTCTGGTTCTGGGGCGTGACAGTACGCACTTTGCTAAGATGACAATCATAAAGAAAGAAATGGTGAAGTAAAAAGTCATTCAGAGTAGACGGGAAATCCGACGAATTTTCGGATAAATCCGCCGGATAATCCGATCGCTCACAGCAAGTTAGTGAGCAGATGTTCGGATAATCCGACAGACATCCGCGAAAATCCTGCGGATAATCCGATCGCTCACAGCAAATTAGTGAGCAGAAGTTCGGATAATCCGATGGACATCCGCGAAAATCCTGCGGATAATCCGAACCTCTCACAGCAAGTTAGTGAGCAGAAGTTCGGATCATCCGCCGGACTTCTGCTAAAATCCGACGGATAATCTGCTTGACTTATTTGCAACTTTCGAATTCAAATCCAACGGCAGCTGGCAGCTGCATTTAATGCATCTAATGGCTCTTTTTATGACCGTTACTGTTGACCGGATAATCCGACGGATTTTTATTGAAATTCGGCGGATAATCCGGTTGATGGCTGAATGCCCTTTATGACTTTGAATTTGTATAAAAGGGGCTTGAGTCTCTCCTCTTAAAAGCTACCTCTTCCAAGCTTTAAATTTTCTCAACCACAAAAGAGCTTCACCATTACTACTCTACTCAATCTTTAATTGTCATCCTCTCCCAAAGTGCTAGAGTATTTAAAGAGTTGTAAATTTTGATCTTCAAGTGTTAGAAGATCAACAAGTTCTCTTCTCATTTCTTTGAAGTTGGCGAGCCTTCATAAGAAAACTCGTGTGTTGAAGTTGGCAAGTTCTTCGGATCTAAACTCGTGTGTACTATTTTATCAAATAGTAGATTTAAGCCGGAGAGAATTTCGGGACTGGATTGCCTCTAGCGAGGATACCAGAATACATCTTGTGTTTGATCTTCTTACTCTATCCTTTTATTTGACGTATATTGCTTCTTGTGCTTAAGTTATTTTTTATTTCCCTATTCACCCCCTCTCTAGGGTTCTACAGTATGTGTCCACCAACGACATCATCCGGACAGAGTTCGCGGACATTGACCCTTTCAAGGGGGTCGAAGCCTACTTCACTGATTCTACCATGTACAAGTCGCCCGACGAAGGGGAAGCCAATGATGCTGACGATGAAGCAGAAACGGCAGCAGAGCAGGACATAGAGCCAGAGGTGATTTTCGATGCTCCTTTGAAAATTTGACTCAAAGGAAAGCCGCCTCAGACGCTGCCTCCCATGACCATCAAGCTACCTGGAAAAGCACCAACTTCTCTAGGTAGAACACCTACTGAAGCTCCCTTAAAGATACGGCTCAAGGGAAAGCTGCCTCAAACATCAGCTCCCCTTGTGGCAAAACTACAGGGGAAGGCACCAATCACTGAAGGCGCAGTTGAGGCACCCCTGAAGGTGCGTCTTAAAGGCAAGCCTCCGCAATCATCCGTCTCATCCAAGCTGCCGGAGAAGGCCCACATAGCCCTCTCGGACTCCAAGGTCAAAGCTGCGGTGGACTTTCCCGATCCGACCCTAGTTTCACAGATAAAGAGCTAGGGGAGTATATATCTGCTGATGTAGATGCACCCTCTCTGGACAATGTAATCCCGCGGGACAAAATCTCGTATTTCATCAATAATAGAGTGTCTTTTAATTATTCTAGTCTTCCATATTGGAATGCCATGTATACATTAGATAACGCTCTACGGTCATTGCAAACACAAATAACGACCGTCAATCATGTAAATCGAGTAGTCTCGTCCCAAGGGGTCTGTTTCGTAGTCCCACTGTGGAATCGAAACGAAGAATCCATCATCTTCGACAAAGTCGAGCGTCATCAAGATCTCCCGCCACTCGAGCAAGAACCAGATACCAGCAGAATACAAGTCTATCGGTACACGGACAAGGCAAATTACCTCATCCAAAAGATGGGTTACGACCTAAAAAGCAACAAAGGCCTGAACTACGGCAAGGGTCGTCGTCTTCTTCTCCGGCTACCAACACCTAAAGGAAAGCCGCATGACTGCTATTATCGAACTCGACGGGGGGTGGGCTATGTCACGCCACCGGCAACTCCAGAGAGTTCGGAGGCAGAAGAAGTAGAACATTCTCATTCGTCCGAAGCATCAACCTGGGATTCCGATACCAGTATCGGCTCAGTCTTCAAGAAGGTGCTGTCAGTCAACATGGCATCTGCACAATCTCAAGAAGATAAAGGTGAAGACCAAACACCAGAATTCTTCGAGGAAGAACCTTGGGCTCAACGCCTAGGAGTGCAGTGGGAGTCTCGTTTTGAATTACGCGAACCCCCTACCGAAGACGAAGTCGAGCAGATTTGTCACTTCCCGTTTCCAGAATACGTATTCTTAATACATGTACTGCCTTAATATATTTATTTAATATTTATCATATATTGTTCTGTAATTAAACCCCTTTAATTTTATGTTAATTAATTTTCTACAATTTTATTTCTGTATTTTATTTCCTGCTTTTATACTCTGTTTTAGCTATGCTTTGGGTTCGGCTTGGATTGGATTAGTATGTTGGTTCATCATGAACCGAAACAAACCTCCACCTACCACCACCTCTTCATTTAAAGCCCCACTCCCTTTCTCTCTCTTCATTACTTCACCATTACTCTTCTTCTTTCTCATAAACATTTCCCCACCTACCAGCCACTTAGGCAAGTGCCAACTTGCTTTTTGATGGATCTCCATTTTTGTTGTTCTATTATCTTTCTCTCAGGATTTTTAGATACTTTAGTACTTAGCATTTTCAATTTCCATGGCTCATTTCTTGTAAATCTAAGTTTAATACATTTTTGGATTTCTTAGGTTTTGATCTAGTAACTTTGTTATTCTTCAAGTTTTGATGGTTCCATATTGTAGAGAATTTCGTTCTACCCCATTTTGACCTATGGAAGTCCAGTTTTGGGCTTGGAATGAAGGAATTAGAGAGCTCGGAAGCAATGGCTTCCCATGGTTTTCCTTTTCAGAAAAGTGGAGAAGAAGAACAGTGCTTGACCACATGAGTTTTCATGCGGCAAGTCTTCGTTGGCCGCATGGGCTTAGTCAGCCGCATGGGCTTATTCAGCCGCATGAGCTTAGTCAGCCGCATGGACTTAATCGACCGCATGGCGCTGTTCAGCTGCCTGGCTGAGCCTGAACCCGCAGCCGCATGAGGCTTGTGATTCTGAGCCGCATGGCGCTCATTATCCTGCATCCGTATGGACCTTAATTATTCCCAGACGCATAAGGTAAACTTTCAACCACATGGCGCTGATCATTCTCAGCCGTATGGCGCTGCGTGATTTTCCAGCCGCATATAGGCTTGCACCTATTCAGCCGCATAGAATTTTCCCTGGCCGCATGGGCGTATCTTGCCCGTAGCCGCATGAGACCCCTTTTGTTTCTAGCTGCATAGGGCTTTGCTAATTTGGCCGCATGAGACTATTCTGTTCCGGCCGCATGGAATCACCCTTGCCCAGCCGCATGTAACCCATTCATTCCCGGCCGCATGAATCAATAATTTACCAGCCGCATGAATGCTAGCCATAATGTCTTTTGGCTGATTCTTGTTTCAAATTAACATTGATTGACATTGATTGACATTTATTACCAACCATTGATTGACTTGGCATTTATTAACATTAATTATTGTCTTGACATTAATAAACAGGGATTGTTATCTTGATTTAGTAAATTGAGCATGCGTTCCTAATTGGAACTAAGAGGCTGGCTAGTCGTCTTATTGAATTAAATAAATGAGACACGTTCATATCATGAACTATTGTAATCGACTGGCTGATCCTGAATATTGGCATACAGACACATGCAGGTTTCAATTTATTTTACAAAAGCAGCATGTGCACTTTATGGTCAAGGCATGATTATTTCGTGGTTAGTTTTGATTGTTGCATTACGCTATGTAAGACCTACAACCTAACCGCACGGGTATCGTTGTAGAGTTGTGCATATCGTACCCCGTACGAAAGTACTCATTCTGAATGACCATGATCCACGGTATAGGACTTCACTCAACGTAGAGACTATTAAGTTAAATAAAATAATGATTGCATGGAGAGAATGGATTTCCAAGTTCTTATACGGCAGCCCTCTTGGGACTATTAAGTGCCCGACAGGCCGGCTGGTTCCCACAGGTACTGCAAATCTGCCACACGGGCAGGGAGCGGTATCTGCTTATATTATTTAATTTTACATGGTATACTAACGACGAGCGTCCCGCTGGGACTCGTCTAAATACATGATTGGCGCAATTAATTGACTGGATAGACTAGCCTTGCTTGCACATAGTAAGAACTGAGGAATCCTTTATTGCATAATTCTAGGATAACTTGGAACTCACAGTAGCAAGCCGTAGTAGTTGCATGGCCGTTTAAATTGAATTGTTTGTGTACTGTACCTACTCTGTTACCTAACTGAGATGATCATAATGTCAGGACATGACGGGCCAACTTCTGTCCTTGTTTGGTTTGGAGGTTGGTTCGAAGTGTCGTGATGTTATGTGAATCCTAGTAGATAGCAGAGATCTATTATCATATTCTCTTCTTACAGGCTTCATTCCTTATATCGTGCTTCCTTGCGGTACTTGCTATTAGAGTTCTAACCTCTCTGGTTTTGCATGGCCAGATTTAGAGCCGGTCCCCGAGGATCCAGCTTACTTCTACCTCCAAGATGGTCAATACTAGAGGGATGATCGCAGGAGGACTCGAGTGGGTTCCTTACTTCCCCGCTCGTTTTTGTTATTTACTTTATACTTGCCGTTTGGCACCGACATGTTAGTCGGATTGTCTTGTACCTACTTTTGTATAATTGTAACTAAGTCAGGCTGCAGCTGATAACAATTGTGTATACTTACTACATCATCTGGCTGTGTCTTGTAAAGCCAGATATCAAAAACATTTTGACTGAGCGTTTGGGACGTCTTACTGCTTTATCTCACATGTTCTCTATTTTCGCTTCTTGTTTGAATGATTGAGACAATAGATGTGAAGTGACCATAGTGAGACTCTTATATAGTATGCACCTGTCACGACCCGCACCCTAGAGTAAGGGCACGAGAAGTGGGTACATCCAGCCTACGCCGCAGTGTCGGCGGTAGAACGCTGTCCTAGGTCAATCATCTAACAATATAAAGTACCTGTATAGTTTATACTCTCCGAATGGAGGTGACAAACAGAAAATAATCTCAATCACATCTAGGTAGAAGAATGAAAGATAGATAGATAGACAGTAACTCAAAGAGAACAGTAGAATAGATGAAATAAGTCCAAGTGTCTAGGATAACATAACATCAGAATGTCAACTCATAATACAATAAGTCTAAGAGTCTATACATAACTCAACATCTCAAAATACAATTCAGATGTGAGACAAAATGATAATATAGAAAGACTGCCTAGACTAAACTGGTCTAGACTACTGGAACAACATCCTCAGCTGCAGGTGGATCCTGCTGAGGGTCCACAACATAAGTGTCATCTAGTCCTGCTCCATAATAGGTAGACACCAGAGCCTCCTCCTCATCCTCTGTAATATTTTCAACAGGTCCAATCAGGACAGGAACGAGCACAATACATCTCACGCAGTGCATAGTATGATAGAAAATATAAAGCATGCAATAGAGTAAAATACAGGAAACGCTGAAAGAAGATACATGTAGCAAAAGAGATAACTGTAAAGAAATATCTACTATAATAGAGAACTAGCAGTGTCTAGTGAGTCAGAGTAAAATATAGACATGTGAAATAGCATAGGAGATTCATGACTACAGCTAGGAGTGATTCATGACTACAGCTACTGGGGTAATATCCACATGACTATTTCCACTCCCCCATCCCCAATCAATACACAAGGATCCGTTCAAGTTATGTTAAGATTCATGATAAGCCCATAAATCGAAGATTCATGAGAGGCTCTGTGAATCATGAGAGTACATGAGTCACAAGCGATTCGTGAATCTATGAAAGCATAGAGATACATGATGATTCGTGAAACGCACAAACATGCTGTATCTGATGCTCCCGAGGGGATAACATCTCATGAAAAGATCCATATAGTACCAATCCGTGATAACAATCGTATCAGCATCAAGTAAGGTAATCTAGAGCAAGAATATAAATCCTGGCAAATATGAAACGGTCAGAGAATGTACTCGCATGATAACTGAATGTCTGAAGAAGATATACTGTCTGAGGAGAGGTGTATGGCTCCTAATCAGAGCAATACAAGTCACAATGTATCCACAATGGTAAAAATAAAGTATACAATGCACACTACATGATTCTAGGTCAATCTGGTCAAAAGTCAACTCTTGGTCAACTCTAATAGTCAAACTAGGTCACAGGAAGTCATACTAAGTCAAATAAGGTCAAACAAGATCAAACACGGTCAAACAAGTTTAATCTAGGTTAAAGTCAACTCCTGGTCAACACTCTAATCAAACTAGTCAAATACTAGTCAACATGATCAATCTGGATCAAGTCTAGATCAACTTAGACCAACTAAGATATGGGTCAAACAAGGACTAGTCAGCAGGGTAATTAGGTCAAACAAAGACCAGTCAATAAGGTAATTAAGTCAAACATGGTCAAACTAGTCAAACTAGTCAAAGTTAGGCCAACCTTAGTCAACTAGTTAGGGTTTTAGTCAAACTAGTCAACTAGTTATTTTAGGTCATTCCTAGTCATTTCTAGGTCAATTTGGTCAACCTTGACCTAAGGTTGACTTTGGTCAACCTTTAGTCAACAAGGGTTACTAGTAGGGTTTTTGGTCATTAGGTCAAATTGAGTTAGCCCCCAAGCCATAGGCTAGTAGCCTAGGCCATAGGCTATTCCTATATCTAGAAGTCATACATATATATATATATTTTTTTTTTAAAAAAAAAATATATATATATGTATGACTTCTAGATATAGGAATAGCCTATGGCCTATATATATATATATATATATATATATATATATATATATATATATATATATATATATATATATATATATATATATATATATATATGATATATACAAGTGTCTACTACCTATGTATATATTAATATAGGCCTAACTATAAACAATACCCAAAACCCACATATTTATATATAATGATAACTAACCTACATACACACACACACACACACACACATATATATATATATATATATATATATATATATATATATATATATATATATATAGACCCATATACCCTCTACTATATATATACCCATATATAACCAAATCTATAGAATACTATATATACACCAATATATATATAACATATATATATATATATATACATATATATTTACATATAACATATATATATATATAGAGAGAGAGAGACTTAGAGTAAGAGAAAGAATGAGAGAGGGACAGTGAGAGAGAGAGAGAGAGAGAGTGACTGGACAGGAAGGGAAATGGGGGGGTTCCAGATTCTGGAACCACAAGTTCCAGGCCCAAACACACACACACACAGTCCATATATATACATATATATGTATATACACACAACTACACTTATACCCAACCAAATACCCCCAAAATTCACCCACACTCACATATATATATACTACATATACATATACTAAAATACACCTATACAATGTATAAATCATATTAAAATAATGGTTTGAAATTCGATTTCAGAAATTGGGAATTTTCCCAAAACTGAAATAAGTGCACTGTGCACTCGAATTAGGGTAATTCTAATTTCACTCACAAAATCGAGCTAGGACTCGAATCGAAGGGTTGGTAACTGAGCCCCTAGGTGTCCTCTAGTGACTAGGGTCCCTGATACTGCACCACGATACGACACAACGTGTCCAAACACAAAAGAACTCACTCGGGTAAGCTAGGATACACGAATACGTACACAGCGTCGTGCACATGTTCACGTGTCTCGTGGACACACCACGAGACACGACACCACTCGTGGTCACACACACGTGTAGCCCACATATAGGGCTACACGTTCCACACCCTGACACGTGTCCACGACACTCATGGACACAAAACGAACCCCGTATCAGTCGTGAAACACGACTGATGCGCGCGAGTTTCGACAGCATCGTGCACGCTGTCACAAGCCCCGTGCTCGTGACACAGGACACGACGCACCACGTGTTCGTGTCCTCGTGTACGCCACATGAAGGGCTACACGATGGTGTCACTACGAGACGCTCTAGTGTCGTGTCCATGCGACACGACACGCGTGTCTAAGTCGAATTTTCGACTGGACTGTGCGCGTGCACGATAGTGCACGACCAGTGCACGTGTCCTCGTGTCCTCGATACGACACGAGGTGTCCTAAAATTTTGGGGGCATGTGCGCAGACACTGCCCCCTCGTGTCCACCAATTTTGGTGTGTCGACGTGATCTGTGCAGTGCGCACGAACCGTGTGGTAGCAGGACACTGCCACACTGTGCAGTGCAGTGTAGTGCAGTGTGTTCGTGTCTGATTTGACACGGACACGACACAATAATGTGCTCACTAGGTTAGGGTTGTGACCTAGGTGTCTAGGGCTACCCAAAAACATATTTTGTTTCACATTTTAATAAAAACCAGTTCTTTGTGGCATTTCAACAAACACAGTTTCCTAGTCTAGGATACGTGTCCGATACGAACACCAAACCAACTCAAACCTTCACCAAAATTGTCCTACAGTACCCTAGTACCTAGATGCATGCAAATATAAAGAGAAAACATAATATTAACATGGTTTATGGACATTTACCTATTTGGTAAAAAATCAAGAAAACACCCAAGTAGGGGGGGTGTTCTTCCACTTGGTGATGCCCAAAGCCCTTCAATTTCCTTGATAGCAGGCCCTAACTAGTACCCTCTAGTGTAGGGGAGTCCAATGCAAGAAACTAGAGGTGATTTAGATCAAAATTGATCAAGTTGTGTAGGTTTAAAGAAATAGGATTTTTCTAGGTTTAATTTCATGTAAAATTGTTCATGAATGATACAATGGGTTAATATAGGATGGTGTAGGGCTAGGGGGGTACCCCATGGCCGGCCATAGCAAAGGGGGGTGTCCTTGCCCTTCCTTCATGGCTAAGACATGGACTTTGGTGAAAAGGTCTTGATATTTTGAGTGTTTGTAGCAAAATATCCTATAAAGTCATTCTAAGATATTTATACTACCTTAACCCTATGCAAATATCTATCCCCTTAGCATTCTAGGTTAGTGACTAATCCCTAGATTAGGCCAAACTTGGTTAGGGACTATCATGACACTTAACAATAATTAAACAATAATAAAAACACATAAATCTAAATAATTCCAAATAATTCCTAGAAATTTACCAAAATACCCTTTAGGCTAAAAATCACTAATTTGGTGTTCTAAGCCTATGGCTAAGCTCACATGGTCATGGCAACTTCTAGGTTAAGAAAAACTAGGGTTTACACTAAGTTATACTAACCAAAATCACAAAGTCATAAGTCATGACTTAGCATGACTTTAGAAATGGTTTAACTTAACTAAAATCACCAGAAAATCATACCATGACTAAAATACCACTAATAAATAATAAAAATAATAAATTTTCAAAAATCCCCAATTTCAGAAAACAGGGTGTTACAGCACCCCCTCGTCTTATTAGACAGTATTGATCGTATTATACGGTATTCATCTACCCGTAATACGTAGCTGGCTGAGTCATACCCCCGCTCTCCAGTATTCTAGTTCTGGGGCGTGACAAGATTGACCTTGGGGATGGATCTTCTTCCAAACCCATCTTCATCAGCAAGAGTCTAAAGGGACCAGACCGGGAATCTTTAATCCAACTAGCTAAAGAATATATCGACGTCTTCGCCTGGAGCTACGAAGATATGCCGGGACTTGATCCCCAGATCGCGATGCACAGACTTAACATCTTGCCTGATGCTAAGCCTGTAAAGCAACAGCAGCGACGCTTTCGTCCTGACATCATGAACGCTATCGATCAAGAGGTAGACAAACTCCTGACCAGCGGGTTTATCCGTGAAGAACAACACCCGGATTGGGTGGCCAATGTCGTCCATGTCACCAAAAAGAATGGAAAGATACAAGTCTGTATCGACTTCAGAGATCTCAATGCTGCTTGCTCGAAAGATGAATTCCCGCTTCCGATCACCGATGTAATGATCGACGATACATGCGGCTTCGAACGCATGTCTTTCATGGACGGGTATTCGAGCTACAACCAAATCAAAATGTCCCCCGATGATGCAAAGCACACGTCATTCAGGACGTCGAAAGGGGTTTTCTGCTACACAGTGATGCCCTTCGGCTTGAAGAACGCTGGTGCTATATACCAACGAGCTATGAGTACCATCTTTCGTCAACATCTTCGCAAAATAGTCGAATGCTATGTTGATGATATCGCTGTCAAGAGTCGTCTCAAAGGTGATCACCTACAAAACCTAAAGACAGTCTTCGATCTCATGCGAGCGCATCAACTTAAGATGAACCCCGCTAAATCCTTCCTTCGGGTTTCTAGCAGAAAGTTCTTGGGCTTTATTATCACGGCGAAAGGCATTCATGTCGATCCCGAGAAGACCAAGGCCATCCTTGACATGGACCCTCCGAAGAACCTCCGAGAACTTCGAGGCCTGCAGGGGCGTCTGGCATACATCCGAAGGTTTATAGCAAATCTTTCCGGAAAGTGCCGACCCTTCACCCAGCTCATGAAGAAGGGAGTCTCCTACGTCTGGACAGAAGAATGCCAGAAAGCTTTCGATGATATCAAGGCTTACTTGACGAGCCCGCCAGTCCTGGTGGCACCCATCGCAGGCAAACCATTTCCCCTCTACGTCCGTGCCATGGATCATTCCCTCGGTGCTCTGCTGGCTCAGAACAGTGACGCAGGCTACGAGCAAGCTATTTACTACCTCAGTAGGACACTGATCGGGACCGAACACCGGTACAACCCCGTTGAAAAGGAGTGTCTGGCTTTGGTGTTCGCCATCCAGAAGACTCGCCATTATGTCTCGGGCCAGACAATTCATGTCATCTCCCGAGTCAATCCGCTGAGGGTTCTCATGACGAAGCCAGGATCATTAAACTCCCGGCTAGCTACATGGGCAATCATGTTGACGCCATACAACATGGTGTTCGTCCCATAAAAAGCCGTCAAGGGTCAAGCTCTGGCCGACTTTTTAGCTGCACACCCCATCCCAGAGTCCTCCAGACTCTATGAAGACATCCCGGATGAGGTCCAAAAATCAAACGTCATCGAAAAAAGCTCCGTCTGGCGGATGTTTTTCGATGGCGCTTCAAGAACAGGCCCCAAATGCCAAATCATCGCCGGAGTGGGGGTAGTCCTAGTCTCCCCCGATCAGCTGGTCATCCAGCGTGCTTACTCCCTTTCGAAGTCGTGCTCCAACAATGTTGCCAAGTACAACGCTCTCATCATGGGACTCCAGCTGGCACAACAGCTGGGGGTAGATCATCTGGAAGCCTTCGGCGACTCAAAACTCGTCGTTAATCAGATCAGAGGGAAATACGAAGTTCGCCATAAAGATCTGGTTCCTTACCATGAAGTTGTATTGAACATTATTTCAACCTTCACCAAGTTCTTCATAGAACACGTACCTCGATTACAAAACCTGGAGGCTGACGCTCTGGCTGGCCTCGCAGCCTCATTGGCAGCACCCCTCGGGACTCAACACTACGTCACGGTAGTTGGTCGAGACTTGGTCTGTCCTAAAAACAACCTATGCTCACAAATGGCCCGTGCCATGTCAACAAGTGCTGGTATTAATGTCCGAGACTTGAGGTTCCTGTTTATCGACTTCGCTGTCTACAAAATTCTTCCAGAAGACCCGAAAGAAGCCGTCTCAGTCAGAAGGCGTTCCCTTCGATTCTATTACGATACAGCTACTAAAATGCTGTACCGACGCTCCTACGATGGACTTCTCCTTCGATGTCTGTCCAATGAAGAAGCAGCCGAAGCCCTTCGAGAAGCTCATGATAGAACTTACGGGGCTCATCAACCTGGCAATAAGTTGCAGGATCGACTACGACGCATGGGTTACTACTGGCCAACCATGGTAGCCGACGCTGTCGACTATGCCAAAAAGTGCCATGCGTGCCAGCTCCACGCCGACTTCATCCATACACCGTCGGAACCACTACATCCTACGATCACCTCCTGGCCCTTCGAAGCTTGGGGCATGGACATTGTGGGACCTATCACCCCTCCTTCATCAAGGGGATACCGCTTCATCCTAGCTATCACTGACTACTTTTCTAAATGGGCAGAAGCAGTTCCACTGGCGGAAGTGAAAAGCTCTAGGGTGATCAGCTTCATCAAGCATATACATGTCATCTACCGTTTCGGGGTACCCCGTAGGATTATCCATGACAACGGTCCACAGTTTATCATCCATGTTTTCAGCAGATTCTGTGACAAGAATCGCATTCAGAACGTGGCATCGACCGCCTACAATCCGGCAGCAAACGGATTGGCCGAGGCGTTTAACAAGACTATCGTCAGGCTACTCAAAAAGGTCGTATCATCCAACAAATGCGACTGGGACGAAAAGTTCGGCGAATGCCTTTGGGCCTACCGTACAACGGTACGGACCTCGACGGGCAACACACCATTCTCCTTGGTCTACGGGAGCGAAGCGGTACTGCCTCTCGAGATCCAGATACCCTCACTCCGTGTAGCGATCACAAATCAACCCACAGAAGAAGACAATCAACGTCGCCGTCTGCGAGAATTGGAGACACTTGACGAAAAATGTCTCCTAGCTCAACAGCGCATCGAACTCTATCAAGCCCGTATATCACAGGCTTTCAACAAGAAGGTCAAGCAGAGGACTTTTCAAGTAGGCAACCTGGTTCTGGCAGTCAGGAGGCCGATGGTGTTGACACACAAAATACCAGAAAAGTTCGAGCCCAAATGGAAGGAACCTTTCATCATAGAGACGGTATACTCAAACGGTGCTTACCGCCTCGCCCGATCAAACGGGGACTTGTTCATGATGCCCATCAACGGCAAGTTCCTAAAGAAGTACTACTCTTGACATCTCTCAGATATGTACTTCCACCTCTTCCTAGCAAGGGAATCAGTGGACCTGATCATCAGAGCTCACATACACCTCCCTTTCACAAAAAAAAGAATCATATGCTTTCGGAACCCAGTTGTTCTATTGCATTCTATCTCTAGTAGAAAGACAACCACGTCCATATTACCTCTGAGTTGCTCCTCTACACCCTACAAAGCAGAATCTTACGCTCCGTAAGACTTCGCTACCCATCATGTTTACCACGTCCACATTACCTCTAAGTAAACATCCCGTACAGACAACTCCCGCGTTGCCGTACATTGATCGCAGAACTTCCATGTCCATATTACCTCTGAGTAGTTCCGCGTATCTCCCCAGAGTCACTCCTACCACGTCCATAACACCTATGAGTAGGAAGATTCCGACATTTGAATCCCATATTTACCACGTCCACATTACCTCTGAGCAAATATGTTGGTTCTCTCAAACTTATTATCTGTACCTAAAAACCAAGGTGCACAAAAGATAATAGGTCCATACAAATTATCAAGTTCATGACAACGAGAATGAACGCATCACAAAACTCCTTATTCTTTATTTAAAAGTAAGGGATTACATCCCCAGCAGGAGTTGTAAATTACACAAGATAACAAAAAAAAGGGGAAGAGGCTACAATCCCTAAGCATCACCGGGATTGGCTAAAAGCTCTTCGATCCGACGCTTCAAGTCTTCCGCCCGAGTCTCTGCGATCGCCAGGATTCGGCATTCGGCTTCTTGACGCATCATTTATATGGCCTCAGAGTAAGTGTCATCCCCATACTTCTCGTCCAACTGTTGCCGCTGCTGGGCCAGGAAAAGAGCCTGGTTGGTGAAAGCTGCTTCCTCCTCTTTAGATGCTACATGTTCAGCCTGGACTCACTCAGCATCTAACAAGAGTTGGTCCCGCTGGTCTTCAAGGAGGCGAATCTTGGCATTAACCTCTGCTATACTAGCATCCAACGCAGCTCGCAATTCTACCTTCTCCTGCGTGGACTGAGATAGCCTCTCCACCGTAGCCTCAACTTCGGCCACCTCGCATTTCCAGACAACCACGGTGGCCTGATAAGATGACTCAGTTTCAGCGATCAACTTTTCCTTTTCTGCTTCTATCAGAACAGAAAGATTATTTTGCTGGATACTCTGAAACTCGGAAAGCAACTGGTCGAGCTCGACCACCGATGCCTCCAGAATCTCGGCTATATGGTCATGGCCCTGGTGGGAACGTATCAGACCAATGTGAGGGAGCGCCATGGTTTTTGCCATCGCGAAACTCCCGTTGGCGTTCATCACTGACGATACGTCCCTCTGCAGCATCTTGTACACCACCTCAATAATAAACCTCACGTACTCATCCGCATCCGCCAGCACTTGCGGCGTCATAGCCGGAGTTGGAGGAGCTGCTCCAGATGGTGGACCAGAAGAAGACCCGCCGACTTCAATCTGCGAGGTTAGAACCTCAGCATCAACGGACCCTCCCTCGTCAGAAACTTGAACCCCGCTACTGACCCGAGGAGCCAGGAGAGCGGAAGGGGCCGAGAGGGGCGTCGATATAGAGCCCCATGTTGAAGGAGCAACAGGGGGTTCCAGCAAACCCTTACCCTTCTCAAGCTCGGAGGGACCACCAACACCAGGAGCTATCTCCTCCGCATCCAACACACTATCAGCAGGCCGTACGGGACCTTCCCCCTCTGGTAAAGCAGCGAGATCAGCACTCGTATCCCGACTTGGCTCCACTGGAGTCAGACTCGGCGGACGAGTCTCATCTTCGTCACCGAATCCCTTCGCGGGGATAGAATTTGTCGCTACCTTCCGGTCAACAGCCACCTCAGCCTCCGCTGCTGAGTCTGGGGTAGGGCTTGGCAACGCTGCAGCCGACCTCCCCTCATCATGACAAGGAGGAGAATCAGCCCTCTCCTCTGTTTCAACTATGTTTGTTGCTCCCGCAACAGGCTCACTCATCTCTAGATGAACGTCATCCGAAGAGGACGAACTCCACTCCACTTTCTCATCTGGAAGCCCCGTATCTGCTGGATCCTCAATGCCAAAGGCCCCCACGGTGGCTTGCATCATCCTGGAAACTGCTTCATCCTCAGCTTCTCTTCCACTATAATCTGGAGATACTAAAATCTCCGCAGGAATGACATTGTCAAGATTCTCCTCCACGGAAGACGTTACAATCGGAGGAATGTGCTCGTCAGAAGAGCTTGTGTCATGACCCGGTCCTAATTTCTTGGGTCGAATCGGATCATGCCCAGCCTGTACCATTGTTGAGACGGCGGCAGTAAGCTGTATCGTTCATGCAGGTAAATAAACAACACAGTCTAATTGCCATAACTTTAATAATTCGAATAGTTTAAAACTTTTTACAATAAAATGAAAGATACATCTGAAATACATTATTTTCCACAAACATCATGAATTATAAAAGAAAAAGAAAATCTAGGCAACAAGCTCATCTGTCTCGAGATCATCGTCCTCTAGTTGGGATCTCGGGAAAAAATACCGCGGAACAAAGCATCATCAGTGATACCTAAAAATGTTGGGTCTCCAGTCAGGAGGGAGCAAAGTACAATTTATGCTAATTTGATAATTGAAATAATAATAGAATCATGCACTTTTAAACAATTTGAAAATAAACAGTTCTCCAGCAGTTAAAACATTGTGATGTGAATAGGCAATGAATATGACCGACTTGGGTTGTACAGTGAATAATATGGCTTATTCCCGTGTGTATGAGGGATAAGCTAATACAGTTGTTACAGTAATTTGGATGTGGTCATACACATTACACTACTCCCCCAGTCCCCAAACAGTTACAGTAGTTACAGTCAGTGCTCTCAGAGAGAGTTCCGTGTTGCATCGTGGTTTAAACTTGTATTAACACGATTATTAAATAATTGTAAACTAACACAAAATGTACTTGCCTCAAATTGGACTGGACTTGAAGGGTTGAGACTTCGGGATTGAACTAGCCTCGTCCTCGAAATCCTACATTCGAGAAGTTTGTCTCAGATTCCAGAGTTACCATGCTAACTATGCTAGTTGCAATCTCTAAGTTGTGTCCTAATCAATTTTAATCTTGATTACACAATCACAAACAAATCTCGATTATTGGGTGCGTTGTAATTGATTACGAGAGAAAGATCAATTTAACTTTGTATTTTGGAAAACTCGTAGTTACCAATTTAATTGGTTAAAACTTTGTATTTTTCGTAATTATACATATATAAAACTAAATTTCTTGTTTTAATGAGAAAACATGATCATTGTTTAAATATTACAAACTAGTAAATTTTAATGTGAGAAAAACCTTATTAATTTTCTATATCAAAATATTACTTATTTTAGTTTTTACGCGTCCACACTAAAAACCAGCAAAACCAGAAAATAAAAGAAAAACTACGCTACAATATTTACAGGCCACAGAGATAGGAAATAGAAAAGCTGGGCTTATGCCCTTACAAATTATTTTACATAAATTGAAATAAGAAGAAATATTTGTTAGTTATAAAATTTAACCTACAATTTAATTATAAATAAAGATAATAACTAAAATAGATTTAATAGTGAGCCTCAGATATTGGTCCAATCGTCATATAGGCTAATTGCCTCAACGTCCGGGCGAACCGGTTTCGTTTGCACTTAGCCAGGGCCCATTGACCAATACGGTCGTCGCCCAAAAATCCAAAATAGTATTCTTTTCCGAAAAAACCATTTTAAAATTATATAATTAAATTTTTATAGAAAAATTCGGCAGCACTTCCTCTATTTTCGGTCAACCCAAAAACTGGAAAAGTGTGCCGTAACATCCAATATAAATCCCAAACCAGGGAAACCCATAAATTAAATTCCATAACCATTTTATATAAAAATTTATATTCACAGAAATGTTTCCGAACATATTCGGAAAACCCGAAATAGGATCAGAATCAATGAACCAAAGTATTAATATTCGGAAAAACCAAAACTAAATATTCACCCAAAATCTCAGAACCTTCCCAGGCTAATCTCGGAAATTTCGAGAAAAAACGTAAACCCACAGAACCAAACATAGAAAATAGTTTCAAAAATTTTGTAACTATAACGTAAACCGAATCCGAACTTCCGGAAAGGAATCGGGGACCAAAAATCATCATAGACAATTACGGGAGGGACGAACTACTGTGATTAACCAGAAATTACCCAAATCGACAGAATCCGAAGGGTTGCCTCGGACTCGGGACACGCGAATCCGCGGAAACGAACTCGAAAACCCGTGGACAGCGTCGGACAGTACTGTCCAGATCAGCGGGCACGAGCTCGGGATGGTGACGCTAGGGCACGGCCGAATAGGGGCTGGCGCCGAAGGGAACGCGGCCGAGGGAGGCGCTAGACGGGGCTGGGCGCACCGGAGAGGGCGCTGGCCAGGCACGGGGGCGGCCGGAGAACGATGCGCAGGCGGTCGCGGGGTCCGACGGGCGGAGCCGCGGCGTCGGCGGGAGGTCGAGGGCGCGGGGCGGAGGTGGATGGGGCGCTGGCTGGATCGGGGTCTGGCGGGGCGGCCGGGAGGTCGCCGGGGCGCGGGCGGCCGAGGGTCGCGGGATGGGGCGGATCCCTGGAGGGGGTTTGTGAGGAGGTTAGAGTGGGAGAGTTGCTGTAGGGAGAAGAGTGAGGGGTAGGGGAGTGGGGGAGAGTTGCTCTCTGGAGGGAAATCGAGAGGGAAAGAGTAATGGGTGGAGTGTTGTGTGTGGTGTTGTTTTAAAAGAGGGAAGAGTGATGAGTTGTGTGAGCTGGAGTGAATACATGAGAGTGGAAGAGGGGTTACGGAAGGGGAGGGGGCGGCCGTTCGGGAAAGGGAAGTGAGGGGTCAGCTGGAGAATGAAAGAAAGTTATCTTTCTTAATTGTTTAATGAAATGGTGTTGGGAGAGTTATAATAGGCTGTTGGGTCTCAATATTTGCTAAAAATAAAATCATTCTCTTTAATGGGTTTTAAATTAGTCTAAATAATTTTTAGAGATTATGGGCTGTTGGGCCTTAGCAAAAATAAGTTTTGTTGTTTTTTTTTTAAAGAAAATTTCTAATTTTTTTAAATACTAAAGTAATTCGAAAAATAGGTTTCTGCTCGGAAATGGGTTCGGGACAGGGCCAGACAAACAAAAGTCAAACGATAGTTTAAAAAAATAATATTTTTCTTAAACCCGACTAATAGATAATAATAATAATAATAATAATAATAATAATAATAACAATAATAATAATAACTATAATAATTAAACAAAAATTACACTACAAACCAATAATTAAATAATTCTAAAATTCTGGGTTTCACAATCTTCCCTCCTTAGAAAATTTCGTACTCGAAATTAAAGACAGGGTTAGGAGTAAACTCAAATCAAACAGGTATGGGTACTACGCCCGTAACTCAGATCCAACAATAAGAATTTCCAAGGCAGTCGTGGATGAGACGGTTTAAGGACAAGTTTCATTTATGATATCATCCATGCAGAAAAATACAAAAGTGAACCAAAGTACACGAGGTTGATCAGACCATCATGTACCGGTCCTGATTAGACAATATATTAGTGGGTGCACCCAATAAAATATTGTCATGTTTAAGCTTGATAAAGAAATAGCTTGCAAAACTAGGCTAACTTAGCAGCATTAGTCAAGTTTAGAACGAAAAGATAAGAAATAGGAGTTATGTGATGGCTCAATTTTCTGATCTTCTTCTCACCTCTGACTACGCTTGCTACTGGTTTTTCTGGCACTGAAAGATTGAGTCCAATCTTCAGCTCTGAATTATCCAAAATGTGACTCGGATCCGGAATGTAGCGTCTGAACTGCAAAACGTGGAAGACGTTGTGCACGCCCTCAAGATTAGCTGGTAGAGCTAACCGATACGCTACTTCTCCAATTCGGCTCAAAACTTCAAATGGTCCGATATATCTGGCCTCAATTTTCTAGCTCCGTCAAAACTGATCGTTCCTCTGGTAGGAGAAAACTTCACAAAAATGCTATCTCCTTCTTCAAACTCCACTGGTCGACGACTACTATCAACCCATTGCTTCTGTTTGTTTTGGGCAATCCTGAGCTTACATTCACCTTCTCTACTGCGTCAGTCACCATCTCTGGACCCAGCAGTACTCTTTCTCCTACGTCAGCCCATACAAGTGGAGTGTGGCAACGACGTCCACAGAGTGCCTCGAACGGGGTCATACCGATGCTAGCTTGGTAACTGTTGTTGTAGGAGAATTCCACCAAATGCAAGTGGTCTTCCCAAGACCCTCCAAATTCTAAGACACAAGATCTCAGCATATCTTCTAGCGTCTGGATTGTTCTCTCCGTTTGTCCGTCAGTCTGGAGATGGTAGGCGGTCCTGAACTTTAGTTTTGTTCCCAAGCTGTCATGCAAACTCTTCCAAAAGTGAGAGATAAATTTAGTATCTCGGTCAGATACAATACTTTCCGAAACTCCATGAATCCGGTAGATGTGCCGCATGTACAGTGCCGCCAACTTCTCGGTGGATAAACCAACCTTGAAGGGGATAAAGTGAGCTGACTTCGTCAGTCGGTCCATAATAACCCAAATGGCATCCTTCCCTCCTTGGGATTGAGGTAGTCCCGACATAAAATCTATCGTTATGTGCTCCCATTTCCACTCCAGGATGTCAAGCGGATGCAATAGTACTGCTGGTCTCTGTCTGCTAGCTTTTACTTGTTGACAAATTAAACATCTAGCAACATACCTGGCCACATCTTTCTTCATTCCAAACCACCAAACAATGGTACGTATATCCCGATACATCTTGTTAGCTCCAGGATGTATGGAATATTGCGACTGGTGTGCTTTCTGCATCAGCTCGTTCCTCAGCTCGCCAGTTGGTACGTAAAGCCTCGTACCATTCTTCAGTGCCCCGTCGCTGACGATTGAGAATCCCTCAAGTGTTCCTGCCAATACTTTATCTCTGAGTTTGTAAAGCGTCTCGTCTTGGAATTGTATCTCCTTGACTTTGTCCATCAGACTTGAACGCAATTGCAACTGCATCATGGTTGAGTTAACTCCAGGTGCAATAGCTTCTCGCCTCAGTTCCTTAATCTTTTCCTCAGGCAGTATAATCTCCAGTCCAAGCTTTTCCATGTTGTTGAAGAACGCAACCCAGTCCTTTACCTGAGGTATTACTGTAGATTGAGAAACCACCAGTTCCTGCGAGTAGCGCAAGGATTGGTGCAGTGGTAAGTCTCTTCTTTAGTTCCTCAAATGATGTCTGGCAAGCTTCCGTCCAAACGAACTCTTCATTCTTCCTTGTAAGCTTCGTCATCTGTTCAGTAATTCTGGTGAAATCCTTCACAACTTCCGGTAGTAGCCAGTCAAGCCCAAGAAAACTTCTGATTTCAGCAACTGAGCTTGGGGTAGACCACTTCTCAATGGCAGCTATCTTCTTAGGATCTACCAAAATTCCTTCTCCTGTGACAACATGGCCAAGAAAATCCACCTTGTCTAGAAAGAATTCACATTTGGATAGCTTACCATATAACTTCTCTTTCCTTAAAGTTTCCAGAACTTTCCTGAGGTGCTCTTCGTGCTCCTCTTTCGTCTTTGAATAGATCAGAATGTCATCGATGAAGACAACGACAATTGATCTAGGTATTCATGGAAAACCTTGTTCATAAGGTTCATGAACACCGCAGGAGCATTCGTCAGTCCAAACGGCATGACCAAGAATTTAAACTGCCCATACTTGGTGTTGAATGCCGTCTTGGGAATATCTTCCTTCCTGACCCTGATCTGATGGTAGCCAGATCTAAGATCAATCTTGGAAAACACCTTGGCTTCGCTCAATAGGTCATCGATCCGGGGCAGAGGGTACTTGTTCTTGATGGTGATATTGTTCAGCGCCCGGTAGTCGATGCACATCCGTACTGTTTCATCCTTCTTGGGCACAAACAAGACAGGTGCTCCCCAGGGTGAAGCTCCGTCTCGAATAAATCCCAGAGCCTTCAGTTCGTTGATCTGGTCCTTCATCTCCTTGACCTCCTTCGGGTTGATTCTGTAGCATCCTTTAGAAATAGGGGGAGAGCCGGGGACTAGGTCAATGGTGAACTCTATATCTCGATCTGGGGGGTAATCCGGGAAGACTATCAGGGAAGACATCTACCATAAAGGTGCAACTAAAAATTTTATTCATGTAGAGAATTACATCAAAAACTCTCATGATTGATCTAAGGACATCCTGTTACAACTTCTTATAACAATAGATAATGCTATTCAGCAGTCCTAGGTACTATTCTTCATGGTTCTGGCTCTTGCATGAGCAGTCTCCAACTGCTTTATCTTCTATGAACCTCGAGTCTGCATCATGCCTTATTGTAGGAGGCAAGGTCTGCTGGATAGGAAGAGAGTCCCTAGGTTGTGGCCTAACAGGTGTTGCTGGGGTATGTGCTCTGGTTTGATGGAAAGATAAGGGGCAGTCCTTTACCCGATGTTCAGCAGATCCACATGCCAAACATTTCTCCAATCTCTTGCGACAAATATTGGCTTGGTGACCAAGCCTTTTACAGTAGTCACAAACTAATAGCTTCTTACGATATGACTGCCGGATAGGGCTCAAATATCTTCTAGATTCAGGGGTATCCCTCCTAGGACGAGGTTCTACTCCAACTTGGTTTAAGATAGCCAAGGCTACATCGTTGACGTTCTTCATGACTTCTCTCGTGATATTTATCTGTTCCTGCTGGGCTTCAGCTTGAGCCTTCCGGAACTCCAGGATTTCTTGAAATAGGACAACCATTTGGGAGGTGTTTGCTGGTACTGGTGGAGCAACAGGAATGGGTACTTCACCAAGGAAATGCAACTCAGTTTAAGAAGAGGTAGGAATCGCCAGTGTAGTGAAAACTTCACTGGATGTATTATGGGGACGGTCAATCAGCTGCGAGGGAATAAACCCTGGACTTGGTTGAGGAGATGGGGTATGATCCGGAGATGACACCTCATCGCCAGCAGGATTGGTCTTGTCAATGGTCATTCTCTGGAAGGTTTAGGATGCAAACATAAGCAAGGTATCCTATCAGTCTATAATCAAACAAAAATATTTATGTATATAATTCGGACCTATGTTGTGACAAATCAATGTTCTAGTATTCTAATTATTTCTAGGTGTGTTTTCCTAAGTTGTCGACCTGCATGGGCCACCACTAAAAATATGTCACGACCCGGTCCCAATTGCTTGGGTCGAATCGGATCATGCCCAGCCTGCACCGTTATTGAGACGGCGGCAGTAAGCTGTATCACTCATGCAGGTAAATAAACAACACAGTCTAATTGCCACAACTTTAATAATTCGAATAGTTTAAAACTTTTTACAATAAAATAAAAGATATATCTGAAATACATTATTTTCCACAAACATCATGAATTATAAAAGAAAAAGAAAATCTAGGCAACCAGCTCATCAGTCTCGAGATCATCGTCCTCTAGTTGGGATCTCGAGAAAAAATACCGCGGAACAAAGCATCATCAGTGATACCTAAAAATATTGGGTCTCCAGTCAGGAGGGAGCAAAGTACAATTCATGCTAATTTGACAATTGAAATAATAATAGAATCATGCACTTTTAAACAATTTGAAAATAAACAGTTCTCCAGCAGTTAAAACATTGTGATGTGAATAGGCAATGAATATGACCGACTTGGGTTGTACAGTGAATGATATGGCTTATCCCCGTGTGTATGAGGGGTAAGCTAATACAGTTGTTACAGTAATTTGGATGTGGTCATACACATTACACTACTCCCCCAGTCCCCAAACAGTTACAGTAGTTACAGTAGTTACAGTCAGTGCTCTCAGAGAGAGTTCCGTATTGCATCGTGGTTTAAACTTGCATTAACACGATTATTAAATAATTGTAAACTAACACAAAATGTACTTGCCTCAAATTGGACTGGACTTGAAGGGTTGAGACTTCGGGATTGAACTAGCCTCGTCCTCGAAATCCTACATTCGAGAAGTTTGTCTCAGATTCCAGAGTTACCATGCTAACTATGCTAGTTGCAATCTCTAAGTTGTGTCCTAATCAATTTTAATCTTGATTACACAATCACAAACAAATCTCGATTATTGGGTGCGTTGTAATTGATTACGAGAGAAAGATCAATTTAACTTTGTATTTTGGAAAACTCGTAGTTACCAATTTAATTGGTTAAAACTTTGTATTTTTCGTAATTATACATATATAAAACTAAATTTCTTGTTTTAATGAGAAAACATGATCATTGTTTAAATATTACAAACTAGTAAATTTTAATGTGAGAAAAACCTTATTAATTTTCTATATCAAAATATTACTTATTTTAGTTTTTACGCGTCCACGCTAAAAACCAGCAAAACCAGAAAATAAAAGAAAAACTACGCTACAATATTTACAGGCCACAGAGATAGGAAATAGAAAAGCTGGGCTTATGCCCTTACAAATTATTTTACATAAATTGAAATAAGAAGAAATATTTGTTAGTTATAAAATTTATCCTACAATTTAATTATAAATAAAGATAATAACTAAAATAGATTTAATAGTGAGTCTCAGATATTGGTCCAATCGTCATATAGGCTAATTGCCTCAACGTCCGGGCGAACCGGTTTCGTTTGCACTTAGCCAGGGCCCATTGACCAATACGGTCGTCGCCCAAAAATCCAAAATAATATTCTTTTCCGAAAAAAACCATTTTAAAATTATATAATTAAATTTTTATAGAAAAATTCGGCAGGTCAACCCAAAAACTGGGAAAGTGTGCCGTAACATCCAATATAAATCCCAAACCAGGGAAACCCATAAATTAAATTCCATAACCATTTTATATAAAAATTTATATTCACAGAAACATTTTCGAACATATTCGGAAAACCCGAAATAGGATCAGAATCAATGAACCAAAGTATTAATATTCGGAAAAACCAAAACTAAATATTCACCCAAAATCTCAGAACCTTCCCAGGCTAATCTCGGAAATTCCGAGAAAAAACGTAAACCCACAGAACCAAACATAGAAAATAGTTTCAAAAATTCCGTAACTATAACGTAAACCGAATCCGAACTTCCGAAAAGGAATCGAGGACCAAAAATCATCATAGACAATTACGGGAGGGACGAACTACTGTGATTAACCAAAAATTACCCAAATCGACAGAATCCGAAGGGTTGCCTCGGACTCGGGACACGCGAATCCGCGGAAACGAACTCGAAAACCCGTGGACAGCGCTGAACAGTGCTGTCCAGATCAGCGAGCACGAGCTCGGGATGGCGACGCTAGGGCACGGCCGAATAGGGGCTGGCGCCGAAGGGAACGCGGCCGAGGGAGGCGCTGGACGGGGTTGGGCGCGCCGGATAGGGCGCTGGCCGGGCACGGGGGCGGCCGGGGAACGGCGCGCGGGCGATCGCGGGGTCCGGCGGGCGGAGCCGCGACGTCGGCGGGAGGCCGAGGGCGCGGGGCGGAGGTGGATGGGGCACTGGCTGGATCGGGGTCCGGCAGGGCGGCCGGGAGGTCGCCGGGGCGCGGGCGGCCGAGGGTCGCGGGATGGGGCGGATCCCTTGAGGGGGTTTGTGAGGAGAGTTAGAGTGGGAAAGTTGCTGTAGGGAGAAGAGTGAGGGGTAGGGGAGTGGGGGAGAGTTGCTCTCTGGAGGGAAATAGAGAGGAGAAGAGTAATGGGTGGAGTGTTGTGTGTGGTGTTGTTTTAAAAGAGGGAAGAGTGATGAGTTGTGTGAGCTGGAGTGAATGCAGGAGAGTGGAAGAGGGGTTACGGAAGGGGAGGGGGCGGCCGTTCGGGAAAGGAAAGTGAGGGTTCAGCTGGAGAATGAAAGAAAGTTATCTTTCTTAATTGTTTAATGAAATGGTGTTGGGAGAGTTATAATAGGCTGTTGAGTCTCAATATTTGCTAAAAATAAAATCATTCTCTTTAATGGGTTTTAAATTAGTCTAAATAATTTTTAGAGATTATGGGCTGTTGGGCCTTAGCAAAAATAAGTTTTGTTGTTTTTTTTAAAAAAAAATTTCTAATTTTTATAAATACTAAAGTAGTTCGAAAAATAGGTTTGTGCTCGGAAATGGGTTCGGGACAGGGCCAGACAAACAAAAGTCAAACGATAGTTTAAAAAAAAATATTTTTCTTAAACCCGACTAATAGATAATAATAATAATAATAACAATAATAATAACTATAATAATTAAACAAAAATTATACTACAAACCAATAATTAAATAATTCTAAAATTCTGGGTTTCACAGCTTGCCACCTCCTTCGGTTTACTGACACCCGGTTTTGAAACCTGGGTTTTCTTCTTCAACGGCTCCTACAAAAAGAAAGCATATGTCACAAAAATGACAGGATGAGCCAGACTATGGGGGACGTCTTTACCTCAGCAGGAACTGATTCCATTGGCGTTACAAGCGGCACTCCCGTAGCCTTTGGAGTTGTCGCTTTCCTCGGCCTTTTCGGTACAGACGAACCGGCTTCTGCGTCAGCCCGCCTCTTCCCAGCTGGGGGATCTTCCCGAGTGCCTCCCGTTGATGCTGCAGCAGCAGCCCGATATCCCGCTAACTCTGGTGGACGATATGACCGGGTCGCCGCCAACATGTTCTTCGTAGCCTCTAGCTGAGTTCCAATAATGAAACTAGTCTCCCTGTCATATTCAGGAGGCACAGTATTCATGGAACTATACAGCTTAACAGCCGAATACAAGATCTGTGGCCGAGGGTTGTGAACTGGTGTATCGAAACGAACCCCAGTACACCCGGTATTATAATATTGCCAACCCCGAGCTCCATCCAGTAAACTTCTGACAAACTCCAGGCTCTTACTGGGGTTCCGTAACATCAGCTGGGTGTAACCAAACTGGCGAGCAAATCGGCTCGACAAATATGGCTCCAGATAACACTTATTCTGGTTACGGTAAACCAAGTGAGATGGCCGAATATTCTGCAACCAACGAAACTCCCATTTCGGCAGAGTAATCGCATCCTGTCACGACCCGTACCCGTTTTTTTTTTTTTAAAACGGATACGCGACGTGTCCAAGCCAGCCTACGCCGCAGTGTCGGCGGTAGAACGCTGTCACGGCCATGAAGATCAAAATCACAAATACTGCTCATTCACAAGATTAATTTAATTTACAAGATCACAAGTTTTACTTTTTCATAAAACATAAACTTGTACAATTATAGAATGACTACAACTCAACTATCTAGCTAGTCTCTAGGCTTCTGGCTGCAAGTATCCCCGTATCTCCCATGCTAAGTGAATCCACGGCTAACCTGAAAATGTTGGTTTCCAGTCAGGAATGGAACGAGCACAATTCACTGAATGCAATTTCAAATAAAGAAAATGACTATAAGACAAAGGTTAGGCATTAATCATGAGTTTTGAAAATAACAGTAAAGCCGTAAGAAAAATCAATAGTAATAAATAGACCAATATACTTTCCACCGTTAGAAGTACCTTTGACATGTGATCGGTCTGGGGTACTACACCGCACGGTCTACGATATCTACTTGCAGAATTTAAACAATATCTACGATGTCTACTGCATAAAATAAACAATGTCTACAAGATCTACAATGTCTACAATATCTACAATGTCTACGATATCTACAATGTCTACAATATCTACAATGTCTACAATATCTACAATGTCTACGATATCTACAATGTCTACAATGTCTACGATATCTACAATGTCTACAATATCTACAATGTCTACAATATCTACAATGTCTACAATATCTACAATGTCTACGATATCTACAATGTTTACAATATCTACAATGTCTACAATATCTACAATGTCTACGATATCTACAATGTCTACGATATCTACAATGTCTACGGTCTGATCACACATCCTTGGTACTTCTCATTCCCGACTCAACAATTTATAGTAGAGTATAAAAAATCACATAACTAATGACTAATCAATGAAATATAGTAAAGATCAATATCGAAATGCAAACAATAAACTGTACTCGCCTGTGGTCCTTTGCTGGTGAAACCGACAATCTGAACTACTCAATGTGCCACTATAGTCAAAACCCGTACAACAGTCCCCAAATGCTGAAATAAACAATATCAATGATCTCAGAATAGTCCAATTAGCTAGGATTGCCTGTCCTTACGTCCAATTCTGGACACAGAGGC
Organism: Iris pallida; assembly: GCA_029216955.1. Taxonomy (NCBI): domain Eukaryota; kingdom Viridiplantae; phylum Streptophyta; class Magnoliopsida; order Asparagales; family Iridaceae; genus Iris; species Iris pallida. The sequence continues at coordinate 1,560,563 of JANAVB010013596.1, forward strand.
AAAACGGTAATTTCGGGCAAAAACGATGTCCACCGTTGGACCCGCTTTGCACCGAAAAGCGTGCCAGAGTCAATGGTCTCTAAAGTCGTCAAACTACATGTCTACGGATCTAGTTTTCTGATACGAACCCAACCGTATGTCCAAAGTTGGATTCCGGCGGGCCGTGCACAAAATTGCCCGTTGAGTGGGACCGTGGGGCCCGCAAAACGACGTCGATTTCAACGGTCTCAGAATCGGACCAAACTTGGCATACAGGACCAGAAAAATGATACGGTTCTGTTGGCGCAAGTTTCGTCTCGATCTGACGAGCGTGCGCAAAGTAATTGGAGAATTTACAACGTGCACGATACGGTGAATTTCGACGGATACGCATCAAATTCGTCGCGCACACGCGACCAATTTGAATTCCGTCAAAGCCCACACGACCACGAAGCTGTTACGCAACTTTTGATGCTTTCGGTGCGCGACCACGTCGCCCGGAATGGCGGGACGGACGTCGTGTGGGTGGTTTTCTAAGTTTTGAAAACAGATTTTTAGCAAACTTTAAACAGACTTTATTTGACGAATAGAATGGATTAATTAAAAGTAAAAGAAGGGTTTTTATGTCCTATAGGTTGTCCCCAACTTCCTTCAAACAAATTTTCGAAATCGTTCATGGTCTGGAAGAAAACTGACCGTAAAGAAGGGTCGTTGGACTGGGTTCTGTTCTAATTTTCGATCAGAAATTCGATCGACTTCGTGTCGATCTATCGGCCAACCTAAAGCATTTTAATTCAATCTATTTGAATGGAAATAATCTAGTATATGTTGGAGACATACCCGAGGAAGCGGCTCGCGAAACGATTGAGCGATCGCTGCGAAAACGTCTCACAAAGTCGGCGCGGTTGCTGCCATCGCTGCTGTGTTTCCCTCGCGCGCGCGCTTGTTTCGTGCGCCTGGCCGTCGGCGGTGCGCCGCGGCGGTGCGTGGCCGTCGGGGGTGTGCCGCCCAGGTGGCTGGGTCGCCCGTCGGGGTGTTGGGAGGTCGGTTTAGGGTTTCGTTGTGAATTTCTCTCTCGCGTAAGTGTGCGTGCGTGTATATATGGGAGAACAGGCTCGGTTCAAGGGGTCGCTAGGCGGGGGCCTGCTGCTCCTGCTTGTGGGGGAAAGCAAAGCATGTGGGCCCGTGGGACTGCAGATGTGGTTTGGGTCGGCCCTTAGGCTGGCTCGGCTGAGAGTTAACGGGCTGGGCTCGGTTTGCTGGGGAGGCTGCTCTGAAGCTACTGTGCTTTGATTTCTTTTCCACTCGAAACTTAACTGCATTAATTGTCAGCAGTTGGGGTGATCCTTCTATTTGTTTTTCTTCTCTATTTCCATTTCATTTTCTATTTCTTTTTATATATCCCATACACATATACATACGTATAAGCATATGCATACATTTATATACATTTATATACGTATATATATATACATTTATCTACATATATTTATATATATATGTATATATATACACACCATTATTATATATAATTATATATACATTTCAATTACACTATAATATATAATTATATATATACATCCAATTACATATATAATATATATATATATACCTACATTCATAGATATTGTACCTTTATATATACACCCATGTCTTTGATAACGAATAAAATGATGATAACTATTAATAATAAATAATTTATATTTTATAACCACAATAATAATATTAATGTTATATAACCTCAATATAATAATAATAATAATAGTAATAATAATAATAATAAATTCAATAGGCCAGTTATTAATTATTTATAAAAAAATCTGAAAATCACCATAAATAAAATAAATAATAAAATATTTTTAAAATTTTTCGGGAAGGGGAGCTACAAATCTACCCACCTTAAAATAATTTCGTCCTCGAAATTCTAACTTATAAACATGCCTAAAATTCGAACAAAAATAATAATAATAATAATAAGTCCACTATTACCACAATGTCCTTAAATTTAATTTCAAAAAAGGATTTATGGCCTTCTCTAGTCATTTCGTAACTAGGAATCCTCGAGGACTTCTACCCACCTTTGGTCACACTACTACTCATAACTAAAATTTAAAATCTTCTAACTAGTTGCTAATAATCCTGCCAACAGATATCTACTGCCTGTGGCGTCTACAACCCTCTCTTATCTATCCGGCAATCCAAAATTTAGCAGGCAACAATTTACACAAGTAGCTAAGAAATATTGGTAACTCTAGTAAGCACGACTATTCATCGCTCTAAAGTAAGGAGGACAGGAAGATAAGGCAGAATAATCGGGGCAACTGTGAAGTTTTAAGAGAAGTGGAGAGTATCCAATATTACAGATAGAAAGTGAGTTTATGAACCAGCATCTTATTTGCTAGATTGGGCTACTCTAGTCCAGTCACTTGCTACGTCGAAGAGCCCTTCGTTACTTAGAGTGGCCTACAATTCGTGCAATACAGAATCCTTATTCTCGAAATTCTAATTCAAACAAGGTTCCATAACGAAACAAAATTTGAGAAATCAAGATTGTGGTCTTAATGGGTTCGCTATTTGGGCATCAGTCGTTGGTTGGATGAACATTGGGTTTCAATCTACATGGACTGGTAACGATCCTAACGATAAAACTATTTCCTTTTAGGTTAGGGTATCCTAGAGTGGGCTTCCTTTCAAGTGGTTGAGCTAGTTGCTAGTCGGGTTGGTTAACTAGGTCCATAAGCCCAAAATGTGCCTTCCGTGACTTTTGTGTTTAAGTAGCACATGAGGCCTCAATTGGATGGCACACTAGTGACATGTGCGTAATGGGCTTCGAGTAGATCACTTCCATATATTGGGTCAAAGGAACGGGATCGTGGTCAAGGCTCTAATGGAGGTTGGAAAGTGTATCGGAACTTTGGTAAAAGTCATAATTAGTCCTTTTAACCTGAAAGTCGTACCCCAAAAATAGAGTACAAGGGGACGGATTTGAGTGGGACATGACATACCTAGATAAAGGTGGACTCGTCTAGATCTTGCATGTGAAATTTGTTGGATGGTAACATCTAGTCTCGTGCTCCGAATATTAATGACACGGCCGGGGACACAAAATGATCTAAATGAAAAGTGGGAGTCCATGGGACACTAATTGTCATCCTAATGAAATTATTTAAATCACTAGATAATCCTTGTTTATTCCAAACTTTAGGAAGTTTACAGTCTACCCACCTTAGAAGCTAAGTCGTGGTCTTAGGAATAATGAGGTTAGAAGAATTCTAAGGTCCGGGTATTGTACCTCGATTCTCGGTAATAAAGAACAAGGCACGGCGTAACAGGATACGGTAGCTCTAAGGGTCGTTCCTCAATGAATGGGAAACGAGAGTGTTCAATGACACACGGTCGAAAAATAGAATGATCTACTCGTCCACTGTATACAAGGGTTGTCGACAGGGTAACCAACTCTAAGGCACATCATCTAAAAAGATTTCTAACCACTGAGTCGTGAGTTTCTATTTGTGTCAACCTGCCAGACTATCGTCACAAGAGTTGTAGTGATCGTGTATTGCTGTTGACAACTGGTAGATCATAATATGACAGGGTATTTAAGCTATGGTATTAGCTAAACAAGTGACTGTGGTGTTCCAACACTAGTTAGATCTTAATATCAAACATTTACATAACTAGAGTAATATTTGTTGGAAACCAATCTCGGGAGGGGTGTCACGGTAAATGATTACCCTATTGTCCATTCATCTCATGTCTAACTGTGGGTTTTGGTCGAGGAAGGGTTGGTTCAAGGCTAAAGGGTTGCTAGTTAAGGCAAACTTCCAGCAAAAATTGGAGACTCACACTATTTGGTCTCTTGAGGATGGATGGTCTCTTGGGTTGGCATATCGACTAAGGGTAAAACCCTAATCATTCTCAAATTCAGGTAGCTAGAAAGTCCCGATAACAGTTTGGGGTCGAGAGGAGAACGAGTAACTCGATCATATGGCTGGCTGACGATAACTACCCTTGTGTATACAACTACCATAGCCATGGGGATACTCGGTATCTTTCTGCCACTCACGAGCTTCCGTCCTTCTAAATTAGTGAAAGACAAAAACGAATCAAGAGTTCAATAAAGATATCACTGAATACAAATTCGTGATTCAAAGGCGAATGTATAATTCAAGAGGAATTGTCAAAGCAGTCGCGGATGAGATCCTATAGACATCTACATCTCAATCCACATAGGTTAATAAGAGGGAGAGCGAACTGAGTGTACTACGGCTGATCAGACCGTAATATATCAATTCTGATTAGACGATATGTTAGTGGGCGTCCCCAATAAATATATGTCTTGGATCAAGCTCGATAAAAGAGTAAGCTTGCAAAACTAAGCTGTAACAGTAGCGTTTGTTAAGTTAGTCGAATACAATTATGCGAGATTTTTGAAAGAAGGCACAAGTATTTCGAGTTTTGTGAGAATCAAACCTTACTCAGTGGTCTTGCTTATACGGTCTTCCTACTATCTTCTTATCCACAAGGACTTGGTTGACTAATGGGTTATGGACCTTCTAAATTCCATATTCTAGGTAAACCTATTAGTGTCAGTCGATATCCTCGTCAATAGGTCACAAGGACCACGGAATGCTAGATCGGGAGACGTGCTATCCAACTTACAAACTTCCACCAATATTGGCTTCGGATCTTATGGAACACACAGGGCACTGTCATATCCTCTATAGTATCCTTAACTTGTAATCACGTCTGAAATCATTTCACCGAGGACTACGCCTCGCCCGTAAAATCAGGCTGTGGTAAACCCTTGGTTTCGTGATTCAGATATGACATGCTATCCGATACTCTACTTTATATTGACACCAGTGTGACTATGGTCAAAGAGGACCACTAGCCATAGTCTTAATAACATTCTATAACCTATATTTCTTAAACAAATTCCAACTCTAGGGGTCGTGTCTCGCCAGTGCGCTGCTGGCTGCGGTGAATCCATAGTCTCTATACTTCAAATAATTGGCGACAGTGCGCTGCTGTCCTGCCATTATGAGTTAACTAACATTCTCGTAACTATATCTGTAAATAAATCCCTGAGCTTCTAGAGATTCAAACAAGTTGACTATGAAATAAGGCATAAATATTTGCCCTATCAACCCTTAAAATAAAAGATTGAGCAGGGAGGAAATAAGTGAAGACAAAAGATATACAAACATTCAAATGTCTATTCCATGTGTATTCAAGTCTTTGGGGAAAAACTTGAATCTAAACTAACTCGAGGCTCGTATGGGGATAACGTAATCAGAATTATATAAAATAATAATTCTTAGGGAAAAATACGAACTAAATGGGCAATTTGGACTAAGATGTGAGGATGATATCTAAAGAGGCAAACAGAAGGAATTTGAATAATTCATCTAGGTTAGATCATTAATTCTACGAAGCCCTGCCTTACCAAGGGAATAATCTATCCAAATTAGATTACATCGTCATATCAAGAGATAATAATGTACCTATAGGAATCTGACAACTATCAAAAATTAATAATTTCCATCCTAAATTGCATGGCCTAAACTACCCATCGGTAAATTGGTATAAGGGACTCCTAGTCCTAGTCATTCTCTTAAATTAAATTAATCCTTGTTCGTGAATGAGCATGTTCTAATCGCAGGCTCGCAATAGTACAACTAACTTACGTACTATCACGAGTTCGCATTATTTGCAAAGACTGACCTGCATGGGTCACCACAAAAACTTGTCACGACCCGCACCCATTTTTTTTTTTTTTAAAACGGATACGCGACGTGTCCAAGCCAGCCTACGCCGCAGTGTCGGCGGTAGAACGCTGTCACGGCCATGAAGATCAAAATCACAAATACTGCTCATTCACAAGATTAATTTAATTTACAAGATCACAAGTTTTACTTTTTCATAAAACATAAACTTGTACAATTATAGAATGACTACAACTCAACTATCTAGCTAGTCTCTAGGCTTCTGGCTGCAAGTATCCCCGTATCTCCCATGCTAAGTGAATCCACGGCTAACCTGAAAATGTTGGTTTCCAGTCAGGAATGGAACGAGCACAATTCACTGAATGCAATTTCAAATAAAGAAAATGACTATAAGACAAAGGTTAGGCATTAATCATGAGTTTTGAAAATAACAGTAAAGCCGTAAGAAAAATCAATAGTAATAAATAGACCAATATACTTTCCACCGTTAGAAGTACCTTTGACATGTGATCGGTCTGGGGTACTACACCGCATGGTCTACGATATCTACTTGCAGAATTTAAACAATATCTACGATGTCTACTGCATAAAATAAACAATGTCTACAAGATCTACAATGTCTACAATATCTACAATGTCTACGATATCTACAATGTCTACAATATCTACAATGTCTACAATATCTACAATGTCTACGATATCTACAATGTCTACAATGTCTACGATATCTACAATGTCTACAATATCTACAATGTCTACAATATCTACAATGTCTACAATATCTACAATGTCTACGATATCTATAATGTCTACAATATCTACAATGTCTACAATATCTACAATGTCTACGATATCTACAATGTCTACGGTCTGATCACACATCCTTGGTACTTCTCATTCCCGACTCAACAATTTATAGTAGAGTATAAAAAATCACATAACTAATGACTAATCAATGAAATATAGTAAAGATCAATATCGAAATGCAAACAATAAACTGTACTCGCCTGTGGTCCTTTGCTGGTGAAACCGACAATCTGAACTACTCAATGTGCCACTATAGTCAAAACCCGTACAACAGTCCCCGAAGGCTGAAATAAACAATACCAATGATCTCAGAATAGTCCAATTAGCTAGGATTGCCTGTCCTTACGTCCAATTCTGGACACAGGCAAAACGGTAATTTCGGGCAAAAACGATGTCCACCGTTGGACCCGCTTTGCACCGAAAAGCGTGCCAGAGTCAATGGTCTCTAAAGTCGTCAAACTACATGTCTACGGATCCAGTTTTCCGATACAAACCCAACCGTATGTCCAAAGTTGGATTCCGGCGGGCCGTGCACAAAATTGTCCGTTGAGTGGGACCGTGGGGCCCGCAAAACGACGTCGATTTCAACGGTCTCAGAATCGGACCAAACTTGGCATACAGGACCAGAAAAATGATACGGTTCTGTTGGCGCAGGTTTCGTCTCGATCTGACGAGCGTGCGCAAAGTAATTAGAGAATTTGCAACGTGCACAATACGGTGAATTTCGACGGATACGCATCAAATTCGTCGCGCACACGCGACCAATTTGAATTCCGTCAAAGCCCACACGACCACGAAGCTGTTACGCAACTTTCGATGCTTTCGGTGCGCGACCACGTCGCCCGGAATGGCGGGACGGACGTCGTGTGGGTGGTTTTCTAAGTTTTGAAAACAGATTTTTAGCAAACTTTAAACAGACTTTATTTGACGAATAGAATAGATTAATTAAAAGTAAAAGAAGGGTTTTTATGTCCTATAGGTTGTCCCCAACTTCCTTCAAACAAATTTTCGAAATCGTTCATGGTCTGGAAGAAAACTGACCGTAAAGAAGGGTCGTTGGACTGGGTTCTGTTCTAATTTTCGATCAGAAATTCGATCGACTTCGTGTCGATCTATCGGCCAACCTAAAGCATTTTAATTCAATCTATTTGAATGGAAATAATCTAGTATATGTTGGGGACATACCCGAGGAAGCGGCTCGCGAAACGATTGAGCGATCGCTGCGAAAACGTCTCACGAAGTCGGCGCGGTTGCTGCCATCGCTGCTGTGTTTCCCTCGCGCGCGCGCTTGTTTCGTGCGCCTGGCCGTCGGTGGTGCGCCGCGGCGATGCGTGGCCGTCGGGGGTGTGCCGCCCAGGTGGCTGGGTCGCCCATCGGGGTGTTGGGAGGTCGGTTTAGGGTTTCGATGTGAATTTCTCTCTCGCGTAAGTGTGCGTGCGTGTATATATGGAAGAACAGGCTCGGTTCAAGGGGTCGCTAGGCGGGGGCCTGCTACTCCTGCTTGTGGGGGAAAGCAAAGCATGTGGGCCCGTGGGACTGCAGATGTGGTTTGGGTCGGCCCTTAGGCTGGCTCGGCTGAGAGTTAACGGGCTGGGCTCGGTTTGCTGGGGAGGCTGCTCTGAAGCTACTGTGCTTTGATTTCTTTTCCACTCGAAACTTAACTGCATTAATTGTCAGCAGTTGGGGTGATCCTTCTATTTGTTTTTCTTCTCTATTTCCATTTCATTTTCTATTTCTTTTTATATATCCCATACACATATACATACGTATAAGCATATACATACATTTATATACATTTATATACGTATACATATATACATTTATCTACATATATTTATATATATATGTATATATATACACACCATTATTATATATAATTATATATACATTTCAATTACACTATAATATATAATTATATATATACATCCAATTACATATATAATATATATATATATATATATACCTACATTCATAGATATTGTACCTTTATATATACACCCATGTCTTTGATAACGAATAAAATGATGATAACTATTAATAATAAATAATTTATATTTTATAACCACAATAATAATATTAATGTTATATAACCTCAATATAATAATAATAATAGTAATAATAATAATAATAAATTTAATAGGCCAGTTATTAATTATTTATAAAAAAATCTGAAAATCACCATAAATAAAATAAATAATAAAATATTTTTAAAATTTTTCGGGAAGGGGAGCTACACATCCTCACCAGAGTCTTCCAAATCTTGGTCAGCCTCGAAATCTTTGAAGATGGGACTGACCTTGACGATCTCCCACCCCTGAAGATAAGACAAGACTCTCCTACAGACGGGGATGCCGGTGTGTAGCCACTTCCTCTTATAGAAGCAGCGGATAAAAGCGTCACCTTCAACGTGATCGTCTTCAGGACCCGGACTCATCACGTTCGGGTGATACAGAATCAACCATCCCATCAGATAATAGAATGGTAGCTCAGCTCTGGGAAAGTTGTCTTTTCTGCCCCTCTCATAGACCACGTCGTCAGCAAAGTCCCTCAAACCCCGCAGTAGGTTACACACCATCGCGGGGAGGAGAGCCAAAGGGCGACCAAAAACCAATTTCACCGCGGGCAAAATAAGGTTCCTGGTCACCCTCTCCACAGAGCCGGATCCGCCTGAGAACACAGTCCCGGAGCCATATCATCAAATATGCAGTCAACACTGCCTTGGATGACATCCGGTGCACACAATGCCAGAAATAGCTGTATACATCTTCGCCACTCTCATTTGAATGGGGAGGGCCTTCTCGCCTAGTCGGCTCATTTTGGAGGTTACTTCCGTGGGTTTCAACCCCTGCGGAGTCGTAAACCGAATCTTCGAAGAGTCCGCCAGGTCCTGCTTGAAGACGTAATCCCTCCAAGTAGTCACATGAGGCTGTGACTTGCATTTGTCCTTCCATTGCAGCAGATAATGATGGCTCGCCACCTCTTTGAAAACAACCATCATCTCCGGGTCCTCCTTTTCCAGAACAAGGATCTCTTCATTTGTTGGGAAATATGCTTCGTACGATTCCGAGCCCCAAGGAAGCTTGGACACCTCGTACATCTCATGGAGAGCCAATCCCAACTCCCCCACTGGAGTAAAGAAAGTGACAGTCTGGGTATTGAACATTTCCAAGAATGCAAGAAACATAGGCTTGTTGTGGTCCACACCGACCTGTACGGCACGGATGGCGGCAGTCAGCCCAATATCTTTAAGCTCAGCCTTGAACTTCGACAACACCCAAAAGGTCAGCTTGTCCCACTTTGTCACGTGGTGGCACCAACTTTCAACCCTAAAACTACCTTTCGGATACATAACCTTCGATGTCAGCATCCAATTTACAAAGGTCGAAGCACCAAAAGCAAAGGTGTCATTAGGGACATCACTATAAAGGCTCCCAGGACGCAAAGTTCGGCAACTGAATGAGGTTCCGGCTCGCGAGACGGCCAAAGTATCCCTTTGATTCGAAGTAACATCAATCGAAAGGGTACCCCCCACTGCCCCTCCTTGAGAATGAGTAAGTTCCCATGGCATTCTTCTCTTAGAAGCCAAACGGTAGAAGGCCGTCAGCGACAATTGACGTTCAAGCTGCCATATGTACAGAACCATGCCCTTCGCAGAGAAGAACTAGTCCTCCTTTATCTTCAGCATCTTCGCCTCGGTGGAGGTCAAGCGGTCACCAAACAGAAAGGCAGGTTTCAAGAAAGTCGCATCCACGGACTCAGTGGATTTCAGTTTGCCGCTCTCCATCATACTCTGGAGAAAAATAGGCGACTGATTTCGGATTTGCAATATTCTTTCGGAAGGTTGATTCAGTAGGATGGCAGCCTTCGCAGGGTTAATAACCTCCTCGTCGAAATCAACCCCTATTTGGCAAAGAGAAGCATCCAGAAGGACTTCATTCAGCAAAGGGATAGTCACCGACACTGACACAGCAAAGATAAAAGTCAGGCAATATGAAGACAAAATATTGGGTGTGTCAAGCAGCCTGGCGCATCATCAGGGTCTAAACCCATGTGCGTCAGCAGTAAAGCTTCGGCGCATCATCCGGGTCTAAACCCATGCGCGTCAGTAGTGAAGCTTCGGTGCATCATCCGGGTTTAAACCCATGCGCGTCAGCAGTGAAGCTTCGGCGTATCATCAGGGTGTAAACCCATACGCGTCAGCAGTAAAACCTCAACGCATAATCAGGGCCTAAACCCATGCGCGTCGGCAGAATAACCTCAGCGCATCATCCGGACAGAAGTCCATGCGCGTCGGCGATAAAGAGTTAGGGCACAGCAACATGCATCCATGCGCTCCAAACTCGTCTAAAAGTTGGAAGATCATACAGATCATACCCACCCGTCACCGCAGGCCGAACATCGGCCGGAGTGACAATGGTGACAGGAGCGTCCTCCTCGATGAACTCCACAGGCTCTTTCCCCTTGCCAGCACTACCGCGAGGAGTTTTGGGGGCCATCTCGTGAAAGAATAAGTTAGGGTTTTTTTCGAAAGAAGAACTCTAGAGAAGAAGAAAACAAAGTGGAGAAGAACCCTCTCTCTCCATCAGACGCCTATTTATAGGCTTGGGCATACGCGAAAACCGATGAGGAGTGACATCAGCCGCCGCTTGGGGTTCTGCGAAATGATAACTGCAAATAATCTAAAAAGATCATCATTAATCTTTTATTGATTACTTCGAAGCGTTATCATTTAACTAAGAGGAGCATGCGTCCCATCACTGATGCGCAGAATAATTATGCGCCCGAACAGTCATGCGCCCCGTTGAAGACACCACCATGCTTCTTATTCAAAGTATTCCAAAACTTTATAAAAAGTTTTGAAAACTTTGAAGGGGATCTTGTAGAAGCATGGAATTTCAGGACCAGAAATCCTATGCGCCTAACATTACGTGCGTCGGGGAACTCAAACGAATTACTTGGCACATCAAGACAGCAAAAGTATAGACAGCAAAAAAAAAATTTATTTCATATAAAAGTCTATTACATGTCTAAAAGAAAGGCTTTACATAGGAGAATTTCTACAAAGAAAAAGACCCTAAGTCAACAGCTAGGCGCAGCAAACGCCGTGCGTTCTCAGTCAGGCGCATCTCTTCAGCGTCTCAGTCAGGTGCATCTCTTCAGCGTCTCAGTCAGGCGCATCTCTTTGGCAGCTCTGTTATGTGCATTCCTTCAGCGTCTCAGTCAGACACATCTTCTCAGAGTCTCAGTTATGTGCATCATGAAGTCTTAGCATATGCGCCTTACTCCGATCCGATCAAATGCTTCGACTAATGAAGTATTTATTGAGCAGAACAAGGGTGGGCGATCAACCCCACCCTAGCGGGAGGAAGAGCTCTCATCCTCGGCAAAAGGAGGCTTTCAACACAACCAGAATGGGCAACACCCACTCTGACAGAAGAAAGAGCCTCCAAAGCCCAAGAAAGATGATCGGGGCACCACAATTCCGATCTGCGGCTCTTCCAGCATAACGGAGACGAGGCTCGAGCATCCCGATCTTTGGATGCAACAGGCACCTTCCGCCTACCTCAGAAGCCTTCGACTCCGACTTTTGGATGTAACAGTCACCTTCAAGTGCATGAATGAAGACAGTGCATCGCATCTTCACTTTCGGGAGTATCTCGTAAACAGAATGTGCTCGAGCAAACAAGTTTATTTCGAGAGGACATGAGAGAACGAGAGGCAAACTCTCTCCTTGCCACTATTCATAGGCCGGGCAAATCAAACCCATGTGCCAAGTGGCGGGCTCTCCGAATCTCGTGCAATGAATTTGCATTATGGTGATGAACCTGACGCTTCGAATTCAGCCAAGTCAAAATGGCTATTTAAAGCACTTGAAGAACGTAACAGTCGGACCAATAAAGACGTGTCATGCAAACGGATGTGCCAGTCAGACCGCGCATCATACAGACGCGCCCATCAGTACCAAGCGCCCCATAAGGATGCGCCCCACGCGTTCCTATACGCCTAGCAGAATGCAGATCGACGTGCCCACTCAATAGCCCATCACCCGTCAAAGAACATTAAATGCTGAAATCTGACACGACAGCAGCCAGTCCCCGAGGACTGAACAGTTGACAACTTTTTCAGAAAATGAAGCATCGCTGACGTCAGCACATCATTACTTTCCTCCGATGGTTACAAGCCACGTGGCCGCCCAACCATTTTACATGCGCCTCAGACTTTTCTCTGATCCCTAAAGACAGAGGTCAAGTCACTACTGAAGACTCGCATGTGCCTCAAAAGTTGTACGTCCAGACGGTTCGTGACTCCTGAAAGTTGTGAGCCGAAGTCTTCTCATGCACCCAAATCCCAGGCACATCCTATCAGATCACTCTCCTCCAAATCCGAGATCTTTGAGCCATGGACCTATGACACGTGTCTTTTGACTCGATTCAGCCTATGAAGGGGTGCTAATCACCCAAGATCTCAGCAACAGAAAGATCCTCTCCCCTGCTACGTGCCAGCCCACAAAAGCAGCATAAAGGATTCAACCCACAAATGATGGCGCATCATCCATGCGCCTCCCACAGCTTCAACCACGTGGCGTCCCCACGTACAGGCGCATCCTACATATGCGCGCATGAGCAGCCAGCCTGCAAGCTATAAATAGAGGGATCATCTCCTTCTTACAGACACATACACAGAGAGACATACATACCTACAGACAGAGACCTACATACGCAGTGAGAGAGGCAGATACAGACACTCAACGTCTTCTTCCTCTTCGCAAGCTCCAGCACCCAGAGCAACTCAGACCTTCAGAGAACCGAAAACCGTCGTCAGATCGTCAATGGAGTCAACGTATTACCACTCGCTCCATCGACACAGGGACCCAGATAAACAAAAGTGTTCTCCTATGACTACATCTAAGTCCTACATTGTAACATTATTCTATTTGTAATTGAAATTACAATAAAAAGATTTTAATGGCAAACACCTATCCCGTTCAAAAATTGTCTCAATATCCCACCGCTACCCCACGATAAAATGACATCCAAAGGCCTACGGATTGTTGTAATGCCTGTGGTTCATATTTCGTATTTCTGGAATACGTGTACGTATTTATCCTTGTATTATATGATTCCTTGTTTAGTTTTCTTCATGGCTTGGCTTGGTTTATTCTTGGCCCGGGTTAGCTTGGTTTGGTTGGGATTATTTTGGTTCATCATGAACCATGGATGAACCCCCTACCTACCACCATCATTTGTATTTATTAGCCCTCTTCATTCTCTCTCTTCATTATTCACCTTCTTCTTCCTCATTTACTCCCTTCACCTACCAAAGAGAGGGAGAGAGAGGTCTAGGCAAGTGCAACTTGCTTCCACAAGAGAGCTCATTTTTATTGTTCCATTAGCTTCTCCTCATGTTTCTAAGACACATTAGAACTTGTCATTTTCTATTTTGAGGCTTTAATTTTTATAGATCTAAAAATTAATTATTTTCAGATTTTGGTGGTTTTGATCTATCAAACTTCTTTGTTTTCAAGTTTTGATGGTTCCATGTTGTAGAGAATTTTATTCTACCCAATTTTGACCTTTGAAAAGTTGGATTTGGACTTGTTTTGACCAAGTTATGGATTTTTGAAGCTTTGGGTTCAACCATGGAGTTCTTGCTGATTTGGAGAAGACAGTGAGCAGTGTACGCGAGCTTTTTAGCTTGTGCTACTGAGCTGTGCGCGCTCTTTAGTGCAGTGCAGTTCGAACCATATGCTGCCTTTTGGGAGCGTATGTCTTGTATACGCTCACTTGGGTGACAAGGAGTCGTATGGAGTTCATACGCTGCCTTGATGAGGAGTCGTATGGAGTTCATACGCTGCCTTGATGAGGAGTCGTATGGAGTTCATACGCTGCCTTGATGAGGAGTCGTATGGAGACCATACGCTGCCTTTTGGGAGCGTATGTCTTACATACGCTCACTTGGGTGACAAAGAGTCGTATGGAGTTCATACGCTGCCTTGATGAGGAGTCGTATGGAGTTCATACGCTGCCTTGATGAGGAGTCGTATGGAGTTCATACGCTGCCTTGATGAGGAGTCGTATGGAGACCATACGCTGACTTTTGGGAGCGTATGTCTTGCATACGCTCACTTGGGTGACAAGGAGTCGTATGGACCTCATACGCTGCCTTTTGAGGCGTATGGAGTACTTGCACTGAGCGTATGACTTTTGCACTGAGCGTATGGCCTTTGGCTGACTTGGTCTTATGTCAGCATGTCAGATTTGGTTTTATTTTCCTTAAGCTTGGCTCTTCTATAGCCCTGTATATTGATATTTTATTAGATATTTAACGTTCGTTTTATATCCTTACGCCTTTTGTCCTGAACTTGATAATCATAAATTTACTTGATATGTTTGGAATTGATAATTGACATGACCTGATAGTGGGCCGTTGTGGCGCACTCCTGACAAGTACACTTGGCATGATAACCTGACATGATATGATAGTGGCCCGTTGTGGCGCACTCCTGACAAGTAGACCTGACATGATTATCTCGAATAGCTGTTACGACGGCTACCTGACATGACATGACCTGTATAAATAACATGGACATCGTGGGTGATTGTGCTTGTACAAATAATCCAGTCCTGTCTTGCATCATGTCTAGGAGGGGACTCCTGAGTACCACGGTCAGGAGTACCTACTGAAATGGACTAAGGCTAACAACTAGAATAAATCCAGTAGTCATTAAGAGATTTTCCAGCTACATGCAATCCCGTTATCTGGGTGCCCCACTTGGGATCTGTAGCCTGCCGTCGAGTAGGGCACATTTCCAGCACACTGTCATGTGTTGCACCCTCTAAGTCACCTAAGGGTACATGCATTTCCTGGACGATGTACCCACTTGAATTCAACTCTAATTGCGTCCGAATAGCCTGGATGGTCTGCAGGGCTTGTGGCTGTGGAATAATCTTGCTGCATCTTGTTAGTAACTAGGCCTGTGGTAACCCTAGTTAGTTAAAGTATCAAGCCGTACTTATTGCTTGGCCGTAAAATGTTGGATGAAGTTTACCAGTCTATTCTTGTCTTGATCCTGTACAAGATTATTACATGTCCTGATTTCTTAAATTATCCTGCCGATAAATGGTGGGAGAATCCAAGTTCTGTTCAGACGAAGGGTTACAACCCCGGTCCTTGTTTGGTTTACGGGTTGTAACCTGGATATCTGAATAGTCCCATGGTTATCTCATCGTATATCACCTGTCCTGTTTTCTTTAATTGTTGTCCTTTATTACATATAATTATTCTTGTGCTAATTTGCTGGTTTTAGTTCTTAAGTGAAGCCTCCTTTGTGGCACTTGATCTTTCTGGGGTCTGACCCAGCTGGTTTTGTATGGCCAGATACCAGAGCAGCTCCAGAGGATCTACCGGTTTTCCAGCCCGATGGTGAATACCAGGCATAACCAGGGCAACGAGTGGGTTATTTTTGGCTCTCCCACTCTATTGTAAAAATATTCTTTTGAGAGTTTAGCCGACGAGCACCTGTTTAGCTCGATTGTACTTACTTACTGTCTGCCTACGGGCTGTAACATGATTGGCAACCTAGGGTTGATCATGTATGACTAAACTCTTGCTAGTCCTCACATTTTGTAACGACTAGCTTCATGATCAGCTGAATATGTAATGTTTGGGACGCCTTACTATTGTATATTTAATGATCATACATCTTGTAATATTTACTTATTTGCTTGTGATTGAGACACTAGGCTTGTTATTGACCTTAAGAGACTGATGGCTTGTAGATAAACCCTCATATATCTAGACAGCCGTGACCGTATAATGGAGTGGATCCCATTTCATTATACGTAGCTGGCTATGTCTGCCCCCGCTCTCCAGTATTCTGGTTCTGGGGCGTGACAATTGTGCTCTAGTACACGCTCTGGATCTTCTTTAAGGCCAAATCTAAGGAAAAATAATATGTTCTCCCTATAAAGACTTCCAAATAGCCCTTATTAGATTGTTAGACGTGCAATGTATGTACTTAAATATATATGTATTATAGTGTCCCGTCCCTACATCGGCCCCGTTTTCGTCCACGGGGTACGCGAGAAAGGAACACTGTCGCTACCGATTCAGTCGGGACCGATAGGTCAAAATCGATTAAATCGGTCGAACGGAAACGATTGAATTAAGATCATCTTCTCTTTATGGAAAGGCTTCTTCGGAATTAAGTCCCATATTCAGCGGGTTGCGCCTCGAGGATTGGCTCTGCGGCTGAGTCGGGAGAGACCTCCCATTGCTATGGTTTTTTTGCCGATTTGGCTTTGGCTTTGGTTTTCGTGAATACGTTTTCGTGAATATTTTTGATGGTTTTCATGGCTTGCGTTTTCGAACTTCTCATTCATATCGAATCCCTTGAATAATACAGTATTCTAATCAGTTGCTTATGCGATTGCAGGTGATCGCGTAGGCGACGTCTAAGCGCAGCCAACCAGTCCCTCCCCTGAAGCAAAAGACTAAGGTAAGTGGCTGACCTCCTTCACCTCGACCCTCTGTTTCAAAAACAAGAACTCTGATAACTGTATCGAATTAGAATGATTTACTCAAAAAATACAAGTTATATGTTCAAAAAGAGAAAATATAAGGTTCTATAAAAGAGATAAAATTATTTCAGGCTCTGTAAAACTAAGTAAATGAATCGATTAATAATAGTCCTAACGATACCATAAAACATGCTTGAATAACATGTTAACTTAAGCACGGTCATGGACAACTTGCGCGCAAGGCTTCGCTTCCTTGAACGGCAACCCGAGGCCACGGGACCGTTTCGGCCTAGAAGGAATGCAAGATAGCTGTGCTGGATGCTATCACGGGTCATTCGGGACTTTCAGCGGGGCTAGCTATCATGGGTCTCTCAAGACGTGTCTACTATCCTGTACGTGCATCTCAATCACATGATGCCACGCGTCTAAATACAGTTAGTACACGGCTTAACAACTGAATAAAAGTTGGCGCAACAGGAGGTTGGCGCAATCCAAGTTGGCACAATCCAGCCTCGCGCACATCAGAATAACTGCTAAAACAGTTATTTCTTGAACTCTATAAATAGAGTTTCCAATCATTGTGAAATGATCAGATACATACGCACAAAGATCAAGAACTTTTACAAAATTGCTGCTGCATTCTCCAGAGGCTACAATTTTCAAGTTTACATAGTCCAAGGGATAAAGTGATCGTCTTCGGATCAGATTCCTACAGTTGTACTTCCCCAGAATTCATTGTACTTTGTACTAATTCTTTTTCAAGTTTGGAATAAACTTTTTGTTTTAGCAAACATCAGCGACATCTATCTTAATGCAAAATGGACAGTTACTGTAGGGAACGCTCAACCCTAGACACATATATATATTGAGATATATGGGGGATTGTTGGTGATCTTGCTCCTTGACATTAAGAGAGCTTGCTCTCAACATACCTAGTAAAGTTTAATCCCACATTGGAAAAGCATCATGAGTTATCTCAACATATATACTTGTATGTGTTGTTGGGATATGCACATGGGGTGGTGACCCTAAGGAGGGAACCATGTGGATGATTTTACTAGGAGGTAAGGATAAGGCTCCAAGAAAAGCATTCATGCTTTTTGCTCTTGGAAAATTAATTTTCATTGGGGCTAAGCCCCGTAGGGGCTTAGCGACTCGGACTCGAACTCGGGATCATGGGCTCATGAGGCGTAATGTGGTATTTTGTTGGCGCACTTTGCACTTAGCATGTCAGCATCGTCGCTAGGCGCATAGTGCGCTTAAGTTGCGCTCGTTGCGCGAGCCACTTGCATGGCCACGTTGCACGTCCAGGTTGTGCGGCTACGTTGTACGGCCATGTTGCGCGGCCCAGTTGCGCTGTCCTGGTGCGCGCCCAGGTTGCGCTGGATTGCGCAGGGTACGCGGGTGCAGTGGGTTGTGCGGGGTGCGCGGGTGCGCTGGGTTGCGCAGGGTGCACGGGTGCGCAAGTGTGCGGGTGTACTGGGTTGCGCGGTTGCGCTGGTTGCGCCAATTCGCACAGGTTGCGCCAGTTGTGCCTGCTCGTGCTGGTTACGCTGCGTGCGCAGTGTGCGCTGTTTGTGCTGATGGCGCGCGCACAACCCATTCTACAGGCACAACACGTGCATATTATGGCTGTCCACGTTCTGACTAATTCGTAACATGCGATAACTGATCCTGAAATTTCGGATCTGACATCAAATCGTTGCGTACTTCTTGGATCTGGGCGGTTACAGCAGTGGCTATATAATCAGAGCCTCTCTTCTCTTTCGAAAGACTTCTTAGACTTCAGAAAAGAGATTTCCAGAGAGAGAAGAGAGTGCTGTTGCGCACCTTGTTCCTCCTCGTGCAACTGGAGTTCTGTCCTTGTCTTTTCGAGTCGTTCGTCATAAAGCAGATTACCAGAGCGTTCCAGAGTTCTTTTGAACTTGTTGGTTCCTAGAAGCTGACCGTGTGAGCGGATCTAGCTTTGAGTACTTGTGTTCTTGACACCCCAGCAGGACACCACCTTCCATCTATCGTCTGTCATCCTCTTTGCTGCCTTTAGTATTTCGATTAGTACCTTCTGTTTAGAAGTACTACTATCGTTTGCTACGTTTACGAAATTTTTTTAGATTTTCATATTCCAGAATCCTCCTAGGATCTCTGTTGCGCACATTTCATGAAGCGTTGTGTTAAAACGTTGTTTTCACAATTGTTTCATTCTCTCAGTTTTCCATCGAAAATTGTGCCCCGATACTAACAATATATATATATATATATATATATATATATATATATATATATATATATAATATATATATATATATATATATATATATATATATATATATATATATATATATATATATATATATAAACTGTTGTTTGACCGGCGCTCGTAGCGCAAGTAGCACGGGGGGTCGGGGGCTCTCGGCGTGGAGATCGGGGATCGAGCCCCCCCCCCCCCCTCATGCACCAACCCGGCTGGGTGGCAGTGGCCACGGGGTTGGTGGGGATGCACGGACACCCAAATATATATATATATATATATATATATATATATATATATATAATGTTGTTAAGGACATCTAGCTCAAGTGGTTAGAGCAAAGCATATCCCTCAAGAGGTTGCAGGTTCGAGCAACGAAAAAATGCATTATATATATATAATATCTTTTAACAACTTACGAGAGAAGGATAAACGATATCAAATCAAGTTTTAACATTATCAAAAAACGTAAGAGAATGAACTTTTGAAAGTTTCAAAAATACTAGTTTACTAACAAAATAAATAAAACAACGAACTTCCACCTTACATTATTCAAAGTAGTCCTAGATTCTAACGGTCTTTAATGAATATTATTGTATCAATCTATTATATTATAAATATAACTATAATGTGTGAAGAAGTAAGAATCAAATGACTAATGTGACAAAGAGAAAAAAAGATTCACTCTCACATCTTTCTTCCCGACTAAGAAACTATCAACACAACGTTTTGACTTAATAATAAACAACATAAACACATAGGTTTCATAGACAGATATAGTACTTATTTACTGATGTGCCCAAGTCCTTTGAATGCTAACTCAAAAGATGGACGTTGTCAAATTTTTTTAGGTTAGAAGTTAGAACAGTTGCACCGCACACCAAAGATGTTCTAGAAATATAATTACCGAATCAACTAAAATCAGTATATAACAACATCCACGACAACGTAATGCAATTCAAAGTAGCCTTGAATACAACTCTTATAACTTTTGTAGGTCCGCTCCAGTGCTATCCGATTCGAAAGACAAACTGTTCTGAAAGGCTTACCAGTCTCGTAGCTCAGCCCTTATGCCACAGCTCAATCCATAGGCCCGCTCCAATGTTGTCAAAAATTCAAAACAGACGAGTATATAACAGCACCCGCAACAATGGAATGTAATTCAAAACACTCCTGAAAGGCTTACAACTCTCATAACTTCTATGGGTCCACTCCACTGTTGTCCGATCCGAAGGTCAAACAGTTTCGAATAACTTACAAGTCTCATAAATTAGCGCTAATGTTGTCCAAAACTCAACAATGGAATGCAATTCAAAACAACCCCGAAAGGCTTATAGATCTTATAACTTACGTAGGACTGCTCTACTGTTGCCCGACTGTCACTTTTGTTTTTCGTTATTCGTATTTCCAGTATACGTGTACAGATTTCTGACTTTTGTCAGGTGACCCATATTTTGACTTGTCTTGCTTAGCCTAGTCTTAGTTTAATCTTGACTTGGTTTATTTTGATTTGGTTTGATTCAACTTGGCTTGGCTTGGTTTGGTTTGAGATGGAGAGGTTTGGTATTTATATCAAACTCCTCTCTCTCTCCTCCATTACTTTTTATTTACTTCTTCATCTTCTTCATTTACTACTCCCACCTACCAAAGGAGCCCTAGAATAAGTGCAACTTGCTTAATGATGGATCTCAAGTATTAATGTTCTATTCTCTTCTTTGCAAGATTCTAAGTCTCTTTAGAACTTGACATTTTTGGTTTTGTTGGGTACATTTTTGTAGATTTAAGTTTAATTTTTTTTCTCGTTTTTCTTGGTTTTGATCTACTAAAATGTGGTATTTTTGAAACTAGTTGCTTCATGTTGTAGAAAATCTCGTTCTACCCAATTTTAACCTTTGAAAAGTCAGATTTTGACTTGTTTTGAGAAAGTTATGTACTTTTGAAGTTCATGGGTTCAACCAAGCATTTTTATGCTGGTTGGGGAAGATGAACAGTGTGCGCACGCGCTTTTTTGTGCCGCGCCATCTCGATTGCGCACGCTCTTTAATGTCATGCCTTTCAACCTGGCTTTTGGCGCAACCTGGCTTCTGGCGCAACCTGGCTCCTAGTCTGGTATAACCTAGCATGGCACCACTTGACCCCTGGCACCATTTGTCCCCTAGCGCCTTTGACCCATGTGTATTTTCTCACCAAGAACTTTTTGTTATATTTTCATGATTGTTCTGTGTGGTTCTTAGAAGTAATATAATGTTGTGATACTTGCATGTACCCTGTACTTGACTTGCCTTGTGACGATCCGACTTAATGACTTGTTGAGTATGATAGAGCTTGAGCTTGATAAGATTTGACTGGACTTGACACAAACTCGACATGGTATATGACCTGTCTTGGTAATTCTTTATAGTGGTCCGTTGAGGCGCACTCCTGACAAGTACTCCTGATAAGTGACAAGTAAATCTGACATGACATGTATAACTTGGATGTTATTGCGACAGCTATTCCTGCCTTGCTAGTATAACTCTTGTCTTGACTCCGTGGTTGATTTTTCTGATTGTGCCTGTACAAGCTACATGTCTCGTCTTGCATCATGACTAGGACATGAATTCCTGGTTACCACGGTCAGGGATTCATAATGAATTTGACTAGGTTAATGACTAGATTGATCAAGTAGTTCATATAGAGAGATTTTCCAGTTACAGGCGATCCCGTTATCCGGCCACACCTGTGGACTTGTAGCTTGCCGACGAGTAGGGTATATTTCCAGCACACTGTCTGTCACGACCCGCACCCGCTTTTTGGACGCGAGCTCGTGAGCAAGCCAGCTACATATCGAGCGGACTCCAGCCCATCTCAAATACGTAAACGCTGTCTGGACTATGGTATTACGTGCCTAATCATGGCAATACAAATCTATATCTCAATCCACCATAAGAATATGAAACATGAATGAACACTATGGGTCGTGGTCTGCAGCCCACTAGCATACATGTCCGATTAGACTCCAAGAATTAACATAAGTCTATAAACTAAGCCAACAAACAGAATATATCATGATAAGAAATGAAAGCACGAATGGAAAATAAGCGTAATATCAATATACCTGGATCTTGCAATGTAAATAACTATCATTCCGATCAGCTAACTAACTCCATGCAATCAACTACCTGAAGAGATCATCAGGTCCTCATGGGACTAGCAAGATACATAAAATATGTCTATCTAATAGTTTATCATGCGTAAAGAAATAACCAGGAACGAGACAGAAACTGACAAGTACTATGAACACAGACACGAGAACAAGTACTCATAAATGATCTGCTAGCAAGAAAACATGAACTATCTACGTGTGTTGAAATATCATTTTCGACATGTGAACGGCTAAGGGGTAAATACGGCACCCTGTACGTGTCGTGTACAGCTTCTATCAGTCAAGATCAGACATTTTGGGGATGGAATGGGTAGTTCACACGTCTACTAAGATATTTTTTCCGCCCAACTAGTACTCATGGAATCAGGCCACAAGCATGATACATCACATGAATGACAGTCAAGAAGTATAAACAAAATCTATGATACTAATCTCCGTATGGCAAGCGTGTCAACAAGCAGAAGAGGCATGTCAACCAAATCAACTCTAGAAAACTAAATGATAACATATAACTAAAGGAGAAATAATATAAGTATTAAATAAACTGTAGAGGGAGGCAAGGTATACTTGCCTGGTGGTAGCACGAAGAACCAACAATATATCGTCAACTGGTGAGCCATAAAGTCCAAACCTCACAACTGTCTCCGAAAGCTGAAATAGATATCACCAACATTCTCAGAATAGTCAAATTAGCAAGGATTGCCTGTTCATAAGTCCAATTTTGGACACAGGGACAAAACGATCATTTCAGGTCAAAACGGTGTCCGCCGTTGGACCTGCTTTGCACCGAAAAGCGTGCCAGAGTCAATGGTCTCTAAAGTTATCAAACTACATGTCTACGAATTTATTTTGATGATACGAACCCAATCGTATAGGGGTGAGCAATGGTTCGGTTCAAACCGAACCGAAAATATAAAAACCGACTGAACCGAAAACTGAACCGAATTCTTAAAAACTGAAAAAATCGAACCGAAATTAAACTGGTTCGGTTCGGTCGGTTCGGTTTAATGGGCTTAGTTTCATGGGCCGAAATGGGCCAGACTTCATTAAATATTATGTTTTACCAAAAAAATCAAAAACAAAATTTTACAAAAAAAAAAGTTCATTTAACAAAAGCCTGCAGTGCAGACCCAGATAACAATATAACACAAGAGTTAGATGGAGAATATGGTTATATACAATCAAATAAATACAACTATAACATTTTGTTTATACACAAGTAGCACCTTACACACTTCAATGAGATTGACATTCCAATCTACAGAATTACAAGAATAAAATTTGTAAGCTCTTAATGTGAACTCTAGTAGAGGACGTGACCATCTCCAAATTCACAGATGTAAAGCAATTTCTTATCTCCACATTCCAGTTCAGTGAAGGCCAATAACATACTAGATAAATTAGTTAATAAAAATAAAATACAAAATAAATATCAAAATTAAAAGAAACTTTGGGACTAATTTCTAACCTCAGGCTAATTGGGAGAGATTGGGATTCTAGACCTGGAGATTATGGTTCTAGATTTGGAGATTAGGCTCGAAAGAGAGGGCGTCGCATAAATTAGAGGAGTGGAGACTCCCAGAGATGATCGATTAGGAGAAATCTCGACCTCTGGTCCTAGATCTCCTAGATCTCTACTGGAATGGACTAAGTGGAGACTCAAAAAAGGAAGAGCCGTAAAAATGAATAGAGGAGGAGAGGTGAGAGGGTGTTAGGATTAGGTTTTGAGTTATATATATGGAGGGAGGGGTAAACTAGTAATTACATGATTCGATTTTCGGTTCGGGTCGAAAACTGAATCCCAAACCCGTATCCGAACCGAAAAACCGAATTCTGCCATTTTTTAAACCGATATTCGACCTGTTATTGTTGAAACCGACCGGAATTGTATATTAAGGTCGGTTTTCGGGTCATAACCCGTTATTTGCTCACCCCTGCAACTGTATGTCCAAAATTGGATTTCGGCAAGCCGTGCACAAAATTGCCCATTGAATCGGATCGTAGGGCCCGCGAAACGGCGATCCGATCAACTGTCTCAGAATCGGACCAATCTTGGCATACAGGACCAGAAAAATGATACGGTCCTGTTGGCGCAAGTTTCATCTCGATCTGGCGAACGTGCACAAAGTAATTGGCAAATTTACGAAGGGGCCGATACGGTGAATTTCGAGGGATACGCATCAAATTCGTCGCGCACACGTAACCAATTTGAATTCCGTCAAAGCCCACACGTCCGCGGAGTTGATACGCACCTTTCAATGCTTTCGGTTCGCGACCACGTTGCCCGGTTTGGTGGGACGCACGTCGTATCGGAGGATTTCTTAAATTTTAAAAAAAAATCTCAGTTTTGGAAAACATATTACTTGGCATATACCCAATGAAATCAGAAACTAGAAAATGGGGTCTAAAGTCCTATAGGTTGTCTAAAAGACTCTTCAAATAGATTCCTAAATTCCTCTATGGGTTGGTAGGAATCTACCTTCCAAAATAAGAGTCTTGACCATTGGGACTGTCACAGAGTTATGTAATTTTTCTTCAATTTTGACTAAATTTATCGTCGCAACCAGATCGATATAACCCAATCCAATTAGTAGGGTTTAAAGGTGGTTAGATAGGCTTCTAAACGAATCAGGGGTTTCGGGATTCTTTCGAGTATGCAGGAAGAAATTTGATTGATAAGTTGCTTACCTCAAGGCTCGAACTGAACCTGCTCTGTTCTGCTGCTGTTGCGGCTGTGCTTTGTCCGGCGGCCTCTGGTGACCGACGGCTCATCAGGTGGTGGCGTGCAACTGTCCTGGGGGCGTGGTCGTCAAGGGGATGGTTGGTCTTGTTAGGGTTTAGGGTTTGCACGAACTTCTCTCTCTCTCTCTCTCCCTCTCTCTCGCGTATATGTAATACGTGTAGGGTCGGGTATTTGGCCCCTTTGGGCTCGGGTTGATTGCTATTACTGTTCTTGCAAGGGAACAGTAAAGCAACCCTTTATTTTTTTTCCTGTTTTGTTTTCTTTTTATTGTTTATAGATATTGGATACAAATGTTATTATATATCTCTATATATCACTATATATACATACATGTCTATGCAAATACCAAATCCTAATAAAAACTTAATAACATATTTTCCAATCTAGAGATTTTATATACAAAATATGTAGTACAATTAATACTTGTTTCATAAATAATCCAAAATACTCAATAATATTTAATAATTATAGTAACAATAGTAATAACCATAACAATGATAACATATAAGAAAAATCAACAATTGTTGTAAATCCAAAATATGTATAGTCTAGAATCCCGAAAATACACAGGTATGTCTAAGGAACTAGTTATCATATTTCTATTTCTATTTATTAAATTACTTTAGAAAATAATTATTAGGCCATTAAATTACGTACAAAATACACATAAAATTTATATCAACATAAACGTCTTTGGACGCACTATACGTCTACATGGGCGTCTTTGCACACGTAACATCTCTACACGGGCTTGAGCTTGGTGTCACGACCCATACCCACTTTTCGGACGCAAACTCGTGAGCAAGCCAGCTACGCATCGAGCGGACTCCAGCCCGACTCGAATACGTAAACGCTGTCAAGGCTATGGTATGCCGCCAAATTATGATAATGTAATCTATATCTCAATCCACAAGAGTAATATAAACATGAATGAACAACTATGGGTCGTGGTCTGCAGCCCACTAGCATAATGTTCGATAAGACTCCAAAGAATATAACAAGAGTCTACAAACTGAATCAACAAATAGGATTCCTCATGATAATAAAAGGAAAGCACGAGCTGGAAAATAAACATGGTATCGATACCTGAATCTCGCAAGCAATATCGTAATCTTCTGAATCCACAAGTGTCATAATCATCCGCCATCCTGCTCTGCTAACTAACTCCTTGCAATCGCTAAACCTGAAGAGATCATCAGGTCCTCAGGGGACATAGCAAGATATATGTAAACATGTCTATCTAACAGTTCTATCATGCATAGAAATATAACAAGATATAAACAGAAAACGAGACGGAACTGACAAGTGACTATGGACACAGATACGGGAACTACTACGAATAAATGAACTGCTAGAAGAATAAGTAAATAAGAGGTTAATGGAATACCAAACCCTCGTCCCGAGTGGACTCGCAGGTTTGAACTAATCACTAACCCTCTCTCCGAGTGTGGACTCGCAGGTTAGTTCACGACAATCACCCTCGCCTCGAGTGTGGACTCGCGGGTGCAAACAGATCAAGACAATCACCCTCGCCCCGAGTGTGGACTCGTAGGTGCAAACGGTCAACCCTCGCCCCGTGTGTGGACTCGCAGGTTGCAAGAAATCGATACCAGGAAATAGCAGTTCAGTTACACATACTCATAGACACGACTCAGTCAAGGTACAGGTGACGACTCGTACAACTTAGTCATGACACACATAAGGGCAACTCTAGCATGGACTATAATAGGGACAAGCCCGGTATAACTACACTATCAAGTTATGAAAGGTGGTGATATACAAGTAAGACAAATAAGCTGATATACGTGGTATAAAGAAAGCATATAAACCAATCAACAAGAGAACTAAATAATGACATATAAAATGAAAGACTATAAGCATATAAACGAACTGTAGAGGGAGGCAAGGTATCTTGCCTGTTGGTAGCACATGTCTCGCAAATAATTCGTCAAATCAAAGCGTCATAAAATCCAAACTCCCGCAATTGCCTCCGAATGCTGAAACAGACATTACCAATGTTCTCAAAATAGTTAAATTAGCTAGGATTGTATGTCCTTAAGTCCAATTCTGGACACAGGGGCAAAACGGTCATTTCGGGCTAAAACGGTGTTCGTCGTTGGATCCGCTTTGCACCGAAAAGCGTGTCAGAGTCAGTGGTCTCTAAAATCATCAAACTACATGTTTACGAATTCGTTTTGATGATACGAACCCAATGGTATGTCCAATTTTGGATTCCGGTGGATCGTGCACAAAATTGCCCGTTAAATCGAATCGTGGGGCCCACGAAACGGCGATCCGATCAACTATCTCAGAATTGGACCAAACTTGGCATACAGGACCAAAAAAATGATACGGTCCTGTTGGCGTAAGTTTTCTCTCGATCTGACAAACGTGCACAAAGTAATTAGAAAATTTGCACAGAGGTCGATACGGTGAATTTCGACGGATATGGATCAAATTCGTCGCGCACACGCAACCAATTTGAATTCCGTCGAAGCCTACACGACCACGAAGCCGTTACGCACCATTCGGTGCTTTCGGTTCACGACCACGTCGCCCGGATTGGCAGAATGCATGTCGTATCGAAGGATTTTCTAAATATTTATACTTTTTGAAAACTGTTTTTCCCCGAACTTTACTAATGAATTACTCGTTGTACAGAAGGTGAAAGGTAATTCTACAAGAAGGGTTTTGTAGCCCTATAGTTTGGCTAAAAATCGTGTTCAACTAGTATTTGAAAATCTCCAATAGACAGATCAAATTTTGCCTCCCAAAACCAGGTCTGTGTCGGTTTTATGCTCTGTTTCAACTTTTTCAAAACTGTGGGTTTTTTTTTCTGATTCCTCAAGAATTTCCACGAGCGATACTGGTTATTGTGGACAATATAATTAGAGGGGATTAAAGAGGGTTATAAAGGCTCCATGTAGGAATTTATGGCTTCGAAAACTATTGAGCGAATAGGAAGAAAATGGCATTCGAAGTAGCGTACCTCGCTGTGTTCTGTTTTGCTCGGTTCGCACGATGTTGTCGCCGTGGCCGGCCGACGATACTCTGACAATGGCGCGCAGTGGTCGTGGCGGCACGCCAGGCATCGGGGAGGGGTGGCGCTGGTTTGCCTAAGATCGGGGTTAGGGTTTTCACGCACTTCTCTCTCTCGCTCTTTCTCGCATATATATAATACGTACGGGGTCGGGTGTGGGGATTTCCTGTGCGTGGGGGAATGGCTTGGGGCTGCTTTGGCTGTGGCCTGGCTTTGCAGGAAGTTGGGCTCGGGCCTGAGAATGTGGGCTTAGTTCTGCTGCTGCTGTTTTTATTTCTTTTTTTCCTTGTATATAACTCTATATACATAGATATATATACATACCCATACATATATAACTATATATATACACACACATAAAATCTATATAATCTAATGAATACATATAGATAGATACAATTAATAGTTATACAATATTCTAAAATTGTAATCCATTGTTGCAATATATAATTATTACCCTATTTGCTATAACTTATATAATATAAAAATCTATTGTTATGTATTCATAAGAGTCTAATATTTACATATTATATATATGCTCATACACACACAAATACTTACAGTATAAAATCCTAAAAATCTAGAATTATATTAGAAGAAAATGTTCATCCTATTGTAAAGTACAATAATCAATTTAATATCAATAACACATATTATATATATGTATATTTATATAACAAATGTATCACAACATATTTACTAGCCCACTAAATAAAATACGAAATATTTACTTGTATAATAAATGCACACCTACATGGACGTTTTTGGTCGTGCTATATGTCTACATGGCCTGGGTTTGGTTCGGGTCAAGTCAGGACTATTTTGGTACAACCGGGTCTTCTACAAATCAATAAATTAATTAATAAATAATTAAACCATTTATAGGAGTTAAGTCGTAACTTTGCCTGGTTTTCCTAGTTAGGACACACTTATGGCTGGGTCTTCCTTGGCATGGCTAATACACTAGTCAAGGCACGCCATTGCACTATCCGTGCCATGATTCCTAGTCATCTGGTACTTCAAAACTCAACCATGGCTAAAGTCATCTACCGTAATAATTAACTAAATAATTATTTATAAAAATCTAAAAATCACCATTTAAAACAAATAAATAATAAAAAAAAAATTCAAAAATTTTCGGGAAGGGGAGCTATACTTGGTACGGATCCAGTTTGACACAGTCGGGTCTCCTAAAAATCATAATATCAATCAATAAATAAATAAATCGTTTATAGGGTCATGTCACAACTTGGCCTGGTTTTCCTAGTTAGAACACACTTATGGCTTGGCATTCCCCTACCATGGCTAAACACTAGTCAAAGCACGTGACTGCACTATCCGTGCCATGATTCTTGGTCATCTTGTACTCAAATTCCTAACCATGACTAAAGTCATCTACCGTATTAATTAACTAATTAATTATTTACAAAATTCTAAAAATTACCATTTAAATCAAATAAATAATAAAAAATATTTTAAAATCTTCGGGAAGAGGAGTTACACTGTCATGTGTTGTACTTCTTGAATCATAAGCACTACAGTACACCAGTAATCTTGATAAATCTTGTAACCCTCGCTTGGATAACCTGGATAGTCTGCAGGGCATGTGACTGCGGAACATCTCAATTGCATCTTGTTAGTAACTAGGCCTGTGATAACCCTAGTTAGCTAATGATAGCAAGCCATAGGACTTGATTAGCCATACCTGAATAATTGGCTCATGATTAACATGGAAATTATATTCTACCTCTTGTTTCTCTAATACAAGCTAGCATGTCCCTTTAACTTTGTCTTTCATGTTATTTAATTATTTTCTTTTATCATTTCTTCTGGTTATTATATGTTGTTTTTAGTTCCTAAGTGAAGCCTGTAGTGCCCCACTCCCGTTGGGGCGAAGCACTATGTAATAGGCTCGTGCCAAGTCAGACATGGTCGGGAACATAGATGGCTAGTCTGACTCGGCGACGAGTTTGGTATACAAAAACCATGGCATCAATAAAATCGATTTGGACGAGTGATATGAGTATTGTTCCAACTAATGGATCGACTACTGTTGGAATAAGTCCTAGATGCGGTAGGCGGCGTCTTGGCAAAGGAACTCTAAAGAGAGCGACGCAACCCGTCTGCCGTTGGTTTTATTGGTTTTCTTGGCTTTCTGAACGAATTGTTGCGTGGATTTGATAGTGTGCTTTCGCGTCGATTTCTGAATACGTCTTTGGGAATTTCGAAGGAAGGATTGAAGGAAGGGTTCTAATTCGATGCTCGTGCCATTGTAGGAGTTCGTGTAACTGACGCTTGACCGTCGTGAAGCGTTCTCCTACTCTTGGCACAATCTCCTTAGGTGGGTGGTTCTTCGGCCCCTTCTTTTCTACTCCTTTTCGCCAACTAAATTCTTAAAGTTCAACGTTCAAATCGATGATGCTAACGGGATGTATGCTTTCCACGAAGATCAAGAGCTCGGGATAATATATCAAGCTAGAGAAGTTAACTCTGAATCGATAGGTTCACACTAAGTAGAGAAAAGATAAAGTTCTAAGAAAGAGAGAGAATATATTTCATGCCATACAAAACACAACGATGAAAACCTTGGTTGCGGTTCATCATGCCTCGGAGAATTTGGTGCCTACGGGATGCTAAATCAGAACGTACGATTTTTTGAAAAAGGACCCTTGCACGAGTAGGAATAATTATGTGATTTGATAATGGTTATGCTATGCAATTTACTTCATACATATTAAATTGTTCATACATTAGCATGGTCAAGGACGACTTGTGCACAAGGTGAGCTTTCCTCGAGACGGTACCCGGGGCCCTGGGACCGAATCGGCCTAGGAGGAAATTATGGAAATCGTACTTCGGTGCGAGGCATTTCGAGACCTCCAGTTAGGCTCGCTACCTGGACTGGAGAGCGCGTCGCAAGGCTACGTAATCGTCCTTTATGGTGTCGATATCACCAATGACTGCATATAGGATAGATTGCATGCTCACCTATTATCTTGTACAGGTGGTAAGTATCATGTATATTTTGTGCAGGAAAGGAGCACGGCCGTGGTAAGAATGCCTTTAAATTGGTTATGTGTTATCGTTTAAAATGTGCCTTCGATATGAACTGTAATTCATATAGTTCTAAATAGAAAGATCACTTCGTATGCTAGAATCCTTAATAAGCAGTATCGGTTTAGACGAGTGGGTTCGTCCCATCCACTAGCAAGTGTGCTAACCCCCAACTCTCCAGGTAACGAGCGCGCTGCGGGAGCTCGAAACTAGACCTGAAGCTGAAGAACGGGAGGCGGCACGAAGCTCTCCTATTTTGAAGTATTTTGAAGCCCAACTCAGATCGAAGGCTTTGTTCAAATGTATAAAGGGGCGTGAATGTATGGAAGGACAAGGATTATTTCAGGACAAGCTTGTCGAGAGTTTTTCTTTTGTGTTTCAAGATGTAGTCGCAACGGCATATGTAATGTAAAAATGACCTTGCACATACTTTGCAAGCTTATGAATGAAAAGCTAAATTTCTTCCTATGCTATGTCTTCAACTCTCTGCACTGTTTAATTTCAACGCGTCGAGTCAAAAAGGAATTTCCAATTGCACATTCTTGCCTTGTGCAAGTCTATTAAAGACTTGCACGGCATCACGTCCCGACTCGTGGGGATCGATTTATATCGAGACAAGGCGATGGCGACCGATTCGGCGAGTCGGAGCATGACAAGTTGGTATCAGAGCACGGTTCACACCTCGGACCTTTCAAAATACTTTCTTTTAGATGATGCCGTTACGATTTTTCAAAAACTATACTTTTCGACATATGCGATCTGAAATAATCGTTCCATACATATAAGCCCGTAGATATTTTGAGAATACTAACGGGTTTGCTCAATTTTGTAGGAATGACGAAAATACTGGGTGTCCCTGCTGTCAACGCCACATTGATTAGCACGGATAGCACCGAAGGTGCGACGCCTAGCGAATCTGCAATGGAGCGACTACTACGCCTCATGGAACTCCAACAACGCCAGTCAGAGATGCAGCAACGACAGCTGTAAGAACAGATCCAGGTCCAAATCAGCGCCCAACAAAAGCAAATGGAGGCCCTGACCCGGATCGTGAGCACCATAGCGACTCAACAGAACTCGACGACCGTCATGTCCGAAGAAGAAGTGCAACCCGTAAAGACAAAACATATGTCTTTCTCCTCCTTGCTCAAGATGACCAAGTTCAAGAAGATGAACCCGCCTGAATTCAATGGTCGAGCAGAGCCTGACGAAGTCATGGGGTGGCTAGTGAAGATTGAGGGCCTGTTCAATCTCCTCAGCATCAAGGGGTCCAAGAGAGTCGGGTGCGCAGCGTTGCAGCTCAACTTGGGGGCCTACGACTGGTGGGAGGCGAAGAAACAGGAACTCCAAGAGGCCAACCCCAACGCCAAGATCTCGTGGGAGACGTTCAAACTGGCCTTCCTCGAGCAATACATCCCTCGTGCCCTTCGTCGACAGAAGGAAGAGGAATTCATGTCCTTGAAGCAAAGAAACTTGTCCGTTGAAGACTACGATGCGAAGTTCGCGAAGCTTGCGAAGTTTGCCGGGGCCTTTCTGCCGAACACGGAGGCTTGGTGCGAGCGCTTCCAGCAAGGCCTGAACGATGATTAGCGTCGGGACGTCATGAACCAGAGATGCCAGACGTACATGGAATCATATAACGCCGTCCTTGATAGTGAGCGGATCTTCGGTCGAGCGTCGCAGAAGGGCGGATCAAGCATCCGCAACAACTTCAACAAGCGTCCTCACGACGTGGGAATATCTGGTGTGCCAAAGCGCCAGAACACGTCTGAGTATCGGGGGCCTCACCCAGGCGTACGGTACCATCGCTGTGGCAAGATGGGACATCTGGTGGTCGATTGCCGAGGGGGATGCTTCAAGTGTGGCCAGCTAGTCACAAGGCAGTAGATTGTCGCATGAAAAGGGCGAACCAACATCCACTAAGGGACATCCAGAACCAGAACAGGGCGCCTCCCGCCTATGGCGCAAACGCGGTGCCCGTGAACCCACAAAATCGCCAAGGGACGCAAGGCCGAGTCTACGTACTGACTCTGGACAAAGCTTTTGCGTCCGACACTGTAGTGACAGGTATACTACTCTATAAAAATATGCCTGCTAGAGTATTGTTCGATTCGGGTGCTACGCATAATTTCATATCTGCCGACTTTGTAAAAGAGAATGAACTACCTATGCAACTTTTAGATATAAATCTTAGCGTTAGCACTCCATCGGGAGTAGATATGTCTGCCACTCAAATTTGTAGGGATGGTTACATCTGCATCGGAAGAAAGAATCTATCCTTGGAAGTTATCGTCCTCGACGTCAAGGAGTACGATATAATCCTCGGCATGGATTGGTTGGGTGCATGCCACGCAACGATCGAGTGCGCGGAGAAGAGAGTTGTGTTCCGCCTTCCGGGCGAAACCGAGTTCTCCTATTCGTGCGGAGCAGCGTCAAAGGCAGCAATGATGATATCGGCGATTTCGGCAAGGCGTATGTTGCATTCTGGATGCAGCGGGTACCTAGCATCAGTTCGAGACACGAGAACGGAGATTACAAGCACGGCCTAGATTGAAGTCGTGGCAGAATTTCCTGATGTGTTCCCAGACGAGTTACCAGGGATACCGCCGGACCTAGAGATAGAATTCAGCATCGACACCTTTCCGGACACCCGACCGATATCCAAAGCACCTTATCGAATGGCACCGGCAGAGCTGAAGGAACTGAAAGCACAACTACAAGAGTTGCTAGATCGCGGATATATTCGCCCTAGTGTCTCCCCATGGGGTGCCCCAGTATTATTTATAAAAAGAAGGATGGATCGATGCGGCTTTGCATCGATTATCGGGAACTCAACAAAACCACGGTACGAAACAAGTACCCGTTACCGAGGATAGACGATTTGTTTGACCAGCTGCAAGGGGCGACGATGTTTTCCAAGATTGATCTTCGCTCAGGCTACCATCAATTGAAGATCAAGTCCGAGGACGTGCCGAAGTCCGTCTTCCGAACTTGATATGGTCACTACGAATTTCTAGTCATGCCCTTCGGCTTGACCAACGCTCCTGCCGTATTCATGGATCAAATGAACCGGGTGTTCCGACCGTTCATAGACAAATTTGTCGTCGTATTCATCGATGACATTCTTATATATTCGAAGAGCAAGGACGAGCACGTGGAACACTTGAAGACGGTAGTACAGACTCTGCGTAAACACCAACTTTATGCCAAGCTAAGCAAGTGCGAGTTCTGGATGAGCAGCGTGACGTTCCTTGGGCACGTTGTCTCAGCTGAAGGCGTCACGGTGGACCCAAAGAAGATTGAAGCAATAGTCGAATGGAAGCGGCCTACCTCAGCAGGCGACATCCGAAGTTTCCTCGGCTTGGCAGGCTACTACCGTAGATTCGTGAAAGATTTTGCCAAAATTGCGTCGCCTCTGACTCGCCTCACCCAGAAGAGAGTCGTATTCGAGTGGAACGATGCCTGCGAATCGAGCTTCCAAGAGTTGAAGAAACGACTCATCTCAGCGCCGATCCTTGCACTTCCGGACGGGCCAGAAGGGTTTCAAATATTTAGCGATGCATCGCGGACGGGTTTGGGATGTGTGCTTATGCAAAGGGATAAGGTGATTTCGTTTGCTTCGAGACAATTGAAGCAACACGAGAAGAATTATCCTACGTATGATCTGGAGTTAGCGGCCATTGTGTTCGCATTGAAGCTATGGCGGCACTATATTTATGGTGTAGCTTGCAGCATCTATACGGACCATAAGAGCCTCAAGTACATCTTCACTCAACGGGACCTAAACTTACGGCAGCGGCGTTGGCTCGAACTTATTAAAGACTACGATCTGACTATCGAGTACACGCCAGGTAAGGGAAACGTCGTAGCGGACGCTCTGAGTAGAATGTTCGTCGGGTACTTGTCTATCAACCATAACATATAGCGAGACTTGGCAGAGATGGGTATCGAACTCCGAATCCGTTACCGTGGAGCACGATTGGCCCAATTGCACCTTGAGTCGAGCTTGCACAATAAGATAAGGACCGCACAGGAGGACGACCCATTCCTGAAGAAGATACGCGAGCTGATTTCGACGGGAAAGACGACCGACTTTGTGGTGGACGAGGGCGGAATGACGCGGATGAAGGGGAGGATATGCGTGCCGGACCATGCCGAACTTAGAAAGGAGATTCTGACGGAGGCCCATTATGCGAAGTACTCGTTGCACCCTGGGAGTACCAAAATGTATAAGGACCTGCGCATGACCTTTTGGTGGCACGGCATGAAGAAAGACGTAGCAACGTTTGTGTCACAGTGCATAGCTTGTCAACGGGTGAAGGCCGAGCATCAAAGACCAGGCGGGGAGCTACAAAACCTCGACATCCCAGTATGGAAGTGGAACGACATCTCTATGGATTTCATCATGGGCCTTCCGAAGACGTCGCGGGGGAATGATGCGATTTGGGTCATTGTCGATCGTTTGACCAAATTCGCTCATTTCATCGCTATTAAAGCATCATGGAGCGTCGATCGGTTAGCTCAGATTTATCTCGACGAGATCGTCAGACTGCACGAGATACCTGCCACAATCATTTCGGACAGAGACAGACGATTCTTATCGCGTTTCTGGATGAGTCTATAGGCGGCACTGGGTACTAAGTTGAACCTTAGCTCCGCGTACCACCCGCAAACCGATGGCCAGACAGAAAGAGTGAATCATATCTTGGAGGATATGCTACGTCTGTGCGCGATAGATTTGAAGACTAGTTGGGACACGCACTTGTCGCTCGCAGAATTCGCGTACAACAACAGTTATCAATCAAGCATCCAAATGGCTCCCTACGAGGCACTTTCCGGAAGGAAGTGTCGATCTCCGATTTGCTGGGACGAAGTCGGGGAGCGACAGGTGCTCGGGCCAGAACTAGTCGAACAAGTCGTCGAAAAAGTCCGCATGATTCGAGATAGGCTCCGTATTGCTCAGAGTCGACAAAAGAGTTATGCAGATACTCGTCGACGACCGTTAGAGTTCTTGGTTGGGGACCATGTGTTTCTGAAGGTGACGCTGATGCGGGGCGTCATGCGATTTGGGGTAAAAGGCAAGCTGAGTCCGAGATTCGTAGGGCCCTTCGAGATCCTCAAAAGAGTGGCGACCGTTGCTTACCGGATCGCGCAACCTCCTGTCCTGGCCGAAGTGCATGACGTCTTCCATGTCTCCCAACTTTGGAAGTACGTGCATGACCCAAGTCATGTGGTTAGTCTCGATCTGTTGGAGCTACGCGCCGATCTATCATACTCGGAGGAGCCCGTGCAAATTTTGGACCGTAAAGAAAAGATCCTGCGGAGCCGATCGATGTCCTTGGTTCGCGTACTCTGGCGCAACCATTCCGTTGAGGAGTCGACGTAGGAACTAGAGGCGGAGATGAAGGAGAAGTACCCTTCACTTTTCGCCGACGAAGGTCAGACCCTTGTTCTTAAGTTTCGGGACGAAACTTTTTCTTAGTGGTATATTATGTAGTGCCCCGCTCCCGTTGGGACGAAGCACTATGTAATAGGCTCGTGCCAAGTCAGACATGGTCGGGAACATAGATGGCTAGTCTGACTCGACGACGAGTTTGGTATACAAAAACCATGGCATCAATAAAATCGATTTGGACGAGTGATATGAGTACCGTTCCAACTAATGGATCGACTACTGTTGGAATAAGTCCTAGATGCGGTAGGCGGCATCTTGGCAAAGGAACTCTAAAGAGAGCGACGCAACCCGTCTGCCGTTGGTTTTATTGTTTTCTTGGCTTTCTGAACAAATTGTTGCGTGGATTTGATAGTGTGCTTTCGCGTCGATTTCTGAATGCGTCTTTGGGAATTTCGAAGGAAGGATTGAAGGAAGGGTTCTAATTCGATGCTCG
Source organism: Iris pallida (assembly GCA_029216955.1). NCBI lineage: Eukaryota > Viridiplantae > Streptophyta > Magnoliopsida > Asparagales > Iridaceae > Iris > Iris pallida. The sequence continues at coordinate 1,597,716 of JANAVB010013596.1, forward strand.
TGCCATTGCAGGAGTTCGTATAACTGACGCTTGACCGTCGCGAAGCGTTCTCCTACTCTCGGCACAATCTTCTTAGGTGGGTGGTTCTTCGGCCCCTTCTTTTCTACTCCTTCCTGCCAACTAAATTCTTAAAGTTCAACGTTCAAATCGATGATGCTAACGGAATGTATGCTTTCCACTAAGATCAAGAGCTCGGGATAATATATCAACCTAGAGAAGTTAACTCTGAATCGATAGGTTCACACTAAGTAGAGAAAAGATAAAGTTCTAAGAAAGAGATAGAATATATTTCATGCCATGCAAAACACAACGATGAAAACCTTGGTTGCGGTACATCACGCCTCAGAGAATTTGGTGCCTACGGGATGCTAAATCAGAACGTACGGTTTTGGGGAAAAGGACCCTTGCACGAGTAGGAATGATTATGTGATTTGATAATGGTTACGCTATGCAATTTACTTCATACATATTAAACTGTTCATACATTAGCATGGTCAAGGACGACTTGTGCACAATGTGAGCTTTCCTCGAGACGGTAACCGGGGCCCTGGGACCGAATCGGCCTAGGAGGAAATTATGGAAATCGTGCTTCGGCACGAGGCATTACGAGACCTCCAGTTAGGCTCGCTACATGGACTAGAGGGCGCGTCGCAAGGCTACGTAATCGTCCTTCATGGTGTCGATATCACCAATGACCGCATATAGGATAGATTGCATGCTCACCTATTGTCTTGTGCAGGTGGTAAGTATCATATATATTTTGTGCAGGAAAGGAGCACGGCCGTGGTAAGAATGCCTTTAAATTGGTTATGTGTTATCGTTTAAAATGTGCCTTCGATATGAACTGCAATTCATATAGTTCTAAATAGAAAGATCACTTCGTATGCTAGAATCCTTAATAAGCAGTGTCGGTTTAGACGAGTGGGTTCGTCCCATCCACTAGCAAATGTGCTAACCCCCAACTCTCCAGGTAACGAGCGCGCTGCGGGAGCTCGAGACTAGACCTGAATCTGAAGAACGGGAGGCGGCACGAAGCTCTCCTATTTTGAAGTATTTTGAAGCCCAACTCAGATCGAAGGCTTTGTTCAAATGTATAAAGGGGCGTGAATGTATGGAACGACAAGGATTATTTCAGGGCAAGCTTGTCGAGAGTTTTTCTTTTGTGTTTCAAGATGTAGCCGCAACGGCATATGTAATATAAAAATGATCTTGCACATACTTTGCAAGCTTATGAATGAAAAGCTAAATTTTTTCCTATGCTATGTCTTCAACTCTCTGCACTGTTTAATTTCAACGCGTCGAGTCAAAAAGGAATTTCCAATTGCACATTCTTGCCTTGTGCAAGTCTATTAAAGACTTGCACGGTATCACGTCCTGACCCGTGGGGATCGATTTATATCGAGACAAGGCGATGGCGACCGATTCGGCGAGTCGGGGCGTGACAAGTTGGTATCAGAGTACGGTTCATACCTCGGACCTTTTAAAATACTTTCTTTTAGATGATGCCGTTACGATTTTTCAAAAACTATACTTTTCGACATATGCGACCTGAAATAATCGTTCCATACATATAAGCCCGTAGATATTTTGAGAATACTAACGGGTTTGCTCAATTTTGTAGGAATGATGGAAAGACTGGGTGTCCCTGCTGTCAACGCCACATTGATTAGCATGGATAGCACCGAAGGCGCGACGCCTAGCGAATCTGCCATGGAGCGACTACTACGCCTCATGGAACTCCAACAACGCCAGTCGGAGATGCAGCAACGACAGCTGCAAGAACAGATCCAGGTCCAAATCAGCGCCCAACAAAAGCAAATGGAGGCCCTGACCCGGATCGTGAGCACCATAGCGACTCAACAGAACTCGACGACCGTCATGTCCGAAGAAGAAGTGCAACCCGTAAAGACAAAACATATGTCTTCCTCCTTCCTGCTCAAGATGACCAAGTTCAAGAAGATCAACCCGCCTAAATTCGATTGTCGAGCAGAGCCTGACGAAGTCATGGGGTGGCTAGTGAAGATTGAGGGCCTGTTCAATCTCCTCAGCATCAAGGGGTCCAAGAGAGTCGGGTGCGCAGCGTTGCAGCTCAACTTGAGGGCCTACGACTGGTGGGAGGCGAAGAAACATGAACTCCAAGAGGCCAACCCCAACGCCAAGATCTCGTGGGAGACGTTCAAACTGGCCTTCCTCGAGCAATATATCCCTCGTGCCCTTCGTCAACAGAAGGAAGAGGAATTCATTTCCTTGAAGCAAGGAAACTTGTCCGTTGAAGACTACGATACGAAGTTCGCGAAGCTTGGAAGTTTGCCGGGGCCTTTCTGCCGAACACGGAGGCTTGGTGCGAGCGCTTCCAGCAAGGCCTGAACGATGATTTGCGTCGGAACGTCATGAACCAGAGATGCCAGACGTACAGGGAATCATATAACGCCGCCCTTGATAGTGAGCGGATCTTCGGTCGAGCGTCACAGAAGGGCGGATCAAGCATCCGCAACAACTTCAACAAGCGTCCTCACGACACGGATTTTGTATGGCCAGATTTCAGAGTAGCACCCGAGGATGTACCCGCCTTCCAGCCCGATATATGGTGAACACCAGGCGTAACCCTGGCAACGATTAGGTTTCCTATTTTGCTTTTCCACTCAATTGTAAATTATTCTTTTGAGATATTTAGCCGCCGAGCAAGTGTTAGCTCGTGTTGAAACTTAATTTCTGTTTGCCTAAGGGCTGTAACATGATTGACAAATCCTAGGGTTGATCATGTATGACTTAACCCTTTATAGTCTTCGTATTTTGTATGACTAGCTTTATGAATTTGAATATGTAATGTTTGTGACGCCTTACTTTGTATGTCTGATGATATAACATCTTGTAACAATTATTTGCTTGCTTGAGATTGAGACATAGGCCTGTTCTTGACCATAAGAGATTGTTGACTTGTAGATAAACCCTCATGCATCTAGACAACCATGACCGTATTGCGAGGTGGGTTGCACTTCAATGTACGTAGCTGGCTGTGTCTGTCTCCCGCTCTCTAGTATTCTGGTTCTAGAGCGTGACACCGACCCAAAGGGCCACTGATCCATGTATGAAATTCAGAACAAAGGAATGCAATTCAAAACAACCCCGAAAGGCTTACAACTGTCCTAACTTTCGTAGGTCCACTCTACTGTTGCCCGACCCAAAGGCCGCTGCTCCGTCCTTGACTGCTCACTTTAATTTTTCATTACTTCGAAATAAAAGTGCATCATCCAAGTCTTGAAATCAATACCTCTTGGAGGGATAATTCATATCTTAACCACTTGAACTAGAGGTGCTTGTCAACATACCCATTTCACGGGTAACTGCAGCTATCGGGACCAAATTTGATTTCAAAATTGCCACTTTTTATTTTTAATGCATTTCCACCTTTTGTTATCAACTTCTTAAGCCCATAAACTTTAACTTCAATATGATAGAAGTAAGCCTCCAGGGCCTACTTGAAAATAGAAAAACATGAATAAGGAACCCATGATCCAGTACTGGCCCACTTTTAAGTAATCGAATTAGTGTTTAATTCATATTCAACAATCAGGTTTTTTCCAAATTATAATGTAGCAATGGAATGCTACAAATTCATCATAAAAAACAAGTTTTATGGAGAGAAGGTTGGATGAAGGGAAAATAGAAAAACTTATCTTATATATAATATGATAACTTATAGAATTTATCAATGAAGTTTTATGTTCCAAAAATATTGGGAAATTCTATAGGCATTTCATTTCTTACTTGAGGGCAACCCAATATATATATATATATATATATATATATATATATATATATATATATATATATAAGTTTTTTTTTTTTTTTTTGCTTGAGGACAGTCCAATTTTTAAGTATAAAAGCCAACATGAGTGTAGGCGAATTCTACAGTTCTATAATATATACATGACTGTAGATTTTTTCTACAGTCTTATATTACCTATATGACTGTAGGAAATCATACAATCCTGGATTATGTATGGATTGTAGAATTTTTTACAGTCTTGTTGAAATACATAGATAAACAACTGGGACTGTAAGAAAATTATAAAGTCATGCTTATATACATGACTGTAGGAAATTTTACAGTCCATATATAATCTAGGACTGTAGGATTTCCTACAGTCCTACAAATACTGTAAGACTGTAGAAAATTTTTACAGTCCTATATATACTATAGGAATGTAGAATTTGCCTACAGTCTTATTGGAAAGGTTTGGGGGGGTGGACAACCCAAAGTAAATTGAGGGCTGCCCTGAGTAAACTACAAAAATCTGGACTGTTATGAAGTAATTGGGTGTCATAAGTAAAATATGAAATGCGTATAGAATTTTCCAAAATATTATTCTCCAATTTTATATATCAAAATATATACTTAAAATAATTAAAAAATTATAAATTGCACACATTTTTCCTAGCTTAATTGCTATAACAACTTATAGTTACACACTTTCAACTATAATGATCTAAAATGGATTTTAAAATATTTTATACTATTTTAAAATAAAATTGTCATACAAATATATATTTTAAAATATTTTAGTTAAAATTAATATGAAAAGTTACTTCAAATTTGGGCTAATTATAAGGGCACATCAAAACCTTATCAGGGCTATCCAGGATTGGGGCTAGCCCATGTTTGTGAAAAAATTACTAGGGTTATCCTAATTTTCTACTCAAGGGGCTGCCCAAACTCCACACCCCCCAAACCCCAAATTCTACTCTCATTTGTAAAATTCACTCTATCTCTTCCAAAACTCTAACTTTCTTCCTCTTTCTCCTCCTCCTCCTCCTCCTCTTCTTCTTCACCATTTCCCACTCCCCAAACTATACATCTTATTCTTCATCTTCTTCTCCACAATTTCTCCACTCTAAATCCTAGTTTTCTTCTCCATCATTTCCATCAAAATTATAGTTTTTCTCTCTACAATTTTCATTTTCATCATTTTGATTCCTCACAAATAATGCATAAATAATGCATGAAAATAAACCCTAACATGTTTATTTTATTCTTTCTCACAAAAATGGATGAAAATAAACCCTAAAATGTATATTTTATTATATTATCAAGATGGAAATAAATCCTAACATGTGTTTTTCATTCGGCCATTTCGATTTTGAGACTGTCAGGAATTGTAGCAGTCTTAAAATCCTTTCAGGACTGCCACAATTTCTGACAGTCCTCCATACTTTTAGGACTGCCAGAAATTGTGGCAGTCATGTTGTATAGCAAGGTCCTTTCAATAGGGGTGCAACTCGGACGGGTTGGGTCGGGCTTGAGGTCAACCCGAGCCCAACCCGATGAATCATAAGCCTAGCTCTAGCCCAAGCCCGACCCGACCTCGGTTCAACATATGAAGCCCAAGACCAAGTCCGGAGGATCGGGTTGGACTCGGGTTGGGTTGGGTCCATCGGGTTTATCGAAATCTAATATAATATTTAAAATAATTTAAAACAAAGGTAATAATTAACACATAATCAAATAGCAATCAAGTCTTGATCATTACAAAATACAAGTTGAAATAAGATTTAAGATAAAGGAATTGAATAGTTTGGATGGAAAAATTTAGGATTTAAACTTTTTATTTAAGTATGAAACAATATATATATATATATATATATATATATATATATATATATATATATATATATATATATATATATATATATATATATATATATATATATATATATACTAGTCATAACCCGTGCCCATAGGGCATGGTTCATTTAAGGTATCCACCCTCAAAATCTTGGACCCCCAATTTTAAATGAACAATAATAATTATGAGGCCCCCATCAAAATATTAAATCCCAACCACTGCTGGATGTGAATTTTCTTTGGATTCCCCATAAAACTCCACTCTCAATAATGCTCATCCACAATCATTATGAGTGCAAACCCCACTCTTTGGATTTTCCATAAAATCCCACTCTCAATAATGCTCATTCCCCATAAAACTCCACTCTCAATAATGCTCATCCACAACCATTATGAGTGCAAATTCCACTCTTTGGATTCCCCATAAAACCCCACAACCGTTGATTCACCAAGATTAAATCCCAACCACTCTTTATCTTGGCACAGTCAGCCCTAGGATTCAAAAACCTTTGTGTTTTGTATAATATATATATATATATATATATATATATATATATATATATATATATATATATAAATATATATATATAAGTCGGGTTTCGGGTTTCGGGTAACCCGACATATGAACCCGAGCCCAACCCGATTTTTGATCGGGTTCAAAAAATTTAACCCGAATCTATGCCCGAACCCAAGTATCTTCAACTCTAACCCAACTTATTAACGGGTTTACCCGATCGGGTTCGGATTTTGCCCGCCCGAGTTGCACCCCTACCTTTCAAGACTGCAAGGTTCTTTCAAGACTGCCACAATTCTTGGCAGTCCTCAATACTTCTAGGACTGCCAAAAATTGTGGCAGTCCTGTTATACAGCAAGTCATTTTCGGGACTGCCACAATTTCTGGCAGTCCTCAATACTTCTAAGACTGCCAGAAATTGTGGCAGTCCTGATATAAACTTGCTCAACAAATCGATTTCTTCTAGAATTAGGGTTTCATCCATAATTTATTCTATTAATGAAGAAAAATTGATTAAAAGATTAATAGGTTTGATAATCCAATTTATTATACAACTAGAATGGACAGTCCTGATCAACTTTTGATATGTCCTTATAAATAGTCCAAATTTGAAGCAGCGGCTTCTTTAAACTTCCAGAAGCAGCCCCTTATAAACCTCTTGATAAAAAACCCTTGCCCCCATTTCTCTCTCCCCCATAAACCCTAATTCCCTCCTCTCCCCCAAAATCATCCAGCCATGGCGGCGGAGCTCAAGAAGCTCTCGGAGTCCCGCGACCTGACCCGCATCGAGCGCATTGGCGCCCACTCCCACATCCGCGGCCTCGGCCTCGACTCCTCCTTCGAGCCCCGCCTCTCCTCCGAGGGGATGGTCGGCCAGCAGCCGGCCCGCAAGGCCGCCGGGATCATCCTCCAGCTCATCCGCGACGGCAACATCGCCGGCCGCGCTGTGCTGCTCGCGGGGCAGCCGGGCACGGGGAAGACCGCCATCGCCATGGGCATCGCCAAGTCGCTCGGGCAGGAGACGCCGTTCGCCAACGTGTCCGCGTCGGAGCTGTTCTCGCTCGAGATTTCGAGGACGGAGGCGCTCACGCAGGCTTTCAGGAAGGCGATCGGGGTCAGGATCAAGGAGGAGGCGGAGATCATCGAGGGGGAGGTCGTCGAGATCGTCATCGACCGGCCCGCTTCCGGCTCCGGCGGAGCTGGGGGAGGTGAGTTTGTTATTATCACGTTCGGTTCATTGAAGTGTTTATACTATGTTTCTACTTAATTATGGGACAATAAAGGAACAAGGTTTGCTAGAATGGAGTTAGGTCTGATGTGGAGTTGAGCTTTCAAACTAGGGTTTGAAAAAAAAATGGAACTTCACTGAGAATAAAATGGAGTTATATTTGATTCAGGAGGCGTTTGTATTGGAGTTTTCTCAAAGAAAGTTGAAACGGAGTTAGCATAACTCCAGTTTGGAGTTAGAAATGGAGTTTAATCTGGTTAGTGTATGGTCCAACAAGGGATGAAAGTAAGGTTGAATAATTCCCAAATAACATGGTACCAGAGCCAACAGTACCAAGGGATCTCTGTGAGAAATTTGTGCCTCACCATTTTCAGATCCATTCACGAGCCAGTTGCTCTCTTGGATGAGTTCACAAGCCCATTTCAAGCATCCCACACCTCCTTTCTTTTGACGATTTATTGGATGCTACTCATGAGTTGCGTAGTTGCTCTTCTCCATGTTTCTTACTTCACGATGATGGTAGATTGGTTGGCTTGTGCAACAATTTTCTTGTCTTCAACTACTTTTACTATTTTGTTTTATACTTTGGCTACTTTGCCTATTACATGGTGATATCTTCTACTGGCTTCCGTATCCGGATATTGGAGCTTGGTGCTTGGTTCTCTGGATTTTCTATGGTCTTTGGGTTCTACTTCATGGTTACTACTCTCAGTGAGTTACTATTTCTTTCGTTTGCTCTACTTTATTCTAGCTTGTGTTTTGCAGTGATTGTTTTCTGGTTCTGCTATTATTGATATATTGCGTACAAGCTTCGTATTTATCGTACCTTCTGGCTACTATTCTATAATGTACTCCTTCTCAACTTCAATCTCAAGCACCTTTGTTTAGTTCTTCGGTCTCGTCCATGGTTATGATTCAAGGGGCGTCCGATGTGATCTTTCTATTGGTCATTCTACTGGTACCTTCCGACATACTGGTTTATATGCACATTGTGATCGTACGGTCCATTCTTCTATAATTATTGGCTTAAATATGGTATGCGTGCCCTTCTATAATTATTGGCTTAAATATGGTATGCCTGCTTGGGCACGTTGAGTTACTCCAATGACATATACTGCTGCTACTACTAGTTTCTCTCGAGTTGGTTCTTCTGTCATGATTTCTTACATTATTTCTCGTATGAAATATGATCACCTTCTTCGCACTGTGCCGCCCCTCATTACGGCTTTGCCTTATACTTATGATTCAGACGTTGACGCTGCTCTCGATGCTTGGAACGACCAATGGATATTATATTCTGGTGCAACTTTGCATGTTACACGCGATTGATGAAATTTATGTCACATCCAATATTTATCTACTCTTCCGCCTATTTATGTTGCAGATGGCCAGGCCTCCTAGCCGCCGGAACAAGTCATTTTTTTCTCTTCTCTTACTTTGAATCACGTGCTTTATGCACTTCAGTTTCCGGTGAATCTTCTATTTGTCAGCAATCTGACCAGGATTTTACATTGTTTTATTTCATTATTCTCTTCCTATTGTGAGTTTGCGGATTTTCAGACATTAGCAAAGATTAAGAAGGTCATCGCATGGAGAATTTATACTACTTAGATGGCCATTTTCAATGGTTTTGACAACTAATGCACTCCTTTTTGCCACCTCATTACCTCCTCTTCGGTGGCAACATCTTGACCATCTTTTTTAGGGAAGCTTAAACAACTTTTGCCGCTAGAGCCATCTATCTCGAACCTTCAGTGTGAGACCTGCGAGTAGAAAACATAATTGCACATCTTTTCTTACTGGAGTTGGGAAGAGGAGTTTGGCTCTGTTGATTTGGTTCATTGTGATAGTTTGGGGCTCTAGTCTAGTTTCGTTTGTCTATAGTATTCATTACTTTATCACCTTCATTGACGATTGTACGACTTACATAGGTTTATTCTATAAAGACTAGGTATAAAGCCCTCGATATGTTCAAGTTCTAAAATCATGAAGTTATGACTCAATTTTTTCATGTTGTCAAAGTCCTTCGTACATATAATGTATTAGAGTATACGGGACGCAATCTATCTACTTCTTGTGCGTCTCATTGTATCATTTACCAGACTTTCCATTCTTATACATCTCAACAGAATAGAGGTGCGGAGCGAAAAATCACCATATACTGGTGCCCGTACTATGATGTTTCATATGAATGTTTCCAAGTATCTTGGGAATGATTCAATGCTTACGATCTATTTTGTGAACAATATGCCCTCTTCTATTCCTGATGGACAATTTTTTTTCTTGCCTATATCATGATAAAGCTAGACACTATTATAAAAATCGGCCTAGTGGTCGCCTAGGAGACGCCTAGAGGTCTCTAGTGTCCGTCCGATGTCCATCTAGACGCCTTCCTAGGCCCCCGACCCCCGACTATGCATGTTTTTTTTGGGTTTTATCGACTTTTTCTACAATTCTTAGTAGTTTTTTTGTGATTTTTTTTAACTGCGTCCTGCTAGGCGTCCGGTGCCCGCTCGCGCCTAGCGTCTTTTACAACCTTGATACTAGATTTTTTGTGACTCGTGTTTTCAATTGTTTTGCATTTTTTCACAACTTGGCACATGAACGTGACAAACTATCTCCTTGATTGATCAGGTGTCTTTCCTCGATATTCTTGTATCCAGAAAGAGTACGTTATTGTGATATGTGATGTGTTACTTTGAGGATACACCATACTATACTACGACTACTTGTCCTCTCCCTGCTTTTTCCTGTGGCGATTCCCTTACCTATCTAGGTTCTTCCAAGTTCTCCATTAAAGACTACTACCTCATTGGATCCTGCTTTTTTATTTCCTCTCCTCTTACAGCTCCTACATGTATTCTACTACATCACTGCCTTCCGTCCATTGTACTTCTCCTTCTACTTCAATTCCACCCACTACTACATCTTCGACATTTTGAAGTTTTATGTTCGTCATGGCCGACACCTAATAGTCCACCTCATGCTGCTTCATCTACTATCACTACACCTAATACTGTGATTCCACCTCCTATTGTTGATCCTTCACCTTTCTCCTCTGGATTGAATATCCTTATTGTTTTTCGTAAAGGCAAGCGTGTTTTTTTTTCCTTATCCTATGGATGACTATTTCTCATATGCTTGCCTTGGACTTTTTTACTGTTTGGATGGCTTTGTCTTTTGTCTCCATTACTATTCCCAAGACTCTCTAAGAGGTGCTTTTTGTACATGCGTGGAAACAAGTTATGATTAAGGAGATGGATGTCTTATTATCTCGTGACACTTGGAGCTAGTTTTGGCTCTTTCTGATTGTGATGTCGTCTCTTGCTGGTGGATCTTTCTCCGAAGTATCTGTCAGATGATTCTACTGACCGCTACAAGGTGAGACTTGTGGCGAAGGATTTTACTCAAACTTATGATGTTGATTACTTTGAGACCTTCTCTCCAATTGCTATACAGCTCTATTGGGGTCCTCTTCTCTCTTGCGATCAATCGTGAATGGTCGATGTTTCAGCTGGATGTGAAGAATGTCTTCTTGTATGGCGATCTTACTGAGGAAGTCTATATGGAGCAACCTCTTGGATACATTGCTAAGGGGATAATGTAGTGTGCAAACTCAGGAATTCCATCTATGGACTCAAATAGAGGCCACGTGCTTGGTTTGAAAAAAAAATAGCTAAGTTGTATACGTAGTTGAGTTCAGGCGCAGTCGCACGGACCATTCAGTATTATCTAGGACAGCAACACAGAGACGATGATTCTTATGGATATGTTGGAGATATTCTGCTTGTTCTTACCTTGCAACCATTAAGGAGACTAAGATTCATCTCCACAAATAGTTTGTTACTAAAGACCTAGGTTAGCGTATGTCTTAGGATTGAGATTGCCAGGAGCATAAAGAGGAATAATTATCTCCCAACAAAAATATACTACAGACTTATTACAAGAGAATGATCTACTTGGATCCAAACCAACTGATACTCCTATGGAACCCAATATGAACTTGTGGTCCGAGAGTTTCAAGGATATTGTCGATCAAATGATTTGTTGGAAAGTTGATCTATTTGACTGTGACTCGTCCAGACACCTCCTTTGTAATATGCATGATTTGTCAGTTCATGGAACACCTCAAACATGTTACTGGGATGTCGCTTTTAGAATCTTGAGATATGTGAAGGAGTCTCCAGGGAAAGAGCTTCTATATAAACGTCATGGCCATCTTAATATCAAGTCCTACTCAAATGCCGACTATACTGGATAGAAGAGTGATTTGTGTTCTACTTGTGCATATTTTATTTATGTTGCCGGCAATCTCGTCACTTGATGCATAAAGAAACAAACATTTGTGGCCATATCTAGTGTAGAGACATAATACAGAGCAATGACTTATACAATATAGGAGATGATGTGGCTCAAAACATTATTAGTCAACTTTGGTATCCACTATACTGATCCACTTTCTATGCCCTGTGACAACCAAGCCAGTCTTTATAGCAAGCAATCCGATCTTCCATGAGAGGACCAAATATAATATGTGAGATGATTTGACTTAGATGCCAATTATACTAGGTCAAAGATTGATGAACGTTCTACTTATGCATATTTTATCTATATTGGGGGCGTTCTACCTATGCATATTTTATCTATGTTGGGGGTAATCTCGTCATTTGGTGCAACAAGAAACAAACATTTGTGGCCAGATCTAGTGCAAAGACAGAATACAAAGCAGTGACTCATACTGTCATACAATATGTGAGATGATGTGGCTCAAGGCATTATTAGCTAACTTTGGTGTCCAGTATACCGATCCACTTCCTATGCACTATGACAGCCAAGCCACCATCTTATAGCCAACAACCTGGTTTTCCATGAGAGGACCAAACACATTGAGATGAATTGCCATTTTGTTCGTGATGTTGTGATGAGTAATTTGGTTTGCACACTATTTACTTTATTCGAAGACCAAATTGCCAATTTCTCACCAAAACATCTTTCTTTCTTGTTACATGCTCACGTAACAAGCTCGACATGTTTGATACATATGCTCAAGCTTGTGGGGGAGTGGGGGCGTATGGCCTAATCGCCTTATGGGCTTTAGGGCAACACTAAGTCATTGTATGTATATTCTCCATCTACAAGGAATGAGAATGGGAGTAAGGTTAGAAATTTTCCAAAATAACATATTTAATTAAAAATAGCCATATAAACATACCATAGTTAAGTTATTTGGAATTTGGAGGCCTAATTCTACCAAGAAAATCTTAGGGACATGCGTAGTTCACTTAATTGGGAGTTTGTGATTTTGAAAGATTATGAAAGAAGATACTTCATTATTAGATAAGTGAAGGATGGAGATAGGATTAAAGGTCTGGTTTCCGAAAGAAAATAGTTTTGAACTTTGAGCTGATTTTGACCAAAATCCATTTCAAGCAGATTTTTCTTATCTGGTTTAGAGGGGGGAGTTCTAAGTCCCTGATTTAAAAGTCCAAACAACATCTAAAGATTCTAAACAGTCAAAAATTTGTGTTTTCATAGTTAAGGGATCCATAATGAATATTTTCTTTTGATACAATTTTTGGGATAGTTGAATTTAAATTGATCTTTATAATGTTTATTATAAGCAGAAAATATCTAGCTTATCGAATAGAGAAGAATGAGAACAATGTTATATAATGTTTACAGGTGTTGCATGTCAAGGATGATACTTATCAACACTCCTTGGAACGCGACATTGAGAAGAATGAGAACAATGTTATTTAATGTTTCCATATGTTTCATGTCAATGATGATACTTATCAACACTCCTTAGAACGTGACCTTGCACTAGTTTCCTTCTCGGTTGAGAATTTGTGTTTAGACTTAAGAAAATTTCTGGAGTTTTCAATTTCTTAAATCGAAGTTGAATTTATCTAGCCATCTTTCTTTTCTGTGTGTTACCTGCTTTCACAAAAACTCCTTTTTGAGGTCGATCAAATCAACCATCATTCTGATATCAGTTGCTTGTTTTAACTTGGTTACTTGGTTATATCCTTCAAATTCAATTACATCACATCTAGAAACTAGTGAAACCAAGCCATTTTAGGGGCTATTTTTAATTTAGCAAAACTTGAAGTTGTGATAATATTGATTAAGGGTGCCCTTCAAGGTGAAAATTTTATTTTAAGTAAATCAACTCAATATGGTTTGGATGGCAATATTATGTTATACATGTCTGTTTTGGCTGTACATGCATTCAGTTTGAAGGGGTCATAAATTACTGTAGATTAATGTTCGCAGTTATAGTTATTTTGATCATTTTGATTGTGAAAGAGAGTCAATGTATGAATCAAGATTTCGACATATTAGGCATGATTTTTTATGCTATCAATTTTTGTTAGTGACGACTTTGGATCATATTTCAGATAAGCTGAGTTTTTTGGTGGCTTTATGTGAAGGACTGATGATAATCACGTAGTCATGATTTTGGCCTAAAATTTCTGATGAATAGTTGTTTATGGTGGATAGCATGGTCTTGATTGATGTCTATATTGATTTTGACTAGGTGATTCCAAGTCAGCTTCTAAGACGGGGAAGTTGACGATGAAGACCACAGATATGGAGACAGTGTATGAATTGGGTGGAAAGATGATAGAGGCACTGGGGAAGGAGAAGGTTCAGAGTGGGGATGTGATTGCTTTGGATAAGGCATCTGGAAAGGTGACCAAGCTAGGGAGATCGATTGGAAGATCGAGGGATTATGATGCGATGGGACCACAAACCAAGTTCATAAGGTGCCCTGAGGGAGAGCTGCAGAAGAGAAAGGAGGTCGTGCATTGTGTTACACTTCATGAGATTGATGTCATTAACAGCAGGTTTGTTTTCTTTCTTAGCTATTCTATTACTGCATTGAAAGTTTTGTGAAATCATTGTTGCTCGAGTTTATGAGGGAAGTTCATTATAATATCATAATTATTAATTGCTGTTTCTCTTACTTGATGTTCTTCTTGCACACCCCCTTTTGTTTTGATTAAGATGGTAGATTATGTCCTTTGTCTCTTTCTTGTCTGGATCAAGGTTAAGAACTTTTTTCAGTATTGGTTTGGACACTTCATATGGTTATCAATTTCGTAGTAACCTTGGTTTTCAACCCTCAAATTCTCATCCTATATGTGCCAGTTTCGTGCATTATTTAAAACCTTGGTATGAATATAGGTGCTACTACATGTTTGTTTTTGTAGGAAAACTACAATAAATTAGGGCAATTAGGTGAATCTCGATAGAGTATCTACTTGTTTGGCAAAATCTGCCTTTTGGAAATCTCTATTCCCTTTGTACCTTTACACATGTGAAACAGCATTGTTTCTATAAAGCACATGTAGCTTGCTATAATATTCCATGCTACTACAAAATGAGGAAACACAGACTCCCAAAAAGGTTTGGGGCTTATTTCAGACACCATTTACCAAAAAATACAGAGGGATGTGATAGTAGATGCAAGATTATGTGCTGCCTTTTCACATGACCAAGTAGTAAAGAGGGCCTCAAGGCGTGGATTGTTTCTAAGAATTAAACATATATAATGGATGCAATACACCATTGTGGGGGACTGGGTGTATACTAAACAATCCACTATATGGTCTTTTTAGTTTTTACTCTCCAATGCTAACCCTGCCTTGATATAGCCCAGGCCCCCCTCTCTTGGTTTCTTGTCACCTTTCAGCTACAAGCCTTCAACCCTTTATGGATCAGTCCGATTGGAAGAGTATACCTCACCTGCTATGGTTTCGTAACACCTTGGTAATTCCACTCCCCCCAATTAAAAATACTGGATCAGAGTCCAGACAGCACCATCTGACATTGATCTTAAAACAAGGGTTGGTTAGGAGTGGATTGTGAGGTAACCTGCTCATAGGTGTTATGTTCCTTACCGTATCAGTCCATGTTGAAATGTCCTCTAGTCTCATTGAGGGAATTTGAGCATAGTTTGTGCTAGAGATTGGATTCAGAGTAATCCCAAAGATGAATTGCATCTCACCTTCCATAGAAACAATGCGATGATAGCATGCCCCACAGAGAAGTTTTGATCATCTCTACGTATGCTTAGCCAAGAGTTACTCATTTCTCCCAGTGCTCGAGAATCTTGATATTGCATGGGGGAGTTGGCAGCAAACCAAACATCACAGAACACCCTGTGGCCTGCAGTCGAGCAATAGAAACTCGGGGTGATTTCGCCTTCAAAACACAGTTCGCATGAACAAGACCAACAACAAAGCCTTTATCCTCTCTTTTTTTGCCGGGGGTGGGGGGGGGGGGGAACTTGTTTATAACGATTCATATTATTGACATTCGAGTCACTAGACAGATTTATGCTTTGCTTCTGCTACCTATCACAACCATCCTTCATCTTGTCCTTGAGGCCAACAGTGAGAAAATATGGCATTAAGCACAACACAATTCACGAGTGTGATATTTTGCAATAATTGGGCTTGTAAAACTTTTTTGAGATGGTGTCCATACTTGTGCTTTCTTATGAGTTAAAGTCGAGCCTTATGAACATCACTCATCAGACTCATCACATAGGTCGTTCGGTTAAATGGAACTGACCATTTTTATGTGAATTAATTAGTCCAATTCTGTTGGAAGTCCATTACAAAAGTCTCCTCCTTTATGTCAGGCTAAACCTGTCCAACTTGGAGGCTTACTCCAAAGTTGCCTGATTAGATTGAAGGGTGTATTTGATCTAGTCCGATTATAGGCGTTCCTCACTGTAGTTGTTTTTTTACACTGAATTTACTGTACAGGTTTATCTGAGTGGATCTGTGTCGAATAAGTAGATAAGTACACATGGAATCGAATCTAGACAGGCTTCAAGGTAAATTATGTAGCTAGGATTCAGTGCTTTCAACTGTTTGTAATTCTAGGCTTATTTAACTTTATTAAATCCTGACTAATGACACTAAACATCGAACCTGTTCGTTTGTCAATGGATATGGATCTCATTCACTGGCCCAAGCAAGAACAAGTTATGATCTGGTAACAGTTTGAAGATGTAACCCATCATGAGTGATCAAGGAGGGTCATGTTGAATTGGTTATCCACAATAAGAAGGCAATATTTTGATTTTGTCCAGTTAACTAGTCGGGAAGTGCGGGATCTTATGTGAAAGAACTTCTAAAAACTTGTGTTAGGCCTTTGAGAAATAGGACTTTGTCCCTAGCTACCAGATCTGCTAGCCTTCTACACGTCTTGTATTTGTTCAAGGTGTGTAAATGACCTTATTCCGGAATGCTGGAAGACACATTTTATGACTCAAATGAGGATACTTTAGGGAATTATTATTTTCATTATTGTAGAAAACATCTTAGCCTACCGATAACATTCTGAGTTTTCACAGACCTATGGAAAAGGTATAAGAAGCGTATTAGCTACACGCATTTGAAGAGTTTGTAAGATAGTGCTTCTTCGAATTCTTTCAGGAGGGAAACTTCCCCTTGTAAGTTTCTGATGTGTAGTTCAGAAGTCATCTTAGTTCTGAGAGGTACTCCATTACTTATTGTACATCTCCATCAAACAAGGAGTGTCCTATCGGCATCATATTGGAGGCCAGTCAAAGAATGAGAACGTTATTAGTCATGACTATACAATTTGCAGATACTATTATAATTCAGTGCCCTGCTATTCAGTTTATGGCCTTTCTGCTAGAAATCCACTTGATTCCGGTACTTAAACAATTCAGGAAATGTTTGTTATAATCAAGATATTACATCCAAATGTTGCTAGACTCAATAGTGTGTGAAAGGAGAAACCATGAAAAATTACTCGTCTGTTTTTGAATACAGAAGCAAAGAAGTTGGTGGCGCTTATGAAAATTAGATGGTCTTGTTAGTATTGTAGCGAAATCAGGCTGTTAGGGTTGGTTTGAGTTGAGGCTCAACCTAAACTTACTTGGCTCTTGCATGTGTCTGACCTGATACTCTGCATTTGGAGTGGATGAAGCTGAGCCCAACCTGATACCAGGGTTATAAATCTGTTTGTGTCAGTTTTGGTTCGAGTTAATTCAAGATGAAGTTACTAATGGTTTTTATATAATAATTCATATTCTAGATTAGAGTTCGACCATTACTCTTTTAGATTGCAGTTGGTACGCGGAATGCAATACTATTGTTAATTCTATATTCCTAAGAATAAGATCTCTGGGTGTCAAATTCACGGAAAAGTTATATTCCAATGTTTGGTAACCTGGATTGTGTCCTTATGACATTGTATTTTAATTTTTTTAAAATAATTTCTATGTTACCCAAGTCTGGCCTGACCCAGACCCTTTTAATTGAACCCGAACTTGCTGAAATGGATCTGACTCGACCTAATATGGACCCAAACCAATTGACTGGAGCAAACCTGATCAACCTGGACCCAACCAAACTTGGACCTGAACCCGCTAACTGGAACATACCCACCCAGACCCGAACTCACTTACTTGGACCCAACCCGACTCAACCTAGTCCCTACCCAAACAAGACTGGGATCCGAACATGAAAAGACGCAACCTAGCCATAACCGAACTTGTTTGGATCCAGACCAAACTGAGCCCAACTGCCCAGAACATGAGCGAGATCCAAGTGTCCCAAATATGACCGTATATTAATTATTCCCATGGAAATAAACGTACCCACCTATTTTGATGAGAATATGTTTCTTAAATATGTGGGAAGATCGAATTCATGGGAAAAAAAATACAATATGAAATTATTGTAGGAATAATTTCCCCATCTTTGTATTTCCTGGAATTTAAAAAATTATAATAGGAAACAAGTGTTTTGGACAAGGATTTTTTTTTAAAAATTTCTGAAATACGAGGATTGAGGACTGTTTACTATCTTCTTTTGTGATATATTTTTTTTTCTTGGGCATATTAATTGGGGGTTCCATTTCCCCACAAATGTGGAAAACCTATTCCTCCAAAATAGGTGGGTATTTTTATTTCTCTTAGAGAATTTATTATTATCTAGTCATATTTGGGTAAGTCAGGTCCCAGTTAGTTGGTTCGAGTTAGGTCCAAGTTGGGTTGGCTTGCAATCAGGTTGGGTCAGGTCGGGGTTGGATCCTAGTCGGGTTTGGGACCCGGTTGGGTCGGTTTTTGGTCCAGTCAACATGTTTGAGTCCATGTGATGTCGGGTCTAATAAAGCAGGTTAGGAAGGGTTGGGTCCATGTCCGAAAGTTCAGGTCGGGTCAGTGTGAACAAGTTTGGGTTCAGTTCAAGTCGGACTTGGTTAACATGGATTAGTTCATATAAATTAATTTTTATAAATTAAAATACAATGTTATATAGAGAGGATTAGATCCCAAATTTCCTAGTTAATTGGCTAATGTCTTGACCAACTGGACTATAC
Source organism: Iris pallida (assembly GCA_029216955.1). Lineage (NCBI taxonomy): Eukaryota > Viridiplantae > Streptophyta > Magnoliopsida > Asparagales > Iridaceae > Iris > Iris pallida. The sequence goes on from JANAVB010013596.1 coordinate 1,616,454, forward strand.
ACAAGGTTGTAGTATCGGTCGATACCGGTACGCATCAACCGTATCGTATCGTTTTTTGTATGTCCTATATGATACTCAACCCCCGGCCAATACCCAAATTACGTCTCTTTTTTCCAATCAATTGAGAAAAGAAAATTAAAAGGAAAAAAAAGGAAGAATTATGGCAAAATACAATGTTCACACAATGAGTGCCAAAGATCAAAATGTTCATATATATTAATATTATTTCATTCAAAAATATCTATTGGGTGAGTACTTTATATAAAAGCGAGTAAGAAACAACAATCGTTGACGAATAATTCAACAATGTTGATTATTTTGTTCAATTTAAAACTATCAGGAAACAATATAGATAATACATAAGATTATTCCTAAATGTACCAAATATTTTGTTCCTTACTATCTTGGAAAATGTTTGGTTTACAACCAAACTTTTACAACCTTCTTACAACTTACACCCATTTGCTGACATGTGGGCCAGGCCACCACCTGGCCCACATGTCAGAAAATGGGTGAGTGGTTGTAAGAAGGTTGTAAATGTTTGGTTGTAACTGTAGCATTGCTCTACTATCTTTTGGCTTTCTGAAACTAAGAAACTCCGAAATTGCGGAAACCGACGATACCAATACTCATAAGAAGCAATCTGAAACCGATTGCAATACCGATGCTGCGATCCTTGCTATTACACGATTTAGCTGTAAAGGCAAAGTCAATAAATTTAAGTTAGTATGAATTAAGAATGACATATTTTTGCACATAAATTGTAGATTCTCGGGAATATTGTATATTATACCAAACATGGGAATATAATTTTTCCATGAATTTGATGTCCATGAATATAATTTCCAAGAGGCATAAATTGTTTTTCCTTCTCTTTAATTGCTGAATGGTTGTGTGTCTCTGTGTGTGTGTGTGTTTTTTTGGGGGTGGGGGGGGGGGGGGGGGTGGGGGAGGTGGGCTACTAAATATAAAGGATCAAGTGTTTAGAGACTTTGTTTTCCTTATCCTCATGTGTTACAAATTAATCACATTGCATGCCCTTAATTAAACAGACATAGTAGAGTACCTTAGCATTTAAACTTTTTCTTGTAGTTTGTTTTGCTGAAATAAGGCAATCACTGGCTGTGATCACTTAGTTTGTGCCTAATCAGACTAGTTTTCAAGAGGCATCAATTGATTATCCATGTCTTTTTTGGGTTTCTTTTTGCCCATTGGCAGGTGGTCTTGCTGAATGGGTGAGAATATAGGTCAGCTAATTGTTTAGCTTCTTTGTTTCCCTTATCCTCATCTCTTACAAACTTATTACTGTAGCACACTATTAATGAAAACATAATAGAGTATATTAGCAATTGAAGTTTTTCTTATAGTTTGTTTTACTGGTCGTGTTTTCACCTTTTAGTCTGTTATAAGTTACTAATTCTGATGAATGGGTGAGAATATAGGTCAGCTAATTGTTTAGCTTCTTTGTTTCCCTTATCCTCATCTCTTACAAACTTATAGTTTTTCTTATAATTGTTTAGCTTCTTTGTTTCCCTTATCCTCATCTCTTACAAACTTATTACTGTAGCACACTATTAATGAAAACATAATAGAGTATATTAATGTTTGCAAAAACAAAAGTATAAAACTTTATTGATACAAACTTTGTAAAAATTACAAGAATTCTGGGAAAGGTACAACTGTAGGAATCCAATCTAGAAGACGATTGCTTTATCCCTTGGACGATGTGAACTTTGAAGACGATAGCCTCTGAAGTTGACTTGAAGGCAAAAGCCTCGGAGAATTGAAGGCAAAAGCCTCGGAAGAATGCAGCAGCACTTGGGCAAGAACTCCTGAACTCTCTGATCTCTCTATCTGATCTGATCTCTGATCTGTGATCCCCTTGAATGAAGACTTGAAACTCTATTTATAGAGTTCTGGAAATAACTAATTTTTAGTTATTCTGAATGGCGCATGTTGGATTGCGCAGCATCAGACTGCGCAGGCAGTTGTCTGGTCATGAGCTGACTGTCTTGGACACATGGCATCATTTGATTGAAATGCGCATGATCGTGTGAAGACGGTTGCCACGTAACGAGCAATTGATGGCATGAATGCTACGTGTACTTTTGTCAATTGTCAGGATGAAGTGCGCCACATGAATTGCGCTGACTTCGGATTGCGCGGAGATGGATTGCGCAGGCACTAGATTGCGCAGGCATTAGATTGCGCTGCATGTACAGCTGTCCTCGAGCGCTGTGCGGCGCAATAAACGAACAGTCTCCTCGTTCTTTGTGCTGTCAGTTGTCAGAAAGATTTGATTTTGTCAGATAATGATGACATTGCTACGTCAGCCTGCGCAGTTGAAAGTGTGCGCAATCGGAATGATGCGCAATCTGATGTCTGCGCAGTTCATTTGAAAGTTGTATTTCTTGATTTTCTGACTTTGTTGATAGGTGCAACTTGATTTTTTAGGACCTACAAGACCCCCTTCAAAGTTTTCGAAAGTTGAATTTATTCAAAGTTTCGAAATACTTTGAATTTCAAATTTTAAAATCAAGTTGCGCATGAGCTGTCTGCGCAATCGGATGAGTCGATCCGACTTTTTCGGCGCAGTCTGAGGCAGCCGTTACTCTTTGAAAAACTATAAATAGTTCTCTTCAATATTCATTTCATTCTTTACTTTGCTTTTGTGATTTAAGAGAGAAGTCTCGAGCTTATTCCTCCTTTCTTCTCCATCGAATCTCCATGGCTCCCAAGCGTTCTTCCGCCGCTGCCAAAGGCAAGGCTCCCGTCGAGCCTTCGGCTAGGGTTGCACGACGTCCTTCTCGACATGAGACTGCGCATCCTGCGTTGCAAGGTAGATGACTCAATCGAAAACTCTTTTTAGAGTTTTTCGACTTCACTGATCTTCAAAATCCATCTCTTTTTAGAGATGGGATCATATTGCGCCACCCTTTTTAGGGTCTTGGTTGCACGAACTAGTTATTCTTCATTTTTATGAAGAATACTTTCTTGCGCAATCGGTTGAACTGCGCTGGCAAAAATCAGCGCAATCTGTTGATTCGCGCAAGATTGCCAGTGCAATCTGATGCTGCGCAAACTGATGGTTGCGCAATCAGATGACAAAATTTTCTGACTTTGACTTGTACTAAATTCTGTTTTCTTCTGTTGGATGCAGTTGATACCAGAGAAGATCCTGGGTATGAGAACTTTGTAGGGACTCTTTCAGAATCGGAATTCAAAGAGGACCTATCCCATGTGCACTATCCACAGTATGATCTGCCAGCTTCCCGCCAAGCTATCTTGGTAACCCAAGATAACGAAACTCTGTTATGTCTGATGAATGGGCAACCTTTGGAGTCGGCAGATGCCGTCATTCACAAGAAGCCCCTATTTCTGTTTGGTGAAGCTTTTGAAAAGAGCTCTCAGCCGAAGCCACGGATGGAAGAACGGATTTTCCAACAAAAAGATAAGATAATCTCGATACCAAATGTCTCCCGCTGTCTCCCCTTATCTCGATATGCTCATGCAAGCTATCCGAGAAAAATGGAATGGAATCTCACACCTTTTCAGGATGCCCATCCAGGAAAGATTTATGTGAAGAAGGGGCCTAACAAGAAAGACATGTTCTACAGTTCTTCGGAACGATACAATGTCTTGCTCAGAGGTTTAAAGCCCGGTTGTATTCCGCCGGAAAATTCTTCTTTGTTATTGCCCGTGAGAGTTCCAATATTCGCGAATGAGTTCGCGAAGGTCGAAGGGAGGTATCCAGATCAAGACCTCAGATTAACTGGACTGGTGAATCCAGACTATAAGAGATGGAGTTGTATAGCAAACTGGATTTTGACTAAGTTTGAAGACAAACTTCAGCAGATTAACTTGTATCAAGCAGTGCATGCCACTGTTTACGGTTTCGCCCCCAATCCGCATCTATTTCTGGCTCTAGCAGAAAGATACAACTACAGGACATGGACTTTTATGACTCCCTGCGGAGAGATCGGGTTTGCCCTTCACGAGATGCAGTACATCTCTTACTTGCCGATGGGGGATACCCCGTATGAGGAATTTGTTCCAACTAATGATGAGTTGGACAAACTTCGAAAAGAGAACGCAGCCATGGTAGCAGTCTTCGAAGAATTGCTGTGTCATTATAAAATCTGCACTTTGTTTTACAAAAGTGGTACATTTGGTACCTGCTATTCATCAAAATGGTTGCCTTATCTGTTCCTCAACCATATTGAAGAAAAGAAGACCAAGGAATATGACAACTGCTATCCCGACTTCTTTAAACCACTGAGCAGCACTGAAGTGGTGAAGTTAATGGAGAGAAGTGGTGACTTGGATGTCGAGATCAAGGACGATCATCAATGTCCTCCTCTAAAGAAAGGAGACACTCTCGAGAGTTATTTGAGAGTGGGATATCGATTTATGTCAAAAGAAGCCCAACTGGCAGGTTTTTTGACATATTGGCTCCGCAGATTCGTCGTTCCCGGATCAAGTGCCGTAGACCGCTTCCATCGCGGTGTTCTTTTTGCTGCCGTTCGTTTAGTCTTCGGCTACAAGATGGATCTCTTATCGGCGATGACTTGTAGAATGAACGCCAGTCTCCGTCTGTACGTCGAATTGATGCTGAAAGCTAAGGGCGAGAAAGAGTTTCCTCAGCTTGAATTGCCGTATACTTATCTGTTCGGGTGATTGCTTCTACACCATCCTACTTTGATGGACCCCGACATGGGACCAGTCGGTGGCAGCTTTTTGCGGAGATTCTCCCACGGAAAGTGGAAATATACTTCTTTGAGGGATTGCAGATATGCTTTGAACCTTGGCAAAGGATGGAACTTTTATTCCACTCCTCCTCCTGCCGGATATGAACAAATGCCGACCAACATGGTTGACTCATAGATGCAACCTTTGAGCCGTACAGCTTTTGATTGGTTGAAGACAATTCGTCCATCCCATTTGGTATATCGATTTGAAGAAGAATGCTACTTGGAGCCATATCTTCCCAGCCGGTTTGTTCGGCAGTTTGGATATGACCAATTCCACGTATGTAATGCTATCTCATGCCTACAAGGAAAAGGTTTCTTGATAGATGGAGCCCGAGCTTGGGCTTATTACAATGCTCGAGATACGAAAGTAACGTTCTCGATGCCGGTGAATAGTAATCATGGCCCTCGTATGCTGTTCACATATTCGGTGTTTTATACATCATCGAACACTTTTGCCGAGAACTTCAATCTTGCGGATAGCTTCGCGTCTGCAACGAGATTGAAGAAGGGAGGAGTCATCATGTCACTTCCAGGTAATGATGAGGTGCACGAGCCAGTGGATGCACCCTTAGAAGTTTCGAGGGATGCTATGTTCCCTGAAGAGGTTAACGCGCCACTGCGTGTTTCTTTGAAGGTTGCTAAGTCTCCAGCCAAGAAAAGAAGGAGAGAGGAGCCTTCCGTCCCAGCTGCGAAGAAGAAACTGATCCTGGATCATTCTTCAGAAAAGATTACTACCAGATCTCAATCTCGGCAGCTGGCCGAGACAATTCAGCAGGAAGAAGCTGCCACACCGACCTCTGTTCAAAAACAAGTCGAGGCAATAAACGTAGAGAGTCCTGAGAGACCTCTGCATAGGAAGAAAAGGTTGGTCCGCAGAGGACAAGTTTTGTCTTCGATCGTGATAGACGCTGCAGCGGGACTCACTATGTCATCTCCAACTCCTGTTTCTGAGGCTGGACATAAAACTCCTAGTCCAGAACAGAGATAGGAAATTAAGCAGAGGGAAGAACTGGACCAGAGAAATGAGGCTGAAGAGCCCAGAGATAACATTGTAGAGGAAGAGCATAATGCCGTACGATCTCCTTTGCCAACAACAGCGAAAATTCATCTTCCTGCCACACCGGGAGCAACCCTTGCTGAAGAAGATCGTTTGATGATCGAAGCTTTATATGGCTGTGACTTCGGTTATCAAGAAGAAGCTGATCATGCCACTGATGCTGCTAGTGAAGAGGCTCCCGAAGACGGCGAGAACGAGGAGAGCACCTCATCAGAAGCTGCTGATGAGACACGAAATCCGGAAGAGAATGTTGAAATCCAGACATCCCCTCGAGACACTATGACTCCTGAAAAGGAGGCTGAGGTGCCAAGATCTCCGGAGAAGACTGCTGATGAAGAGGTGGATTTGGAGGAAACTCCAGTTGCTGCTCCCGAAGGTATTGTAATGAAATTAGCGATCTTCTTTTAATAAGTAGTTTGATAGCTAACATCGTTACTTTTATCCATACAGAACCCGGATCCTCTTCTGCCCCTCCAACATGTATGGACATAGTACTGGCAACGACAATTGCCAGTAGCAGCCGCCATTTATCTTGTGGCTCTGAAGCAGGAAGTAGTCAGGCCGTAGCGTCTGAAGCTACTTCTGCTCAGCTAAAAGTCTGTTCCTGCAGATGATAGGCTTGTTGCTGGATCCACCCATGGTAAGACTGTTTTCACTTTTGACTCTCTTTACCAATAGCCAATGACAGGCAAAGTGACAGTATTTGATTTTGCAGAGGAACAACCAGGAGGAGCAACCAGTTCCACTTTGGTTTCCTTATTCAAAGAGCCAGCTGTTCAGATACGAGAAATTGAGTGTCCTGCTGCTTCGTCATCAACAGGAGTAGCTGCGACTCCTGGTGCTCTGGCGATTAATCAGCTTGTCATCCAATCATTCACCAAATGCTTCTTCGAGTCCTTGGGACCTCTGATCAATAGAATGATGGACAAAGAAGACGTTGATTTTTACATGGTTAGAGGTCCGACCTCTTTCTTGGTGAAGGCCATCCGGGAGCAAGGTGATGAGGCTCAGGCCACTCTCCTTGACCATATATTGAATGAGCTGGAAATCTCCATTAAGAACTATAAAGATCTCAACAAAGGGGAAGTGGAACCTTTAGTGCAGGCAGAGTTTGAATAAATGGCTCAGGCGGCTGCAATTGAAAGAGTGAATCTCCAGAACCTCTTGGATGCCTATACTACGAAATCTGCTGAATATAATTCCAAGTTGGAATCAGTGATCTCAACTTCTGAGAGAAGAGAGAAAAGGATTGCCGAGCTGAGAGTGGAGATTGCTCGTCTCGAAGAGGAACTGGAAAATGAAGTTACAGAGCATCAGACTGCAGTCCAACAAATTGATGCTCTAACTCAGGAAAGAAACGAGTATGTAGCAGCTCATGATGCGGAAATCACTCGCCGAATGGTAACCATGCCCGTTTTTAATGAAGAATCTGGGATGGAAGAGGCCAGGAGGAGAGTGATGGCATCTCGTAAAGAACGGTTGCAGATTTTGAAACAACAGATTGCTAATCTGATGATGCCTCCGTCTCAGTAGAAAGAACATCTTGTATCTTTTTGTCTTTCTTTATGCTATGTATGTAATGTCTTAAATTTTGATCAATAAAAGACATTTTGTTGTGGCTCTATTATTTCTTGCATATCTTATTCAGATATAAATAATAGCGATAGAAAATATATTCAGAGGTACAAGACATGATATATTTCTTGATAATTTTGTAGAAAATAATTATATTCATTAAATCTGCTCAGAGGTAATGTGGACGTGGCAGAATATAATTTGTTGAATATTATTATTTCAGATGGACAACTTAATCGAGGACGATAAGTTGCTGATGTGGATAAACGAACGAAATGAATCGTCAAAATGTGTGAATGAAATAAATGAACGAAATGAATCGTCGGGATGAACGGATGAACCGTCAAATGAATTGAACGAACGGGTGAACCGTCAAATGAACGGGTGAACCGTCGGATAAACAGGTGAACTGTCGGATGGTGACGAACGGATGAACCGTCAGGTGATGATGAACGGATGAACCGTCAGGTGATAATGAATGAACGGGCGAACCGTCTGATGAATGTGAATGAACGGATGAACCGTCTGATGAATGTATGAACGGATGAACCGTCGGATGAATGTGAATGAACGGATGAACCGTCAAGTGGATGTGTGAACGGACGAACCGTCAGATGATGATGAACGGATGAACCGTCTGATGATGATGATGAACGGATAAACCGTCAGATGATGATAATGAACGGATAAACCGTCTGATATTAATGAATGTGTCGTTTCGTTGTCTTGAGAATCTCTGCCTATAAATAGAACAGAAATCTGGAAGGAATGATCATTTCCACTTTTCAACATAAAGATGTCATCCAGAGATGCATCCAAAAAGGCTGAAATCACCCCAAAGGTTGAAGCGGGCATTGAAGAACATCTTGCCGAACCAGTCCAGCCAAAGCAGACGGAAGCAGGCGAAGGTTCGTCCGCACCCAAACCACCGCGGGATATCCTGGATTTTCTGCTTGAACCAGGGAAGACTGAAGAGGGAGAGACCATGAGAATGGCTGCCTGCAAGTTCCTGGTGGGCTCGAGCAAGGATGTTCTCGACTGTTTTGCTGATTATGTCTTTGATAAGGACGACAGTGGTCCGCGTCCCAATGTTGAGAAGGACGATAGCGACCTTTCTTGATATCATGTAACATCATTTATGATGAAATAAAAATCAAACTTTATTTATGAATTGTCTGATCATATTTACACAAATTTCTGTTACATTTATACATAATATTTCTTGAGGAATTTGCCATTGATAGGCATCATTGCAACTCGACCATCTAGCTCTGAAAGTTGATAAGCTCCGTTGGAAAAGACTTTGCTGACAACGTAAGGTCCCTCCCACTTCGCATCGAACTTGTCTTTGCTCATGTGAGTCATAGTCATAGGACGTCTTACTGTTAGAACAAGTTCTCCTTGCTGAAAGGCTCGGATTTTAACTTTGCGGTTGAAAGTCTTCGATATGCGGACTTGATATAACTCAATATGTTGTTGAGCCAATAGCCGTTTTTCATCGAGTGCTTCTAACTCTTGAAGTCGGAGAAGATCGTTGTTTTCTGTAGTGAGTTCATTAGCAATGACAATCCTTAAAGAAGGAATTTGAAGTTCCAGAGGAAGAACTGCTTCACAACCGTACACCAAAGAGAAAGGTGTGAAGCCTGTGGGATTGCGGACCGTAGTTCGATAGGCCCAAAGACATTCACCAAGCTTTTCACTCCAGTTTCGTTTATTAGTAGATACAAACTTCTTGAGGAGCTTAATGATGGTTTTGTTGAAAGCTTCAGCTAATCCATTAGCGGCAGGATTGTAGGCTGTCGAAGCGACATTGTCAATTCGGTGATCATCGCAGAATCTTGTAAACTTCTGGCTGATAAATTGAGGTCCGTTGTCATGGATGATTCGTCGAGGTACACCAAATCGATAGATGACATGGTGTTTGACAAAGTTGATGACACTGCTGGTCTTGACTTCAGCCAGAGGTATCGCTTCAGCCCATTTGGAGAAGTAGTCGGTTATTGCCAGTATGAACCGATGTCCTCTAGAAGAAGGAGGATTGATAGGACCGATGATTTTCATATCCCAAGCTTCAAAAGGCCAGGAAGCAGCCGTCGGATGTAAGAACTCTGATGGTTGATGAATAAAATCTGCATGGATTTGACAAGCTCGACATTTCCTTGCATAATCGATGGCATCAGAAACCATAGAGGGCCAGTAGTAACCCATGCGTCGGATACGATCATGTAGCTTAGGACCAGGTTGATGTGCTCCGCAGACACCGTCGTGAGCCTCACGCAGTACTTGTTTTGCTTCATCACCAGCTAGACAGCGCAAGAGTAAGCCATCGTAAGTTCGCCGATAGAGAGTCTTGGTAGTCTGATTGTAATAGAATCGGAGAGACCACCGACGAACACTCGTAGCCTCCTTGAGATCTTCAGGGAGTATGTCATGAACTACGAAGTCGATGAAAGGAGTTCTCCAATCTTCACTGATAACATTGACTTCAGTAAGATTACTGAACTCAATATTACGATTGTTTTCGATACAGAATAATTCTCGATTAAAGATGACCACCACCTGTTGTCTTCTGATAGGGATGGCTAGGACTGCTGCAAGATTGGCCAAAGCATCTGCCTCAGTATTGCAAACTCGGCGTACATATTCAATGAAGAAGGCTTTGAATGATGTAGCCATGTTGATTGCCGCTTCATGATAAGGCACTAGGTCCTGATGGCGAACTTCATAAGTCCCTCTAACCTGGTTAACAACCAGCTTAGAGTCACCATAAACTTCAAGATACTCGACGTCTAGTTGTTTGGCTAGCTGAAGGCCGATGAGTAGAGCATTGTACTCTGCCACATTGTTGGAGCAAGACTCATCTAGGGAGTAGGCTCTTTGGATGGTCGATCCGTCTGGAGAAACGAGAACAACTCCAACTCCTGCTACAATGGCACCATTGGGTCCGATTCTGGAAGCTCCGTCAAAGAATAGACGCCAAGTAGGAAATTCTTCGGAGACTGCATTAGATTCCAATGTCTCATCTGGAATTTCATCATAGAGTTTGGATGTTTCTGGCACAGGATGAGCTGCTAAGAAATCTACCAATGCTTGACCTTTGACAGACTTTTGAGGAACATATCTTCGGAGACTGTATTAGATTCTAATGTCTCATCTGGAATTTCATCATAGAGTTTGGATGTTTCTGGCACATGATGAGCTGCTAAGAAATCTGCCAATGCTTGACCTTTGACAGACTTTTGAGGAACATATACCATATCATATTGGGCTAGCAGAATGGCCCATGTAGTCAGCCGAGAATTGAGTGTGCTAGGCTTCTTCATGAGTACCCGAAGAGGGTTAACTTGGGATATGACATGAATAGTTTGGCCAATAATGTAATGCCGAGTCTTTTGAACAACAAACATAAGAGCTAGGCATTCTTTTTCGACCGGACTATAACGGTGTTCAGCACCAATCATAGTACGACTGAGATAATAGATGGCTTGTTCGTGGCCTTCTTTGTTCTTTTGGGCAAGTAAAGCACCCAATGAATGATCCATAGCACGGACATACATTAAGAATGGTATGCCAGAGATTGGTGGCACCAAGACTGGTGGATTCATGAGATACCGCTTGATGTCGTCAAATGCTCGTTGACATTCTTCGGTCCAAACGAAAGATACACCCTTCTTCATGAGTTGAGTGAATGGTCTGCAGCGTCCAGACAGATTCGAAATGAATCTCCTGATGTACGCAAGTCGACCTTGGAATCCTAGCAGCCGTCGGATGTAAGAACTCTGATGGTTGATGAATAAAATCTGCATGGATTTGACAAGCTCGACATTTCCTTGCATAATCGATGGCATCAGAAACCATAGAGGGCCAGTAGTAACCCATGCGTCGGATACGATCATGTAGCTTAGGACCAGGTTGATGTGCTCCGCAGACACCGTCGTGAGCCTCACGCAGTACTTGTTTTGCTTCATCACCAGCTAGACAGCGCAAGAGTAAGCCATCGTAAGTTCGCCGATAGAGAGTCTTGGTAGTCTGATTGTAATAGAATCGGAGAGACCGCCGACGAACACTCGTAGCCTCCTTGAGATCTTCAGGGAGTATGTCATGAACTACGAAGTCGATGAAAGGAGTTCTCCAATCTTCACTGATAACATTGACTTCAGTAAGATTACTGAACTCAATATTACGATTGTTTTCGATACAGAATAATTCTCGATTAGAGATGACCACCACCTATTGTCTTCTGATAGGGATGGCTAGGACTGCTGCAAGATTGGCCAAAGCATCTGCCTCAGTATTGCAAACTCGGCGTACATATTCAATGAAGAAGGCTTTGAATGATGTAGCCATGTTGATTGCCGCTTCATGATAAGGCACTAGGTCCTGATGGCGAACTTCATAAGTCCCTCTAACCTGGTTAACAACCAGCTTAGAGTCACCATAAACTTCAAGATACTCGACGTCTAGTTGTTTGGCTAGCTGAAGGCCGATGAGTAGAGCATTGTACTCTGCCACATTGTTGGAGCAAGACTCATCTAGGGAGTAGGCTCTTTGGATGGTCGATCCGTCTGGAGAAACGAGAACAACTCCAACTCCTGCTACAATGGCACCATTGGGTCCGATTCTGGAAGCTCCGTCAAAGAATAGACGCCAAGTAGGAAATTCTTCGGAGACTGCATTAGATTCCAATGTCTCATCTGGAATTTCATCAAAGAGTTTGGATGTTTCTGGCACAGGATGAGCTGCTAAGAAATCTACCAATGTTTGACCTTTGACAGACTTTTGAGGAACATATCTTCGGAGACTGCATTAGATTCTAATGTCTCATCTGGAATTTCATCATAGAGTTTGGATGTTTCTGGCACAGGATGAGCTGCTAAGAAATCTGCCAATGCTTGACCTTTGACAGACTTTTGAGGAACATATACCATGTCATATTGGGCTAGCAGAATGGCCCATGTAGTCAGCCGAGAATTGAGTGTGCTAGGCTTCTTCATGAGTACCCGAAGAGGGTTAACTTGGGATATGACATGAATAGTTTGACCAATAATGTAATGCCGAGTCTTTTGAACAGCAAACATAAGAGCTAGGCATTCTTTTTCGACCGGACTATAACGGTGTTCAGCACCAATCATAGTACGACTGAGATAATAGATGGCTTGTTCGTGGCCTTCTTTGTTCTTTTGGGCAAGTAAAGCACCCAATGAATGATCCATAGCACGGACATACATTAAGAATGGTATGCCAGAGATTGGTGGCACCAAGACTGGTGGATTCATGAGATACCGCTTGATGTCGTCAAATGCTCGTTGACATTCTTCGGTCCAAACGAAAGATACACCCTTCTTCATGAGTTGAGTGAATGGTCTGCAGCGTCCAGACAGATTCGAAATGAATCTCCTGATGTACGCAAGTCGACCTTGGAATCCTCGTAGCTCTTTTAGGTTGCGTGGAGGACGCATCTCTTGAATGACTTTGATCTTCTCGGGATCCACGTCTATACCCTTAGAGGTAATGACGAAGCCGAGAAATTTGCCACCAGAGACACCCAAGAATGACTTGGTGGGATTCATTTTGAGTTGATGTTGACGCATGAGATTGAAGATAGTTCTCAAGTCTTGGATGTGATCTTCCTTTTGACGACTTCTGACAGCAATATCGTCAACGTAGCATTCGACAGTTTTGCGTAGATGATCTCGAAAGATGGTACTCATGGCTCGTTGGTATGTTGCACCAGCGTTCTTGAGACCAAACGGCATTACAGTATAGCAGTAGACTCCACGAGGAGTGCGGAAAGAAGTATGCTTCTCATCTTCAGGATGCATCCGAATCTGATTGTATCCGGAGAATCCGTCCATGAAAGATATTCTTTCGAACCTACAGGTATTGTCGATCATGACGTCCGTGATAAGGAGAGGAAATTCATCTTTTGGACATGCTTCATTAAGATCCCGGAAGTCGATGCAGACTTGAACTTTGCCGGTTTTCTTTAGAACTGGGACAACATTAGCTACCCAATTAGGATGCTGTTCTTCTCGAATAAAGCCACAAGCGATGAGCTTCTTGACTTCATCGTCGATTGCGTCCATCATTTCTGGCTTGAAACGCCGTTGTTGTTGTTTGACCGATTTTGCATTCGGCAAGATGTTCAGTTTGTGAGTAGCGACTTTAGGATCCAGTCCTGGCATGTCTTCATAACTCCAGGCAAAGACATCAATGTATTCTTTAATCAAAAGAATTAATTCTTGTTTGTCTGCTTCTGGAAGGTTCTTGCTAATGAATATTGGATGAGGTGACCCGCTCTCTTCTACGTCAATTTGAATTAATTGATCTTCAGTAGGAGGTTCTTTTTGTTCGAATCAGAGTTCCCATTGGGTATCCATTCGTTGAGCCCAAGGATCTGTTTCAGAACTTTCTTCAATATCCTCGTCATAGCCTTCTGGAAGTTCAACGGAGACTATGTTAGAAGATACAGTCAGCCGATGAACTTGACCGATGCTGGTGTCAGAATCCCACGATCTGGAATCAGAAGAGTTAGAACGCTCTTCACTATCAGAGTCAGAGACTGCTGGGGATAACATTGGAGGAGAAGCATATCCGAGACCTCTTTTGGTCCTGCTGTAATACATCTCTGATTTTCCTTTCGGGACAGCCGTACGGAGAGGAGTCTTTCTACCCTTACCGTAGTTGAGGCCACTCTTGAAGTCGTAACCCATCTTTCGGATGTCTTTTGATTGCTGACTGTAACGACGGAATTGAAGATGTCCCGTGTCGTTAACTTTGCTATCATCCGTATAACTGAATTGTTGTTCCGGTCCTTTACTAAAAAGTATTGGATTTTCGTCTTTCTTACGAGCAGGAACAATACGATATGAATCCTTTGGGTGTTCACATGAAACTTCTGTTTGAAGAGATTGCAACTCCCATTGTAAATGACTGATAGCTATCTAACATATCCAAATAGCATTTAGCATGATAAATGACATCAGTATACTGGAAAGTGGGTGCTTTTTCATTGATTTGTACATTGGTATTTACAGCAGAACTTTTAGCCTTAGTAGGCTTAGTCAGATTGATTACAAGAGGGGGAGAAGAAGAACGTGGAGGAGGATTGGCTTTGTTACGACGGAGATCGATAACAAGCGGCTCAGAGGAGGTGAGCTCCCTTTTCTCTTTGTTATGAGATAGATTTATAACAAGTGGCTCAGAAGAAGCGAGCTGCTTTTTTTTCCTTGTTAAGACGGAGGTCGATAACAAGTGGCTCAGAAGATGTGAGCTCCCTTTGATCCTGATCATCATCAGTAGATTGCTTTTGAACTGGCAAATGAATAGCCAGTGGCTTGGAGGATTGAGGACGAGAAACACGTCCTTTGACAGGAATGATGAGGGTGTCAGTAGGCACTGTTTCTTGCTCTTCTTCAGTGTCCAGAGATAGGACAACCTTCATGAATTCGTCCTTGTACATGCGTGCATCATTGCAGTATGCTTCAATGCCTTTGAAAGGATAGAGATCAGCAACCTCCTTTTGCACCTCTCCATTGTCATCAACATATTTAAAATATTGATGGAGAGTCGAAGGGACAATGTTATGCTCGTGCAGAAATGGTCTTCCCAGCAAAGCATTGTAGGAACAACCGTAGTTGTCAATGATATAGAAGGTAACCTTTGTGCGAAGATTGCCTATTTGGAGTTTTAGGCGAATCTTGCCTAGAGGCTCACTCCTTCCCTGGTTGAACCCAAGAATAGTGGTGATCGTACTGGAGAGACTATGCACTGGGATCTTTAGTGCATCCAACATTGTCTTCGGCATAATGCTGAGGGCAGACCCTGGATCTATCAGGATACGATCGACTTTCATCGAATCGACATGTCCTGTATAGTAGAGAGGACGATCGTGCCTATTGTCTTCCATCAACATATCATCTTGAGTGAAAGTTATGTTTGGAATTAACTCCAACACGCTATGACAATGGAGGCAAGAGACTGGTTCTGCTTCTGGCTTCTTCAGAAGAGCTAAGCAGGTTTCAGCTTGCATGAGAGCTTCGCTCAGAGTTTCCCGAGTCTTTTTAGAGAGGCGCAAGAGCTCGAAGATTGACAGCCGGGCCGGTGTATTGGCTAACTGAGCTAAGATGTCAAAGTTGTAAGGCTTTTCAAGTCCAGAAGGAGATGTCTTCTTCAAAGGTTTGTCGAAGCAGACTTGCTGTTTGCCTTTGTCAGCGACCGTCGGTTTGGGAGGAATAGACACTACAACCGGTGAAGATGCAGTAGGAATATCTTCAGTGGAAGCAGGCTGCACTGGAGAAGGATCAGAAGAAGGAGCAGGATTCTCTTGGGCTTCAGGGTAATCCTTTAGATAGGCTTTTCCTGATCTGGTGTCCAACAAGATTTCTTCATCAACTATGGGGTCAAAAGACACCATATTGCAAATCTTTGTCTTGCCCTTGGAGCGATCTTTTTTCTTGGAGGAAGAGGGAACTTCGAACTCTGAAGCAAGATCCGGATGAATCCACATAATCTCGCCGTTGTCAAGAGACAAAGGGACGAGACCTTCACTTCGTGGAGGAGGGAGATTCTCAATCTTAAGAGTAGCTTTGGGGATAGGAATGACGCCGTGTTGTACCATCTGGGGCGGGAAGTCACCGAACTGAACTGATACCATGTTTGCAGTAACAGTCTTCTCATCTTGTTGCAGAGTGACGACGCCAGTATTGACCAGCTCCTGAATTTTGCCTTTGAGCACATAACATGCTCGAGTAGGATGTCCGATGAACCTGTGATAGACACAGTATTTGGGATGATCAGTCTTACCGACTTCATCGGGCTTCTTAGGATCTGGAAGTTGGATTTTATTGCTTTTGATTAAACAATCAAAGATGCTTGCAGTGCCATTCTCGTCAAAAGAGTACACTTTCGGACGAGGTTCCCTCGATGGAGGTGCTGAAGGAGTAGAAGTGGACGTAGGGGGAGCTACGTTAACCGCCAGAGATTCTTTGTTCTTGTTCAAATTGATGTTCAAAGTTTTTTTTGCTTTGCGGTTGTTCTGGCGATTGCCACCACCTGATGTTTGATGTTCATCCCGGTCGGGGTTAGACATTTGTACCCCTAGCTGCTTGAATTTGTCGGCGCTAACTTCAGCGGCTTTAGCGTTGACAATGAAGGATGTCCAATCTTGGAATTGAGTTGACCCTGTCCACATACTGATGATAGGCAAAAGATTTGCCTTGCAAGTATCTATGGTGACAGCAACCGGAGTTCCTGGAGGCATTTTCAAAGCTTCCCGGCGGAACCTTTCAATGAAACTCTCAGCAGTTTCATTGTGCTTTTGTTTGATTTTATTGAGGGCTGACATAGTCATGTCATTGATCCCCTCGTAAAATCGTTCCAAGAAAATTTGCTTTAGGCCAGAGAAGGAGGTGATACAACCATCAGGCAAGCTTCTGTACCAATCGTATGCTACGCCAGCTAAACAGCCGACAAATACTCTGGTAAGAAGAGCGTCATTTGGTTGAAGTTGGACAGTCATAACCTCAAAGTGGTTGATGAACTGACTGGGAGATGTGCTGCCATCAAACAGCGAGATGGTTGGGATCTTGTACTTCGGAGGAAACGGGACTTACTTCCATTCAATTGGGTAAGGTTGCTTGATCTCCAATCTTTGCAAGTTGTCTTTCTCCTTGAAAGCTTCGAACTGAGTGCGTAGGAGCTTGACAGCTTCATTGGCATCTTCTACTGATGTAGAAGGAGCAGGTTGAGTCAGAGCGGTAGGAGGAGGAACAACATTGTAAGCACTACCCCCAGCCCCTGACTGACTGGGTGTAGGTTGAACTGGTACAAGAGGTACTTGAGGAGCTGCTACCCCCAGTCCTGCATTAACAGGCACCGATGATGCTATGATTTCCGAACTTATAGCAGGTACAGTCGGTGGTGTAGTATGTTGTGCCACAATAATAGAATGCATACTGGCGACCATTTCAGCCATGGTCTTCAGCTTGTCTTCTAGTGCAGCAATTCGCTGTTCCTGATTTGCAGAAGTTGAAGCATCTGGATCTTCATTGACAACATAAGCTGTCACTTCTCTTGGTACAGTGGAAGACACTGTCTGTTCAGAGCTTTCACTATATGCATCATAGTCGGAGAAAGAGTCATTTCCTGACTGAGAAGGAAGAAAATGACCCGAAGGATCTTGAAGATTCCTTTGACCGATTGTATCTCGGCTTCGGGAACGGGTGTGTTGGAAAACTCCTTCAGAAGATTCTTGAAGTAGATCCAAATACCGCTGGCTTGGCCTGCGAGGTTTTTCGTGCTTAGAGCACTTCCTACCCCCAGTGTCTCTGGAAGTCATGTTGACGGAGGCGTACAAAAGCTCGTCTTCATCCTCAGACATAGGTTCAGAGTTAGGAAAGTTCAGACGATCGAAGACAGATCGTCTAGTTGTTTGACAACAACACTTGATGACAACTTTGTGGTTACAGTGATGTCCAAGTGGTTGCACTGGGGATGTTGGGATGTTGTCCCGTTTTTGCTTGAGGTGTTCTCGGAGATCGGGAACAGCAACGGGACGAGGAAAAGTTCGAGGGATATGTTCTTTGATAACATTCGGAACATGGTTCCGGTTCTTTAAATGTTTTGTCCCTTGAGTATACAGGGAAGTGTTCACTTCATTGGCATAGGTGTCGGGGTTTTTGACCCTGGAAGTTTGCTTTTGATGATGTTTGGTCTTCGGCATTGGCAGTTTGCGTTTTACCGAAGTTGGCCTATTAAGATATGTTCTTAAATCAGCAAACTCACCCCCAGGGGTTTCTGTTTGAGACACCAACAATTTTTCCTGTTTCGACCGGGAGATTTTGAGGGTTGAGAGATCTTGGAACTCTGCTACCGGAGTAGGCAGAATACCTCTCTGATCAGTATACTTCCCTTTAGCAAGGAGAGAAGAAGAATCCTTGTGAGAAAGGGTTCTTGTACTGACTGATGCCGGAGCACATTCAGGTTGATCTTCAACGGTAAAAACCGAGAAAGATTGAGAAAAGACCAAAGGACCTTTTCTTTTGTTTTGGAAAGAAGGGTTAGCTAAAGAGCATTTTCCTCTGTTGTCTTCCAAGTCATGAGACGAGGAAGTTTGAGAAAAGACCAAAGGGCCTTTTTCTTTGTTCTGAAGAGTAGGAGGAATAGCCAAAAGACTACCCCCAGTGGATTGCGCAGGAGCAGCAGGGTGTTGGAGAGAGGCAGCACCCTTCCCTTTGTTGTGAGAAGAAGAGAGATTAGCCAAAGGGCTGTCTCTCTTGGATTGCGCAGACATGGTTTGCGCATGAGTAGATGGCGCACTGGCAGGTTGCGCAGGAGAGTCCTTGACAGAGAACTTTCTGGTTCTGGCCACAGACACTGTGGTTTGCGCATCAGGAGTTCTGGCCACAGAGTGTTTGGGGTGCACTCTAGTTGCTGGATTGTTGGTTTGCGCAGGAAGATGGGCAGCCAACTGCGCCAGAGGCAGAGGAGTCTTATACTTTGACAAGGTAGCATAAGAAGTCTTCTGTGTACTGGCAGCAGCAGACTTCGTGGCAGACTGCGCAGCAGTCTTGCTGACAGAGTTGATGGACTGCGCAGCAGTCTTGGAAACCCACACTGGGCGCACTTTGCTCGTGGCAGAAGTGGTTGCAGTGCGATGAGTAGTTTTGGAATTGATCATGGCTTCATAGGCTGTCTGGTTGACCTTTACAACCAGAGTCTTCTGCGTCTTCCCGATAGACGCTATGTCACATTGAGTTGTCACTTCCTCGTCGGAGGAGAAAGTCGTCCCCAGCAGAGTCGTCATTTTGTTTGCAAAAACAAAAGTATGAAACTTTATTGATACAAACTTTGTAAAGATTACAAAAATTCTGGAAAAGGTACAACTGTAGGAATCCAATCTAGAAGACGATTGCTTTATCCCTTGGACGATGTGAACTTTGAAGACGGTAGCCTCTGAAGTTAATTTGAAGGCAAAAGCCTCGGAAGAATGCAGCAGCACTTGGGCAAGAACTCCTGAACTCTCTGATCTCTCTATCTGATCTGATCTCTGATCTGTGATCCCCTTGAATGAAGACTTGAAACTCTATTTATAGAGTTCTGGAAATAACTAATTTTTAGTTATTCTGAATGGCGCAGGTTGGATTGCGCAGGAACTGGATTGCGCAGCATCAGACTGCGCAGGCAGTTGTCTGTTCATGAGCTGACTGTCTTGGACACATGGCATCATTTGATTGAAATGCGCATGATCGTGTGAAGACGGTTGCCACGTAACGAGCAATTGATGGCATGAATGCCACGTGTACTTTTGTCAATTGTCAGGATGAAGTGCGCCACATGAATTGCGCTGACTTCGGATTGCGCGGAGATGGATTGCGCAGGCACTAGATTGCGCAGGCATTGGATTGCGCTGCATGTACAGCTGTCCTCGAGCGCTGTGCGGCACAATAAACGAACAGTCTCCTCGTTCTTTGTGCTGTCAGTTGTCAGAAAGATTTGATTTTGTCAGATAATGATGACATTGCCACGTCAGCCTGCGCAGTTGAAAGTGTGCGCAGTCCGGTGTGCGCAATCGGAATGATGCGCAATCTGATGTCTGCGCAGTTCATTTGAAAGTTGTATTTCTTGATTTTCTGACTTTGTTGATAGGTGCAACTTGATTTTTTAGGACCTACAATTAGCAATTGAAGTTTTTCTTATAGTTTGTTTTACTGGTCGTGTTTTCACCTTTTAGTCTGTTATAAGTTACTAATTCTGATCCTCAACATTCAGGACACAGGGTTTTCTAGCACTCTTCACAGGGGACACTGGCGAAATCCGTGCTGAAGTCAGGGAGCAGATCGATTCGAAGGTCGCTGAGTGGAGAGAGGAAGGCAAGGCTGACATTATTCCTGGTGTTCTGTTCATTGATGAGGTCCACATGCTTGATATTGAGTGCTTCTCCTTCCTTAATCGAGCATTGGAGAATGAGATGGCCCCTATACTCGTCATCGCAACCAACCGTGGCATCACAACTATTCGTGGCACAAACTACAGGTCCCCCCATGGTATCCCGGCTGATTTTCTAGACCGTCTTCTCATTATATCGACCCAACCATATTCTGAGGAGGAGATAGGTAAGATTCTCGACATTAGGTGTGACGAGGAGGATGTAGAGATGTCCAAGGATGCAAAAGTGTTGCTGACAAAGATTGGGGTGGAGACCTCACTGAGGTATGCTATTCACTTGATTACTGCTGCTGCTCTGGCCTGCCAGAAGAGGAAAGGGAAGGTGGTGGAGATGGTTGATATAAGCAGGGTGTACCAGTTGTTTCTCGATGTGAAGAGATCAACACAGTATCTGATGGAATACCAGAACCAATACATGTTCAGTGAAGTGCCTAGGGAGACGGAGGGAGATGAAGCAATGCAGTCTTGATAGGTGAGACAAAGGGATACATTACTTGGTGATGATCAACTTTTAGTCCTCTTTTTTTTGTAAATTGTAGTTTGTACTATGTGGAATACATGTAATGTCGTTAATATTTTCGGATTCGGCAACACAATTTCCATCCAAAGCTTTGTAAGCTTTTCCAGGTTTAACGGCATGCATGTCTTAAATTATGTCACAGCTTATTGCAGCAAGTCATCTGCTTTCGTCTCCTTGGTTGGAACTTTTCTTGTTTGGTCTCTTGTAACCCAAGGGCGTTTGTTTGAGGTTTTGTTGGGTGACTGGTTGCTAAGATGTTCATAAACTTAACAGGATACTTTGAGCTGCTACGCTTCCACTTCTTAATATTATTTATGTTTGCCATTGCTCTTCAAGAAGGTTTATGTGTACCATTGTTGCCCTTTTTTTCACTAGTTTTCCTAGAATGCCCTACACATATCTGCACTTGTTATGTTATTGCTTCTCAGTACTTATTTTCGAGCTCAAAGCCACCATATTTGGTAGCCGTGAACTAGCAAATTTGACAAGTCTATTGAATTCTGTTGTGTACTCCCGAACTGTCGAACTGTCATGTTTCCATGTGCAAGGTGAACAAATTCATTCTCTTTCTGCTGACGAATAAGTCGATGGAGATGTTCCCCAAATGTCTTCTTGAAATTGTCTAAAGAAATCTTCACATTTTTTTCATCACTGGTGATAATCTCTTTTGCACGTCTCACCAATCATGCGCGTTCAAAGCACACCACTCCCTTCGACTCCTTAAGATGCCAAGTAACCTGAAGTGGTCCTCTAACTCAATCATCTAATCCTTGTCACAGCAGGGTCGATCTTCGATCCCATTGGACGATGTGTTTCATGCTCTCTTAAATTCTGAGGTGTCGAACACAAAGCTCCTCTCCCTTGCAGGTTGGGGCTCCTTAGCTTCAATGGGCTCAGCTTCGGCGGCCGTTGTCGTGGAGTTGTTGAACGCTATCGTCTAAACTATTTGTTGCAGTGTATCTGGTTACTTTTATTGCACCTGGAATAACGTTTCGAAACATACCTCAAACTGTCTTTGTCGTGCCTCGGCTTGCTTTTGTTGCGTCTCACATGTTTATGATGCGTTTTCATTACACAATATTCTCTCCATTGAATCGGTTAGGGCTGCTCAGAAAGTTCGAATTGTTTCCTTTTGTCATTTCTGTCAAAAATAAACAACTCACATTGCCCTGATAAAATTTTATGTACTTACTGTATAGAACATCTCATTCATAAACACAAAAATTAAGGTTTCAAATAAAAAAAAACTAGTGTCTTCTTCAAAAATTCAAAACAAGAACCCCTAGAAAATAAAAGTCGTGCTCTAATATCACTGTCACGTCCCGATTTTATCGAATTGATAAGTCGCCTACTGAATGTGATGCCGTATAAACGTAAGTTGCGCTTGTACAATGCGCATGTACATTTGTAAAATAATTATTTTTGAAAAAAATTGCAACAGATAAAACAATTTTTTTATAACAAGATAACACGAAAGAAATAGCTCTTTATTGACAATTTATAATGAAAACATAGGCTCTCAAACTGCCAAGTAGAAAAGTGTCAAACTTGATTTACGACTTTGAAACAACAAAATCAGATATACTGTTCCATACATCATATTCGTTTACTATAATAAAGTAAAACCGCCTTCAACGAAGTCTTCAAAATGAAAGTTGGAAGCTTCAAAATATAGACAAAGCTTATGTAGAGTTGGATGACCTTTCAGGGCCTCTGCACGTCTCCTTGATTCCCAGCACCAATTGTAACTCCCTAAATCTACTTTTGTATATTTTCGAATTATTTGAAAATTTTCTCAAAAGAATCATTTTGGCTTTAAGTAATAAATTTTTTTTGTATTGAATTGATTCCATTTTTTTAACTTTATTTCTTTTTCTAATCTTTCTCATTAATGATTAATTCATATTTATTTTAATTAATTATTGCTATTCAAATTTTTTCCTGAGAAGAATTGCTTGATTTGTTATTAAGTGGAATTGCTTAACTAATTCTAGTAAGCCTACCAAGCATTGGCTTTAATAATAGACTTTGGAAGAGGATAGAATTTCTTATGATTTTTGGTAATTCTATTTTATTTCTAAATTTTACTTACTGGTGAGTAGAAGTGAGTTGTTAAAAATTATTTCTGATTTAGTAACTGATTTCACTTAACCTAATTACTATTTGATTTTTTTTAGCCTTAAGATGGCTACTAAATGTTGGTTAAGATGGCAGAATTATCAGTTACTAACTAATTTCGTAATTAATTAACTAATTCAGTTAATTAGTTGTAATTAGTTACAATTCTGTTACATGTTTAGTCTATTAGCCTCAGATCTGATTTTTATTACTACTGTGCCACTGTCCTAACTTGGGAAACACCCCACTATTTTATTATAAATAATTATTGTTCTGACACATTTTTTCAAGTTCTGATATCACAGTCCCATCACACTGACACCACTGTTCTTTCTCTCCCACTGTTCTTGGCCGACCCCGGCCGAGCGCCGCCGCGATCTCGCCGGGATCCATCACCGGAGTTCTCACCACCACCGCCATTGGGTCCATCGCCTCCCTGCCAACTGGAAAGACGGAACCACCGCGCCGGGGAGCCACGATCATCACTGTCTCGCCGAAGTCGACGACGTGCTGCCGTGTCCAGATCGAACACGGATCTCTCCAGATCGAGCCTCACAGAGTCCCTAGGATCTGCCACGCCTCTCGTCGCCTCAAAGTTCGTGCACCTCTCGTAGATCGCGCCCGACTCTTCGAACTCTGTGCTGACCCTTCGAGATTCGAGCGGCCATCTTAAGTCCCGTGCGCCCTTCGGGGACCGAGCACCACCAGGTCCTGACGAGATCCACCGAGTTGCCGAGGACTGCCGCTTCTCGACGTGGCTAGTAGGAGCGTCGACCGCCTGGAGCCAGATCGACACCGCTCGCCGCTGCGCCGCCGTGGATCGACGTCCCCACCGTGTCTGGTAAGCCTCGTCTTCTCGAACCTTCTCCTTCATTTTCTTCTTATTTCCTTGTATATTGCGGTTGAGTGAGAGATTGGGGAAGAAATTTCCTAGGGTTAGGGTTCGCATGACCAGTTGGGGGAAGAAAGGGAAGTATTAGGGCTAGGGTTTTGATTGAGATTGGAGGAAGGGGATGGACACAAGGTTTTCCATGGGGATCAGATGAGATCTGGAGGAATTTGGTGTTAGCGGCTGAGTAAGGAAGAAGAAGAGCTAGGGTTAGGGTTTCGAGCATTGGTTGGGATGAAGAGGATGAAGTGTCGGCTGGAAAGAATAGGAATGTGAGAAGAGAGAAAGAGAGAGAGAGTTGAGGGTTCTTGTTTGAGTCCAATGATGATGGGCTGGATTGAGTACATTGGGTTGGGTCTGGTGCTAATTGTTGTCACGACCCGCACCCGGATATACAGGTACGAATACGTGGGCCATGCCCAGCCTACGCCGCAGTATCGACGGTAGAGCGCTGTCAAGTACACTAAACTAACTACAATATCTAATGATCCATAACTAGAAATGTACTCATGTCACATCACGAAAACTAAGGAAGATAAGACGAGAAATAATAACAATATCACTAGAACAACTAGAATCTACAATGATCATAAGACAGAAAAATAAAGAAAGAACAACAGGACTAACTAAGGATAACTACCAGGCAACTCACATAGAAGAATAGTGAGATCCACCTCAGCTAGCAACATCATGAAGTCCAATACTGAGGGCACAACTACTCCTAAAATTTGTCAACATATCCGGTCAGGATGGAACGAGTACATATATCTCATAACAGATCTCAAGATAGAATAAAAGCTATAAGACTGTAAATAGAGCATATACAATGAATCATGGAGTGTACATATATATATATCATGGCATGGTAAGCTGTAGAGCTAGAGCTAGAACAAGAAAGTAGAACTGAATCATGGTATGTACACAAATCAAGGTAAGCCATATGTCCAATGTGTGTGAGTAGCAGTTTCAACTTGTGATCGGCTTGGGTACCTGTCAAGAACTGGCCTGGCAAGTCATATGTGCTGTATATGACTCACACTGTTCGAGAATGCGGGATGGATCTGATCACAGGCATACGCTACTACTCCCCCTACCCCAACTGGTAGAATGGATCCAAACAGGACACGTCACTGCACGGAATTCTAATGAGAAGGGAGCTAATCTTCTCTAGAATCAGCGACCATATATTGAGCAAGAGCTACAAGGGAGCTTGCACAATACATCCCAACCTAAGAAGGAGAAACATCTCTCGTCGGGATCCAGGAATACCAATCCGTGAGAACCATGTGTCATGAATAAGCATATCTACACTAAGTACATGAATCATAACAGTTATCATAAATTGGAAAAAAGTTATCAGAGAATGTACTCGCCTGAGATCTGGTGGAATATGTCAACTGAGTCCAAGAACAGTGCCTCGAGGACATATAGGTGGAATACTGTATCAATATAAGGGTTTGGAAGTAAAATCAAGTCATACTAAGTCAAACTGGGTCAATGCAAGTCAAACTAGGTCAATCTAAGTCAATGGTTGACTTACAGTTGACTTCTGGTCAACTGGTCAACTCTGGTCAACCCTAGGTCAACTCGGGTCAAACTTGACTAATGTTGACTAACAGTTGACTTTGGGTCCACTGGTCAACTGGTTCAGTTCTAGTCAATTGTAGGCTACGGTTGACTTCCGGTTGACTTTGGTCAAAATAGTCAACTGTGGTCAACCAAGGTCAAAACTAGTCTAACCTAGGTCAAATGTTGACTCTACTTCGACGTTCAGTCAAGTAGTCAACCAAGGTCAACAGGGTAAAAGCTAGTCTCTATAAACATCTACAGGGTCAGCATATAAATTTCAGTGAATATGAAATCACCGGAATCGATGGAACTCAAAATACCACAAAAGGAGAAAGATTAATAATAATAGGGTAAAAATCTACAGATGTTGTCGGATGGTGAAACAACCATTACCAACGAGTCCAGAATGGTCAAATTAGCTAGAATAGCCTGTCCATAAGTCCAATTTGGACACATGGGCAAAAAGGTAATTTCGGATCAGAATGGTGTCCGTGTCGGACCCACTTTGCACCGAAAAATGTGCCAGAATAAAAGTGCACAAAATCTAACAAATTATATGTCCACGAATTCAGAATGACGATACGAACCCAACGGTATATCCAGAATTGGATTCCGTTGACCCGATCTCAAATTGGTCCGTTGACCAGGACATTAAAATTTCGATTTGCACGGAAAAGCGTGTCGGAGCCAATGTCCTCAAAACTCAGCAAATTATATGTCAACGAGTCCAGAATGACGATACGAACTCAACGGTATATCCGGAATTGGATTCCGATGAGCCGGCGTCAAAAAGTCCCGTTGATCCGGACTGTGGGGCCCGCTTTGCACCGAAATGTGTGCCAGGGCCTACGTCCTCCAAATCTAACAAACCTTATATGAAAACATGCCAGAACGATGCCACGAGTCTACTGGTGGTGTCAGAAATTGAATCCGGAGTCCCGGGTTCAAAAATAAAATTTTACAAGTGCAATACTAAGAATTCGAACGACCAACTTTGGCGTCGAATTCGACCGACCTAACAAGCTCAAACTGAAACGAAATCTAAAGGGGGCAGGAAGAGGGTTATACCAGCTATGCACCGGAACCGACGGCGCACCAAACGAAGCTGCTACGGCAAAGATACGAACCCGCGAAGTTGGCGTCGCAAAACTGTCCAAAAACAGTACAAATTAAAACGTCAACTTGGCGGCCAGATTTGAGGTATCAAACGATAAAATTAACGGATGAAATTTCAGGGGAGTGAAGAGCTATATACCGAGATTGAGACGGAGCAAAGAAATCGTCGATCCAACGGTCGGATTTCTCGAAAAACGTGTGCGAAGTCGCTGCCCCGAGACGCGAAAAACTTTTCCGCGCGCGCGTCGACGGAACTCCGAGAAAAACGCTGAAATCGCCTAGACGGCGCGTCCCGGAGGACGTTGGCCGCCACGGGGTGGTGCGCCTGGGTGCGCCCGACCATGGGGGGCTCGCCGGCGGCGACGATGGCCGGGGCGACGCGCGGCCGGCCGGCAGTGGCTGATGCCGCGCACGCCACTGCTACTGCTGCTGCGATGCGCTGCTGCGAGCGCCGCCGCTGCTGCGCTGGCCGCACTGCTGGTCGGGGGCTCGCCGACCTGGCGTGGCGGCGGGGCACGACGAGCGGCGGCGCGCGGGGTGATGGTGAATGAAGGTGATGGTGGTGGTGATGTGTGGTGGTGTTTAGAGATGGTATTGAAGAAGAAGAAGAAGAAGTGGATGATGATGAAGAATGGAGAAGAAGGAGGAGAAGGAGTGGGATGGTGGTCGGCCATGGGAGGTGAAGGTGTTCGGCCAACATGGTGATGGTGGTGGTTTAGTTAGAGAAGAGAGAGAGAAATATGTGTTGTGTGTTATAATAAATATGTATATAGAAAATGAGAGAGAGATATTATTAGAGAAAGGAGAGAGAGAAAGTAGTGTGAGGGGGTGGGCTACTGTACGTGTACTAGAGGGAGGGGGGAGGAGTTATGTGATGGTGATGGGGGAGTTATGTGGTGAGAGAGAGAGAGAGAGAGAGAGAGTGTATATATATATATATATATATATATATGATATTTAAGAGAGATATTTTAGATATTAATAAAGTAGAGAGAGGAAGAGATATTTTCAAAATAGAAAAAATAGAAAAATTATGTGGGATATTTGGGCAGTCACGAAAAAACAATATGGAGCTTGGGCTCGGGTCCGGTCGAGCCGGGTCGGATCAAAATCGGACAGGAGGCAATAATTGAATTAAAATGTGTATTTAAAATCATGGGTAAATAAGTAGCACGTGGGGGCTCAAATAAATGGGGCACAAGTGTCAGACGGATAGTAGGCTTCATGTGGGCCATGTCCATATTTGGGGTTGACTAGGTTGGGTCGATAGGGTATCCACAATTCAAGTCGAAAAATAAATGTGACATCGTGGGGTGAATTAAAATCGAGTTACGTGTCAGGAAAGTTGTGTGAAGAAAATAGGGCACAAGATGGTGTGTCTGAGTGGGACACGAAGGTTGTCACGACCCGTTACCCAAATTGTTGGGCTGGGCCGAGCCATGTCCAGCCTACGCTTAAGATAAAGCGCAGTAAGCTGTTCTAGAGATAACAAGACAAGACTAAATGTGCTAACAGTTCTATAAGTGAAGAAGAATCATAACTGCTCCAAACACAAAAGTCGTCGTATATAGTGAAATATCCAAGTACAAGTAAACTGAAATGTAAAACTGGATACATGTCCAGTTACAAAATGATATAGACTAATACATGACTACACTAAGTATCCCAAGCAGCTAAGCAAACTAGACGAGTCTCCCCGCAGGAACATCCTCGTATGGCAAAACCGGGTCCTCGGCAGTAACTCCATAATACGAATCACAGAGCAACTCCTCCTCAGTAAGTATACCTACAACGTTATCCTGTCAGGACGGGAGCAAGTACAACCTCTACAACTAAAGTACTGAACATATAATGAAAGAGATGTACAACAAGAAACATGGTGTGATAAGTCTATAAACAGGAAATACTGGAAACATGGCCTCATGGTACAACTGGGATCATAGTATCATAGTAACATAGGGAACATGGCATATCATGATTTAATTGGTTCTTTTTGGAAATGACAACATATAGTTTAAAAGTTTAAAACCGTAGCATGTACGTGAATCGGTCAATAGGTAGCAGGATGTACTGCGGCACATATCTGGCATGCACATACGTGCACGAGCGGCATCGGTGTATATCCATACACAAACGCGAGATCAGAACATACGGCAAGGGTACATATAGAATGTCACCGAGCGCGGTAAATACATACGATAAGGGTCATGTTCACGTACAATACTAACAGTTCCCCCTTAACCCGTTATTTAAACATGTGAGAGATTCGAGAATGGTAAAAACATGTGAATACTCAGAGCAGTCTAAAGCATAGTAAAACTTGTACTGAGAACCCGTAAGAAGCATGTGAAGGTATAAGAGCTGTACTAAACATGGCCGGTACTGAAAGTGATACAACATGTGAAGACATAACTTGCTACCTCAAGGATCAGTCTTTTAACAGGGTTAATACATGTTCTAGCATTAAAAGACAGTAATTGAGTATGTAGATGTACTTGCCTCTAGCAAAGTAAAACAAGCTGCGATAAATGTGCTATGGATGTCTGGTAACTCGTCACTGTAGAAGTAAATATAACAAACTTAGCTTTTTACACTAAGCTAAAATACTAGATCACTAAACTGGTGTGACACGACTTGTGACTGGGCACCTAGCCAAAATAATGACTTGGCCTAGGAGACCAATGTGGGGGTGACACACTATGTTAACTAACTTTCTAGGGTCTTTACACTAGTGAGGGATGGGGTTTAACACGACTAAAACTCCAAATAACACAAAAAGCTACAAGTCGTAATTAATCAGTAAATAAATCAAAAGATCATTGTTTTCTAACAATTTTTAAAGTAGACAAAAAGCCTAGTTTTGCATAAAACAAAGTACCAAAACGATCCTTGCTAACTATAGAAATTTATTATAATTTTTCTGGAATTTATTAACCAGTACAAATATTTTATAAAAATCAGTTTTCCTAAGTATACAGAAAGTGAGTTTTGGTTTCATATGCCAAACTAGTGGCAAAACAGTAATTTAAATACTACAAAAATTATACTAAATTAGCCAACTTAACAAAGTATCTAAAAACTATTTTTCCATAATTTTAGCAATACTTTAAGTATTTTTTAGAAAATCAAATACAGTAATGCACACAATAATTAATTATCTGCGTATTTTGTCCATGTATATAATTTGAACCAAAGTTCAAATACAGGACCCAAGGCCATGAATCAAGTCCAATATGACTTGTACAGGTCTTGAACGTGTGAAAACACATTTGAGCCCAAATACCCATGCTAGGCTTGGACATCAAATGGTTGCAGTAATTTAAATATACAGAAAATACTAAGTGGTAAAAATGCAAAATAAATATTAATATTTTAATAAGGTAAAGTTTTACATATCAACTATAAAAGTATGAACATTATTTTATATAATTATTTTACACTAAGCTAAGTAAAATATACATAGGAAATAATATATATATATATATATAAATATAGGGATATTTATATATATATAGGAAAATGTTTAACTAGATTATTGTATATATATATATATACAAATATATGTATATATACATACATATAAGAAAATACTTAACCATTTAATATATATATATATATATACAAAATTAATGTATACATATACATATAATAGTATATATATATGATAATATATATACACAAAGAAATATATATATACATAAATATATATGTATACATAATATATATATACATATAAATAATGAAGTATACATATATATATATATATATATATATATATATATATAAAACAGCAACTATATATACCTAAATATAGTATGTATAATAATACATATACATATATACACAAATATATGTATACGTATATTTATATACATAATTATATATAAAAACAAAAGAAAAAGAAAAAGAAAAGGAAAAGAAAAGAAAAATACACAACAGCAAAGGGGGGGGGGAGATTCGAACTCGGCTCAGCGAGGGGGGGAGACTTAAGCGGGTCGGGCTGGCCAGGGGGTCAGCCCGTTAGTTTTGTTAGAGATAGGATTAGGGTTAGTTTTATTTCTGATTAGGTGATATTAATAAATAAAAAAAATATAAAACACAGTCCTGTGTCCTGACAGTTAGGGACACAGGAGTCTGTGTCTCATGCTTAGCACGACACGCACGCGTCCTAACTCGCGTGTCCAACCCTACCAGTATGTTCGTCGTGTCCAGGCGAGTCTGTGTCCGTGTACACGAGACGTGAGTCGACACGAGCACAAAGAGACACGTACGTGTCCGGCGTCGTAGGGGGGGTTTCGATGGTGCTGACGGGCGGAGGAGACGTCGGGACGGCGGCGGAGTGGTGGCGCTGGACGCGGCTCGTCGAGGCGGACGCGATGGTGGTGGTGGTTGGCGACGACGTCTGCTGTGGAGGCGGCGCTGGGGGTCTCGCCGGAGTTAGGGTTAGGGCTAGGGCTTTCGTCGGAGACCAACGTCTAGGGTGGTCGGGGACGTTCGTGGTGGTCGGGGTGGGTTAGAGCTCGGTCTGGGGAGCAAGGTGGGGGGTTTAAGTAGGGGGCTAAGGCGGTCGATAGGTCGGTCGGGCAGCGGAAACGGCGGGGGCAGCGGTCGGGGAGTCGGTCGGGGCAGGGTGAGCGGTGGAGGAGAGAGAGAGTGACGTGGGGGTTTGGGTAGATTTGCATTAGGGTCCCCGATATTTAGAAATTTACATTTAGGTCCCAAACAGGGTAAAATGCAAATGATAATTTGCACTCCGCACTAATAACAAATTATTAATTGCAAACTAATATATAAACAATTCTAAAAAATTACAAAACACTATTCAAACAATTCAGAAAATTACATAATGCTATTAAAACATTTAAATAAATTATAAAATGATATTTTTGTATTTTAAAACTCATTTAAAATCATTTAAAAATTATAGAAAAATTCCTAAAAATTCCTAAAAATTATTTAAGGCTATAATTGACATTAAAAATTAATTAACACTAATTAAAATGAATTTGAAAAATCAGGGGCTTACAAGTCTTCCCTCCTTGAAAAATTTCGTCCTCGAAATTTACAAGAATTGAAGACCCGACAATATTCTAACATAGCAAGCAATGCAACAAAATGACTAAGGCTATGATCAAAACTAACCTCCCGAAACCTGTTCCGGCTCCGGCTCAAGGACTAGGCTATAAGTCTTCCCCTGGGGTCCCTTGGCTACTGGGCAGTCTCGAATCTGATGGATGACAGACCCACAAGCTAAACACTGACCCAACCTCTTCCTACAAACGAAAGCGTCATGGCCTACCTTCTTGCAGAAGGCACAAAAAGTTTCCTTCTGCTGCTGCTGCTGTCGGGGTCCCGAGGCTCTAACTGGCGGGGTCTGATGATGTGATGTAGGGGGATGGTAAGTCTGCTGGGGTGGCGTCGGCGCTTTCTGCTGGAAAGCCTGACGCTTGGACGGTCCCTCATGATGTACAGAAGCCGGCCTCTTGCTAGACAGAAGACGCTCTTCAATACTCCGGGCCAACTCTAGGCTCTGGTAGTAGTCAGTCGTACCGTTTGCCACTATAAGAATGCCAATGTCTGGAACTAGACCATGGCAAAACCTACGGGTCATCTCCTCTGGATCAGCAACCAGGCTAGGAGCAAAACGGCTCAGGCGACTAAACTCTGCCGCATACTCGTCAACAGAACGGTTCCCCTGCTGGACGTTCTGGAATCGTAGCCCCATGGCTACTCTAGCAGCGGTCGAGAAGAACTTCTTCTTGAGCTGGGTCTTGAACTGGTCCCAGGTGGCTCTACCTCTCGCGAACAACGGCTCATTTCTGAACCAGACTCCGGCTAAGTCTATAAGCAGAAATCCTGCTGCCTCGACCTGAAGGTCATCCGGCATCCTAACTCCCAGAAGCTTCCTCTCTACAGAATCTAGCCAGTCATCAGCTACTACTATGCCCTCAGTCCCTGAGAACTCCTTGGGATTCAGACCCATGAAGTCCTTGACCGTCCCCGCTTTCTGCCGTGGCTCTACTTGTGGTGGGACCGCGGGACGTCCCTCAGAACGCTCCATGCTCTGGCGGAGTAGGGTAGTCTGCTCCTGATGGGTTGTTAGGAACCCCTGGATCAGTGTGAGCAGCTGGTTCCCGTCGAGTGTGACGGAAGCCTGGGTGGGTATAGTGATAGGGGGTGGTGGAAGTATCGGGTCCTGCCGGGCCTGGGATGTGGAAGGTGGTATCTGGGTCTGTGGATCTGTGGAGTGGGGAAATGTGGTAGGTGGAGGTGTATCAGTCAACTGGTCAGCTGACTGGATACGGAGGGCCCCATTCTCGGGGGTAACATGCTGGGACGAACGAGTAAGCACCATCTAAATTACACATAAAAGACTTATAAGGACTTATTCAAAGTAAGCAATCATATGCAAGAAAATCTAATTTATAATAGCAAACATGTGATGTGTTTCCTATGTTGCAATCCTAACATTCCTCTAGGTGTTCTAAGCGTCTTTCCTAATGTTGTCTAATTACCTTAAGTTCCTAATTGCAGGCCTGCTTGGTACAATAACGTAACCAAACAGTTTAGTCAGGACCTGCATGGGCCGCCAAAAAAAACATGTCACGACCCGTTACCCAAATTGTTGGGCTGGGCCGAGCCATGTCCAGCCTACGCTTAAGATAAAGCGCAGTAAGCTGTTCTAGAGATAACAAGACAAGACTAAATGTGCTAACAGTTCTATAAGTGAAGAAGAATCATAACTGCTCCAAACACAAAAGTCGTCGTATATAGTGAAATATCCAAGTACAAGTAAACTGAAATGTAAAACTGGATACATGTCCAGTTACAAAATGATATAGACTAATACATGACTACACTAAGTATCCCAAGCAGCTAAGCAAACTAGACGAGTCTCCCCGCAGGAACATCCTCGTATGGCAAAACCGGGTCCTCGGCAGTAACTCCATAATACGAATCACAGAGCAACACCTCCTCAGTAAGTATACCTACAACGTTATCCTGTCAGGACGGGAGCAAGTACAACCTCTACAACTAAAGTACTGAACATATAATGAAAGAGATGTACAACAAGAAACATGGTGTGATAAGTCTATAAACAGGAAATACTGGAAACATGGCCTCATGGTACAACTGGGATCATAGTATCATAGTAACATAGGGAACATGGCATATCATGATTTAATTGGTTCTTTTTGGAAATGACAACATATAGTTTAAAAGTTTAAAACCGTAGCATGTACGTGAATCGGTCAATAGGTAGCAGGATGTACTGCGGCACATATCTGGCATGCACATACGTGCACGAGCGGCATCGGTGTATATCCATACACAAACGCGAGATCAGAACATACGGCAAGGGTACATATAGAATGTCACCGAGCGCGGTAAATACATACGATAAGGGTCATGTTCACGTACAATACTAACAGTTCCCCCTTAACCCGTTATTTAAACATGTGAGAGATTCGAGAATGGTAAAAACATATGAATACTCAGAGCAGTCTAAAGCATAGTAAAACTTGTACTGAGAACCCGTAAGAAGCATGTGAAGGTATAAGAGCTGTACTAAACATGGCCGGTACTGAAAGTGATACAACATGTGAAGACATAACTTGCTACCTCAAGGATCAGTCTTTTAACAGGGTTAATACATGTTCTAGCATTAAAAGACAGTAATTGAGTATGTAGATGTACTTGCCTCTAGCAAAGTAAAACAAGCTGCGATAAATGTGCTATGGATGTCTGGTAACTCGTCACTGTAGAAGTAAATATAACAAACTTAGCTTTTTACACTAAGCTAAAATACTAGATCACTAAACTGGTGTGACACGACTTGTGACTGGGCACCTAGCCAAAATAATGACTTGGCCTAGGAGACCAATGTGGGGGTGACACACTATGTTAACTAACTTTCTAGGGTCTTTACACTAGTGAGGGATGGGGTTTAACACGACTAAAACTCCAAATAACACAAAAAGCTACAAGTCGTAATTAATCAGTAAATAAATCAAAAGATCATTGTTTTCTAACAATTTTTAAAGTAGACAAAAAGCCTAGTTTTGCATAAAACAAAGTACCAAAACGATCCTTGCTAACTATAGAAATTTATTATAATTTTTCTGGAATTTATTAACCAGTACAAATATTTTATAAAAATCAGTTTTTCTAAGTATACAGAAAGTGAGTTTTGGTTTCATATGCCAAACTAGTGGCAAAACAGTAATTTAAATACTACAAAAATTATACTAAATTAGCCAACTTAACAAAGTATCTAAAAACTATTTTTCCATAATTTTAGCAATACTTTAAGTATTTTTTAGAAAATCAAATACAGTAATGCACACAATAATTAATTATCTGCGTATTTTGTCCATGTATATAATTTGAACCAAAGTTCAAATACAGGACCCAAGGCCATGAATCAAGTCCAATATGACTTGTACAGGTCTTGAATGTGTGAAAACACATTTGAGCCCAAATACCCATGCTAGGCTTGGACATCAAATGGTTGCAGTAATTTAAATATACAGAAAATACTAAGTGGTAAAAATGCAAAATAAATATTAATATTTTAATAAGGTAAAGTTTTACATATCAACTATAAAAGTATGAACATTATTTTATATAATTATTTTACACTAAGCTAAGTAAAATATACATAGGAAATAATATATATATATATATATATATAAATATAGGGATATTTATATATATATAGGAAAATGTTTAACTAGATTATTGTATATATATATATATATATACAAATATATGTATATATACATACATATAAGAAAATACTTAACCATTTAATATATATATATATATATATATACAAAATTAATGTATACATATACATATAATAGTATATATATATGATAATATATACACAAAGAAATATATATATACATAAATATATATGTATACATAATATATATATACATATAAATAATGAAGTATACATATATATATATATATATATATAAAAAACAGCAACTATATATACCTAAATATAGTATGTATAATAATACATATACATATATACACAAATATATGTATACGTATATTTATATACATAATTATATATAAAAACAAAAGAAAAAGAAAAAGAAAAGGAAAAGAAAAGAAAAATACACAACAGCAAAGGGGGGGGGGGAGATTCGAACTCGGCTCAGCGAGGGGGGGGGGGAGACTTAAGCGGGTCGGGCTGGCCAGGGGGTCAGCCCGTTAGTTTTGTTAGAGATAGGATTAGGGTTAGTTTTATTTCTGATTAGGTGATATTAATAAATAAAAAAAATATAAAACACAGTCCTGTGTCCTGACAGTTAGGGACACAGGAGTCTGTGTCTCATGCTTAGCACGACACGCACGCGTCCTAACTCGCGTGTCCAACCCTACCAGTATGTTCGTCGTGTCCAGGCGAGTCTGTGTCCGTGTACACGAGACGTGAGTCGACACGAGCACAAAGAGACACGTACGTGTCCGGCGTCGTAGGGGGGGTTTCGATGGTGCTGACGGGCGGAGGAGACGTCGGGACGGCGGCGGAGTGGTGGCGCTGGACGCGGCTCGTCGAGGCGGACGCGATGGTGGTGGTGGTTGGCGACGACGTCTGCTGTGGAGGCGGCGCTGGGGGTCTCGCCGGAGTTAGGGTTAGGGCTAGGGCTTTCGTCGGAGACCAACGTCTAGGGTGGTCGGGGACGTTCGTGGTGGTCGGGGTGGGTTAGAGCTCGGTCTGGGGAGCAAGGTGGGGGGGTTTAAGTAGGGGGCTAAGGCGGTCGATAGGTCGGTCGGGCAGCGGAAACGGCGGGGGCAGCGGTCGGGGAGTCGGTCGGGGCAGGGTGAGCGGTGGAGGAGAGAGAGAGTGACGTGGGGGTTTGGGTAGATTTGCATTAGGGTCCCCGATGTTTAGAAATTTACATTTAGGTCCTAAACAGGGTAAAATGCAAATAATAATTTGCACTCCGCACTAATAACAAATTATTAATTGCAAACTAATATATAAACAATTCTAAAAAATTACAAAACACTATTCAAACAATTCAGAAAATTACATAATGCTATTAAAACATTTAAATAAATTATAAAATGATATTTTTGTATTTTAAAACTCATTTAAAATCATTTAAAAATTATAGAAAAATTCCTAAAAATTCCTAAAAATTATTTAAGGCTATAATTGACATTAAAAATTAATTAACACTAATTAAAATGAATTTGAAAAATCAGGGGCTTACAAAGGTCATGGGTGAAGAGCGTCTCGAGTAGATCATGCATGAGAAGTTGGTTTCAAGAAAAAGACTAGTCTGGTGCTCCTAAATTAAAAGCCACGGTAACGTGCTTATGAGGATCAAGGAAAAGAGTGGGAAATCAATTAATAATTAAATGGTCTAAATTGACCCGAACTTGTGCGAAGCAAAAAGAGTACAAGGGAACAAGTTCGAGTGGGACACGATATTTCAATATGAAGATAATCTCGTCTACTACAAACTTCAAGAAGAAAGTTTCCAGAGACTGGCATCCCTGATGCTCTAGAATTCCAAGTCACGGTAAAGAGCATTTAAAGATCAAAATTAATTTAAATAGAATGAATTATCGAGAATAAATCATTTAGGAAATTCGAAAATAAATCCCGAAAATTCAGGGGGCTTACAATTGTTTCCTTCGTATAGGAATAAGAGTAACATGCTGGGCATGTTACACTGGATGATTATGTAATAATAAGAATTAGAATCTTCATCAATATTTAGAAGGCCAGGTTTGTTGTGGTTGTATTGTTAGCTCTTTGATTTTTCCAAAGTAGCAACAAGTGGGCAGATGGGCTTAGCTTGTGGACCAGTGGGCCTTTGAGCTTGGCCTGTTAGTAGAAATATGAAAGAGTTGTAGGCTGTCTAGTGGACTGACTTTGGGCTGTGGCTTTGGGCTGACATCTTGGGTTGGTTATTTATTATTAGTGGTATTAGTGTTATTATTGGTGTTATTCTAGCATGGTTAATAGTTGTTATAAAATCATTTTGTTAACATCATAACATCTAATTTTTGTAAAGATTTATTTTAGCTAGCAAGTATCTATGAATATTCTTAATAAATGATTTTGTTAAAATATATGGTTTAAAGCATTTTTACTAGTATTTATTTTGTCTAGATTTAAATTATTTCTCAAGTTCTAGGTTATACTTATCTTATAAAAGTTTTCTTGCAAATATAACTTAAAATGTATTTTCACTAATATGTATTTTGATCAAACTATAAGATATATTTTCTAAATATTGTTAACTAGTTATGGATATGTTTAGCTAATGTCATTATTATAAACCTTAACAACTTGTAACAAAAATATAACAGGTGACATTCATCCATGCAGTACTATTTTCGGGCTACCAAACCGAGGCAAGTACACCGACTCGAGCTTTTACTTTATTTCTGTCTTACATTCATGTGCCATGTTCTCATATCGGACACGTGATACACACGATTGCATCGTCCTTGTTCGTCATTGCATTGTGAGTCATTGTTATTACGGGATCGGAGGAAATATTAACTAGTGTGTGACCACACCCAACCTAGGTATTGTAAATAGCCTAATCGTACACCTCACGTACGATTAAGTCGAACATTGTAGAATTGGGAATTGATTGATTGTGGATTGTGGTCCTTAGCCGGTCACACATTAGGTTAATTAATATTTTAAAAGGTCACACTTGTATTGATTGTCGTGTTCATTGTCTTGTTCATTTATTGTCGTGTTCATTGTCTTTGCATATTGATTGTCATGTCTATTGTCTTCAGTTTTGCATTCCACTTCTGGTACCATAGTTTCATTTTCAGTTCTCGTACTCTAGTTTTACCTTGTATTCTGTATTTCAGATTACATTGTATATTGTTCTTGTTGGGGTTGTGCTTTGCTCTTTTCCTGACAAGATGCGTTGCAGGTGAGCTTGAGGCCACATGGAGCACGGTGATATTATTGGATATTGTAGGATTTACTTCATTTTATTTTTCTGGATATTGTATTTTGTATTTTGATTTCATTATTGTATTTTATTTTATCGGATCTGTCTCCGGATATCATTGTATAAAGACTTGGTGGATTGTGGTGATATTTTCTGGGACGTTTATAGATGTTGTAGATGTTTACATACATTGTGACTTAGAGTTTTTCTTAGTATTGTACAGCTTACTTCGTCGTGTCCATCAACGAAGGCTGGGCGTGTCCGACACGTACCCGATTATTCGGGAGCGGGTCGTGACACCAATGGAGACGTGAGTCAATACACTGAAAAATGCACCAGCGAGCGACATTAATCCGACTCACCAAAATCAATACAACAATCATGTGAAAGCATACAAAATTATTAGTAATATTTATATATTTCTTTGGTTAATTAATAATTCATAAGAGTTACCATATTCTTTCCTGCAGAAGGCATCATTAGCAATATAACTTATTTATATGAAGAGTCATTGGTGAGCGCACCATCTTGGACTATTTAGGAGATTATGACGTCCCTCACAATGTAGCTAGCTATCCTCACTAGAGGTCTCACAATCAATGTGCCTTATATCTTAACACCAATTATTCATGTTCTCCCTAAACTGAATCTGCCCCGTGGTCGCGAATACCATTCGAGAAAACGAAATCTTGTGCACAAGTTATTCATGACCATACATGCATATGAAACTTAGTTATTAAAATATAACATGCATGATAATAGAAACTTGAATATAACTTTGCAACATCTACTAATTTTGTA
Source organism: Iris pallida (assembly GCA_029216955.1). NCBI lineage: Eukaryota > Viridiplantae > Streptophyta > Magnoliopsida > Asparagales > Iridaceae > Iris > Iris pallida. Next base: position 1,655,749 of record JANAVB010013596.1, read on the forward strand.
TTCTACATTCCTTGAGCCATCGTTCGAAATCCCATACTGTAGATTACAATCATTTTTCATGTTTCCATTTCTATTTAATAACAGTACCATAATCCATGTTTCAAAATAACAATCAAACAACATTATGATTACTCTCTTTTATCTTGATTCTTTTATTAAGGTATAATTGTGTCACTCTCGTTTCCCGTTATATGTATTTTTAGTATACGTGTATGGATTTCTGACATTTGTCAGGTGGATCGTAGTTAGACTTGTCTTGCTTAGCTTAGCCTTGGTTTAAAATCTTGACTTGATTGGTTCAACTTGGTTCAACATGACTTGGCCTGGCTTGGTTTGGTTTATATTGGGTTGAGATGAGTGGGGTTGCTATATAAGTCAACTTATTCCCTCTCCTCTATTATTTGCATTTACTTCTTCATCTTCTTCATTTACTCCTCCCACCTACACCCAAGCCCTAGGCAAGTGCAACTTGCTTCATGATGGATCTCCCATTTTATTTTTTCATTCTCTTCTCCACTTGATTCTAAGCCTCTTTAGAGCTTGGCATTTTTGGTTTTGATTGATGGATTTTTGTAGATCTAAGTTTTAATCTTTTTTTATTTTTCTTGGTTTTGACCTCTTATAGCTTGGTATTTCCTAAAACCAGTCATCCCAGGCTGTAGGAAATCTCGTTCTATGCAGTTTAGACCCTTGGAAGTCTCAATTCGGACTTATTTTGAGCAAGTTATGGCATTTTGAAGATTTCGGGCTCCATGGGTTCTTTGCTGTTTTGGAGAAGAACAACAGTGCCAGGCGCAACCTGCCCCGTGCGCGCTTCTTAGCGTGGCGCAACTTGACCCGCGCGCTTCTTAGCGCGGCGCAACCTGAGTCAGGCGTAACCTGAGTCAGGCACGACCTGAGTCAGGTGCAACCTGAGTCAGGCGCAACCTGAACCAGGCGCAACCCGACCTCGCACAGCTCAGTCTGGCGCAATCTAGCCCAGTGTAGGGGTGAGCATTAATCGATTTTGAACCGAAAACCGACCCGACCCGAATCGAATAAGAGTTTTGGTTCGGGTCTAAAAATAATCGGGTCGGTTTCGGTTATAAAAACCTGCTTATTTGTTATTCGGTTTCGGGTTCGGTTGCGGGTTTCGGTTTCGGTTGAAAACCGAAAACCGATTAAGGTTAAAGACATTTACTAATACACCCCCCTTCCAATTAGATAGTTACATGAATACCCCCCACCTACCAAACCTAAGTATAAAAATACTTTTTCTCTCTCTCTCCTCTCATTCTCACCCACACCACCGCCACTCATCAGAAGAGCTCCCACCACCTCCCCTCACTCACCATCTCCTCTCATTCTCACTCACTCACTTACCACCGCCTCTCACTCACCACCTCCTCCCATTCTCACTCACTCACCACCTCCCTCTCTCCTCGCTGGTCCGCAGCCCCACCCTCCGGAATGCGTCGTTGGAGAACGACTTGTATGGGCTGATGCCGGCGTTCGGGGGAGAGGTGGTGGCCGAAGTCGGCAAGAGGAACGCGTTCTGTGACGCGAGTGGGGAGCGGTGCAACCCGCGGTGTGGACGTGCTGCTCGAGGGGGCCGACGGGTTCGAGAGTCGCCAACCTGTTCTCCGGAGTCGACGAGCGGTGGAGGTTAAATGTTCTATTCCGTCCATTTAAATTTGTGTATGATATATTTTTTAATTAATATATTTTGTAAGAATTTCAGATCTATGTATGTTATTTTTTTTGGAAGCACATATAAATTATTTGTTCTATCCCGTCCATCTAAAAAATTCGGTTCCACCGATTAAACCGAATAAATCGAACAAAGAATTCGGTTTTGGTTTAGATCGGTTTTCCGCAAATTCGGTTCGATTTCGGTTCTTATTTTTTTGAATTCGATTTAATCGGTTTTGGAAATTTCGGTTTGGTTGAAACCGATTAACCGAATGCTCACCCCTAGCCCAGCGCCCCCTTGGGCCCTGGCGCAACCTGACGTGGCGCACCCCAGTCAGGCGCAACCTGACTTGGCCCGACATGTTCTGGCGCAACCCAGCCTGTCTTGACCTGACTTGCCTTGGCGCAACTTGACCTAACCTGGCGCACCCTATTGCCTGGCACCCCAGTGCCTAGGCGCAACCCAATGTTTGGGCGCAACTTGTAGCCTTGGCACCCCTAGTGCCTGGCGCAGCCTATTACCCTGGCACAACTTGGCTAATGCCACTTTTTGGCCATGGTACCCCTTGCCCCTTGCATGACCTGTTATTTAATTATTGGTTTTATTTTAATTGCCTATCCCTTGTACTTGCCCTATCTTGTGACGATCCGACTCGATAACTTATTGAGCATAACATGACTTGCCAGTATTGATGTTGACATGAACACGACATAAAAATCTGGATAGTGGCCCGTAGAGGCGCACTCTTGACAAGCACTCTTGACATGATAAGTAACTTGATAAGACATGTATAATCTTGATAGTAGCCCGCCAAGACGCACTCCTGACAAGTAATCTTGACAAGTAACAAGTAACCTGGCATGATATGATAATCTTGAACGCTGTTGCGACAGCTACCATGACTTGCTAAGTAACTCTTGTCTTGACACCGTGGGTGATTTTCTTGATTGTGCATGTATAAGCTGCATGTCCCGTCTTGCATCATGTCTAGGACATGAATTCCTGATTTCCTACGGTCAGGAATTTATACTGAATCTGACTAAGTTAATGACTAGATTGATCAAGTAGTTCATATAGAGAGATGTTTCCAGTTACAAGCGATTCCGTTATTCCGACCACACCTGAGGGACTTGTAGCCTGTCGTCGAGTAGGACACATTTCCAGCCCACTGTCATGTGGGGCACTTCATGAAACAAGTTCTATGCACATTGTCATGTGTTGCTGTCACCCTCATTTTTCGTATTTTTCGTATTTCATATTTATACTCGTATCTGGATTTTGGCATGTATTTTTTTTATTTTTCTCAACTTATGGGATTTCAGTATTTCTCGTATTTTGGGTTTTAAGCTTGGCTCGGTTTAATTTGGTTTGGGTTGGTTTGGTTTGGTTCTATATGATTGGAACACCATAACCTATGCTACCCCCTCAACCCACCACAACTCCCCCTCTTTATATCCCCACCTACCTCTCTCTCTCCTCATAACCACCATTTATTTCCTTCTTCTTCTTCTTCTCCTTCCTCAACACAACTCTCCCAACCCTAGGCAAGTGCACCTTGCCACCACATGAGAATCCTCTTTTCTTTGTCCATTTGATAGATTAGGACATGGTGATCAACATTAGTTCTTGGCTTTTTGTGATTTGGTGTCTCCATTGCTCTAGATCTAAGTTTTTCTTTTTCGGATTTTGCATATTTTGATCCATTTTGGTTGGAGTTCTGTGGGTTCTGATGTTTCCATGTGGTAGAGCATTCAGTTTTACTCCAGTTGGAACTTCGAAAATTCGAATTTGGAGTTCGGATGACCAAGTTCTGAACTTTTGAAGCTTGGGTTCTACCATGGTGTTCTTGCTGTTTGGAGAAGACAGTGAGCAGTGTGCAGAGCTTCTTAGCTTACGCCACTGAGCCTTGGATACGCTTCCTGTTGGAAGCGTGTCTCCTGCGTGCGTGCTTTTGTGCGTACGCAGACTTGAGCGTGCGTGACTTTTCATGTACGCTGCTCCCTTGAGCGTGCGTGACTTTCAAGTACGCTGCTCCCTTGAGCGTGCGTGACTTTTCATGTACGCTGCTCCCTTGAGCGTGCGTGACTTTTCATGTACGCTGCTCCCCTGAGCGTGCATGACTTTTCATGTACGCTGCTCCCTTGAGCGTGCGTGACTTTTCATGTACGCTGCTCCCTTGAGCGTGCGTGACTTTTCATGTACGCTGCTCCCTTGAGCGTGCGTGACTTTTTATGTACGCTGTTCCCTTGAGCGTGCGTGACTTTTCATGTACGCTGCTCTCCTGAGCGTGCGTGACTTTTTATGTATGCTGCTCCCCTGAGCGTGCGTGACTTTTCATGTACGCTGCTCCCTTGAGCGTGCGTGACTTTTCATGTACGCTGCTCCCTTGAGCGTGCGTGACTTTTCGCGTACGCAGCTCTCCCTGCGTGCGTGACTTTTGTGTACGCTGCCCCCCCCCGACCCCTTGCTTAACCCATTGGCTCTTGGAGTTTTGGTCTTATTTCTTTAATGCTTGGCTCTTCTATAGCCCTGTATATTGATATTTTATTAGATATTTTACGTCCATTTTATATCCTTACGCCTTTTGTCCTGAACTTGATAATCACGAATTTACTGGATATGTTTGGAATTGATAATTGAGCATGACCTGATAAGTGGCCCGTCGTGGCGCACTCCTGACTAGTACACTTAATATGATAACCTGACCTGATATATCTTGAATAGCTGTTGCGACGGCTATCTGACATGACATGACCTGTATAATTAATCCTGACACCGTGGGCGATTGTGCTTGTACAAATAATCCAGTCATGTCTTGCATCATGTCTAGGAGGGGACTCCTGAGTACCACGGTCAGGAGTACCTACTGAATTGGACTAAGGTTAATAATTAGTATAATTTACTAGTCATGAAGAGATGTTCCCCAGTTACAGGCGATCCCGTTATTCCGGCCGCAAATGATTGGACTTGTAGCCTGCCGACGAGTAGGGCACATTTCCAGCCCACTGTTATGTGGGGCACCCACCATTGTCACTTAAATGATTGAGCTCTATTGTCACTATAATGCATTGTACTCTCTAGATTGTCACTATAATGATTGCCTGGATAACCTGGATAGCTGCAGGTCCTGTGACTACTTGGAGCATCTCATTGCATCTTGCTAGTAACTAGGATTGTGATAACCCTAGTTAGTTAATGTAGAAAGCCGTAGGCAATGATTGACCGTGATTGCTTGGATGGAGTCTAGTCCAGTATAGGGTTGTCTAGAATTGATTGATTGTAAGATTGTACCAGAATGACTGAGAGATTGTCACTATAATGATTGTCACTCCAGATTATCACTATAATGATTGTCACTCCAGATTGTTACATGACCTGATTTCTTATATTTATCTTGCCGATAAATGGTGAGAGAAACCAAGTTCCGTTCAGACGAAGGGTTACAACCCCGGTCCTTGTTTGGTTTACGGGTTGTAACCTAGCTATCTGAATAGTCCCATGGTTATCTCATCGTATATCATCCTGTCATGCTTTTCCATATGTCCTGTCTTTTAGTGATACTATGCAAGATTGTCTTTTATATTTACCCATCATGCTTTTCTTAAATTACTGTCTCTTATTATGTAATTATATTATTGTGCTAATTTGCTGGCTTTGGTTCTTATTTTGTGGCCTCCTTTGTGGCACTTGCTCTTCCTGGGGTCTGACCCAGCTGGTTTTGTATGGCCAGATACCGGAGCAGCAGCAAAGGATCTACCTGTCTTCCAGCCCGATGGTGGTCATCAGGCGTAACCAGGGCATCGAGTGGGTTTCTTTTGTTCTCCCACTGTAATATTATAAATTATTCTTTTGAGGCGTTTAGCCGACGAGCAAGTGTTAGCTCGATTGTACTTACTTACTGTCTGCCTACGGGCTGTAACATGATTGACAAGCCCCGGGGGTTGATCATGTATGACTGAACTCTTGCTAATCCTCACATTTTGTAACGACTAGCTTCATGATCATCTGGATATGTAATGTTTGGGACGCCTTACAATTGTATATTTGGAGATCTGATATCTTGTGATTATTATTAGTTGGTTGAGATTGAGACAATAGGCTATTTTATGACCTTAAGAGACTGATAGATTATAGTGAAACCCTCACATATCTAGACAGTCGTGACCGTATAGCGGTGTGGATTCTATTCCGTTATACGTAGCTGGCTATGCCTGCCCCCGCTCTCCAGTATTCTGGTTCTGGGGCGTGACAGTTGCACTCCAAGCCACCTAATAATTCTTGATAACTCTTGAATGAACCTCGCCTGGATAACCTGGATAGCTGCAGGGCCTGTGACTGCTGGAACATCTCATTGCATTTTGCTAGTAACTAGGCTTGTGATAACCCTAGTTAGTTAAAGTATCAAGCCGTACTCTTTGCTTGGCCATAAATATTGGATGGAGTCCTATCTTGTCTAGTCTTGCCTAGATCCAGTACATGCTTATCTCAGGACATGCTTGTTTATGCTTTACTCTTGTCGATAATTGGTTAGAGACTAAGTTCTGTTCAGGCGAAGGGTTACAACCCCGGTCTTGTTTGATTTACGGGTTGTAACTTGGTTACCGAAATAGTCCTTTAGTTATCTTATCGTTTATCACCTTGTTTTCTCTAACTCATGTCTTTTGTTATTTCATTTATGCTCTGTGTTTTCACTTGCTGGTTTTAGTTCTTAAGTGAAGCCTCCCTTGTGGCACTTGCTCTTTCTGGGGTCTGACCCAGCTGGTTTTGTATGGCCAGATTTCGGAGCAGCACCCGAGGATCTACCTGCCTTCCAGCCAGATGGTGATGTCACGACCCGTTACCCAAATTGTTGGGCTGGGCCGAGCCATGTCCAGCCTACGCTTAAGATAAAGCGCAGTAAGCTGTTCTAGAGATAACAAGACAAGACTAAATGTGCTAACAGTTCTATAAGTGAAGAAGAATCATAAATGCTCCAAACACAAAAGTCGTCGTATATAGTGAAATATCCAAGTACAAGTAAACTGAAATGTAAAACTGGATACATGTCCAGTTACAAAATGATATAGTCTAATACATGACTATACTAAGTATCCCAAGCAGCTAAGCAAACTAGACGAGTCTCCCCGCAGGAACATCCTCGTATGGCAAAACCGGGTCCTCGGCAGTGACTCCATAATACGAATCACAGAGCAACTCCTCCTCAGTAAGTATACCTACAACGTTATCCTGTCAGGACGGGAGCAAGTACAACCTCTACAACTAAAGTACTGAACATATAATGAAAGAGATGTACAACAAGAAACATGGTGTGATAAGTCTACAAACAGAAAATACTGGAAACATGGCCTCATGGTACAACTGGGATCATAGTATCATAGTAACATAGGGAACATGACATATCTTGATTTACCCAGTTTAGATACATTTCATCATGGCAATACATATTCGTTTTAAAGTTTAAAACTGTAGTAGGTGAGTGATCAGTCAATAGGTAATCAGTATGTACTGTGGTACATGTCAATTTCTGAAGTGTACATACGTACACTTTACGGCATCGGTGTATATCCATACACAAACGCGGGACCAGACATACGACACAGATACATATAGAATGTAACGGTGCTCGGTAAATATATACGGAGAAGGGGGTCATGATCACGTACACTACTAACAGTTTCCCCTTAACCCGTTATTTAACATGTGGGAGATACGAGAGCAGTATAAGCATGACAGGTACTGGGAGCAGTATAAAACATGTGAATACTCAGAGCAGTCTAAGGCATAGTGAAACTTGTACTGAGAACCCGTAAAAAGCATGTGAAGATATAAGAGCTGTACTAAACATGGCCGGTACTGAAAGTGATACAACATGTGAAGACATAACTTGCTACCTCAAGGATCAGTCTTTTAACAGGGTTAATACATGTTCTAGCATTAAAAGACAGTAAATGAGTATGTAGATGTACTTGCCTCTAGCAAAACAAGCTACGATAAAAGTGCTATGGATGTCTGGTAACTCGTCACTGTAGAAATACATACAATAACTTAGCTTTTACACTAAGCTAAAATACTAGGACACTAATTGGTGCGACACGACTTGTGACTGGGCACCTAGCCAATAATGATGACTTGGCATAGGAGACCAATGTGGGGTGACACACTATGTTAACTAACTTTCTAGGGTCTTTACACTAGTGAGGGATGGGGTTCAACACGACTAAAACTCCAAATAACACAAAAAGCTACAAGTCGTAATTAATCAATAAATAAATCAAAAGATCATTGTGTTCTAACAATTTTAGAGATAGGCAAAAAGTCTAGTTTTGCATAAAACAAAGTACCAAAACGATCCTTGCTAACTATAGAAATTTATTATAATTTTTCTGGAATTTATTAACCAGTACAAGTATTTTATAAAAATCAGTTTTCCTAAGTATACAGAAAGTGAGTTTTGGTTTCATATGCCAAACTAGGGGCAAAACAGTAAATTAAATACTACAAAATTTATACTAAATTAGCTAACTTAACAAAGTATCTAAAAACTATTTTTCCATAATTTTAGCAATACTTTAAGTATTTTTAGAAAATCAAAAACAGCTATGCACATAATAATTAATTATCTGCGTATTTTGTCCATGTATATAATTTGAACCAAAGTTCAAATACAGGACCCAAGGCCATGAATCAAGTCCAATATGACTTGTACAGGTCTTGAATGTGTGAAAACACATTTGAGCCCAAATACCCATGCTAGGCTTGGACACCAAATGGTTGCAGTAATTTAAATACAATAAAAATATAATTTGGTAACAGTCAAAATAAATATTATTATTTTAATAAGGTAAAGTTTTACATAGTAACTATAAAAGTATGAACATTATTTTATATAAATAATTTATACTAAGCTAAGTAAAATACACATAGGAAATAATATATATATATATATATATAAATATAGGGATATTTATATATAGGAAAATGCTCAACTATATATTATATATATATATACAAATATATGTATATATACATACATATAAGAAAATACTTATCTATATAACATATATATATATATATATACAAAATTAATGTATACATATATATATAATAGTATATATATAATAATATATATACATAAGGAAATATATATACATAAATATATATGTATACATAATACACATATATATATATATATACATAAAATAATGAAGTATATTCATATATATATTTATAAAAACAGCAACTATGTATACCTAAATATAGTATGTATAATAATACATATATACATATATACAAATATATGTATACATATATATATAATTATATATAAAAACAAAAGAAAAAGAAAAAAGAAAAGGAAAAGAAAAGAAAAGAAACAGCAAACGAGCGCAAGGCTCGAACTCGGCCAGCCAGAGGGGGGGGGGGATTTTAATTCGTTCGGGCTGGCCAGTAGGCCAGTCCGGCCCGATTGTTAGGATAGGGTTTTCAGTTTAATTTATTTAGGTTAGAAATTAAATGGGTTTTTACCCGTTAAGCAAAGCCCAAACCCGTTAGTCTAGTTCACAGTTCGTCTCGTGTCCATACAGTCCAGGACACGAGAAGTTGGAATCTGACACAGAGTCGACGTGTCCGTGCCCAGCACGACACGTACGACTCGGCTAACACGTGTCCAGCACCACAGTCGAGTCCCCTGAGTTTAGGCGAGTCTCGTGTCTCAGTTTGAGACACGCACGACACAGAGGAAGGAATGTTACCTACGTGTCCGGCTGAGGGGTGGAAGTCGAGGGGGCGAACGGCGGCTGGGGGCGTCGTGGTCAAGGCGCTTGGGCGGCGCTGGGCGCGGCTCGATGAGGCGGTCCTGATGGTGGTGGTTGGGGACGACGACGTCAAGCGGTGGTGGCCGAACGGGGGTCGCCGGAGTAGAGCTAGGGTTTGGGGTTCGTCGGAGAAGAAAGGGGGGTTGTCGTGGTCGTGGTGGTCGGTTAGGGTTAGGGTTTGTCTGGGGAAAGAGAGGGCTTTGTTTTATAGGCAGAGGAGGTCGGTCGAAGTCGGTCGGGACGTGGGGGGGAGCAGCTGGCCGGTCGTCGGCAGCTGTCCGGTCGTCGGGGGCAGTTAGGTTAGAAATTTCATTTAGGTCCCTGTAGTTTAGGATTTTACAAATAGGTCCCCGCTGTGTCAAATATAAATTTCAATTTGCAATTTGACTCCCGCGAGTAATATTTGCAAAATATAATTGCAAAAGACAATTGGGTTATTACAAAAAGTATTTAAAACAATTTTAAATATTGCAAACCTAATTTAAAACAATTTATAAAATTGCAAAATGGTATTTCTGGTGTTTAAAAGCTATTTAAAAACATTTAAAAATTCTAAAAAAATTCTTAATAATTATTATAAAATATTTTAATGCCAAAATAATCATTAATGGCCAATTATCACTAATAAACAAAATTTTGAAAATCAGGGGTTGACAGGTGACCACTAGAAGAAACCCTGACATCGAGTGGGTTTTATTTTGCTCTCCCACTCTATTGTAAAATTATTCTTTTGAGGCGTTTAGCCGTCGAGCAAGTGTTAGCTCGTGTTGAATACTTATATTTCTTGTCTGCCTACGGGCTGTAACATGATTAACAAACCCTAGGGTTGTTCATGTATGACTGAAACTCTTGCTAGTCCTCACATTTTGTACGACTAGCTTCATGATCATCTGTATATAAAATGTATGGGACGCCTTACTATTGAGTATCTGATGGTCTAACATCTTATAACCATTATTGCTTGCTTAAGATTGAGACACTAGGCTTGTTCTTGACCATAAGAGACTGATGGCTTGTAGATAAACCCTCATACATCTAGACAGCCGTGACCGTATATGGAGGTGGATCACACTTCTATATACGTAGCTGGATGTGTCTGCCCCCGCTCTCTAGTATTCTGGTTCTGGGGCGTGACTCATTGATCGAATAACACAACAAGAAAATAAAAAGATTTTTTTGTTAATGTGTGGAGATAAAGAAAAGAAGGATAAAAGCAACTCACAATTGGAGAATTGTTAAAAAGCCTAAGCTTCGATCAAGCCTTGCCTACGTGTTCACCTGCATTTGTACAAACAATTAATACTCTTCTTGCAAAAATCGATGGAGACGAGCAATAAAATCTGTCGAAAATATCCACAAAAGCATTTTCATAAAATCAACAGTAAAAGCATTAGAAAAAACGAACAGTAAAAATGTTTGAGGAATAAACTCTTATATGGAGTTCTTCTCCAAAATACGATTCACTGCATTTATGACTCAATTCCTAATGAAGTCAATCCACAGACATGAAGTGTCTCAATTCACTTTGTTCCGATCAATCAATATCGATAGGATTTTTTGCACAATGCCCTCGACTAGCAGCGGGGCACTACATGCCATGGTTTTCACTTCTTTTAAATCAAGTCAAGCTCATCGCCATGATGCCACCAGGGAGTACATATTGTTGCGAGCCGTCATTGAGCATATTTTCTTCTACCAATGATGCACCAACGACAATATATAAAGACAACGCCAAATGCATCGACTATATGAAGATGTGCTACATCAAGGGAGACAATACTAAGCACATCGCATCGAACTTTTTCTTCTTGCATCAACAACAACCGAATCAAAAGAGTGAAGTCAAGCATATCCAATCCTAATACTACTTGGTCGACATGTTCACAAAGTCTATGCTGAAGTTCCTTTTTCCAAAAGATCATTGATGGCATCAGATTGCGAAAACTCCCCGAATTGTAATGCTCGTATCTTGGGATTAGGTGTGAGCAAATACCGATCGATACCGAAAAACCGACCGAATACCGATTAAAAATATTCCGAAAAACCGAACCGAAATTATGTACCGATACCGAATTGCCGAACCGACTAAATTACGGTATAATGGTAATGGTAACGATTTGAGTGTAATACCATACCGAAAATACCGAACCGAACCGATTCACACACACACATTTTTTAATGTTGTTCATGATTAATTTTACACTACTCATTTTCATTTTTATCTTTGTTTTGGTTGGTTTCCTAGAACTTGGAATGGATTTTAGTGGACTTGAATTTATGTTAAGAATGCTAAGAATTGAATTTTTGATCTTTTGAGCTTATGTTTTTGTGTTCTCATAAAATTTTGAAGTAAATTTTGGTTATACTAAAGATTAAACTTAGTGACCGCGTTTGATATTTTAAGCTCATTTTTAGGTGTTTGCGACTTGTTACATATTGTTCTAATAATTTTGATTAATTGTTTGGTTGGTAGAGGTTTGACTTTAAAATTAATGCTTCCAAAAAAGTAAAAAATATATATATTATAGGTTAAAAGGTTCTACAATATTAAGTGTGTTAATTGATCAAATATTAATTGGTAAAATACCGATACCGAATAAAAACCGATCGAATACTGATTTAACCGAAACCAAAAAAAACCGATTCTAAATGGTACGATATTGGTATTGATTTTTCAAATACCGATTTTAAAAAATACCGAAAAAATATACCAAATACCGACCGATTATACCGACGCTCACCCCTACTTGGGATAATATGGAATTAGGTGGGTATCCAGATGTATACTCATTTGACCTTAATGTACCTTTTTTTCAACTTTGGGGCATTGTTTCCACTGAATTTTTGGCACCCTGAGAAGGTATGAACGAGGCTCCCACATCAAATTGGACATAACTTTAGATATTTTTACGTCCTGAAGATGTATCGACATGGAATCATTTTTTTCCCCTTAGATTACGATTTTTTCACTGGATTCTCAATTGAGACATATGTATATCTCGATAACTCGCCTTAGTCTGTTACATGAATATTAATGTTAATCATCCCTAAAAAAAGTTGTTGGTCATCCCTGAAGGCTGATGCCAATCATCTCTGAAATTTTATGGTGGTCATTTATGAAGATTGATACATATTGGTTATTGAAATGTGCAGAATCTAAGAGGAGTGTTCTAGTTAGTTATAACTACTTATTCTATCCCTTAGGGTCTGCTTGGATTGAGGGAAAAAAATATAAGCAGAGTTAAGTGGGGTTAAATGAGGGAGAGTAGAGTGAGGGGGAGTAGAGTCAATACATATAACCTTGTTTGGATTGGAGAGAGAGTTAGGGGGGGGGGGGGGGGGGGGGGGTTGTTTAATAACTCTTGCTTGGATTAGAGGTTTTGAGTGAGTGGTGGATTAATAAAAATATGATAGTGACCAAAATAGTCTTATTACATATGTCATAAAATTAAATTTGATTGAAATTTTGATTATAATTTGTCAAAATATCTTTACAAATTAGGAATGTACGGAGCAACATGTTGAAAACAAAAAATGGAGAAAAATTATGATATTTTATAGAATAAATAAGGGGTATTTATAACTTTTTAAACAAAACCCCTCGATCCCCCTCGCTAACCCTCCGAAATGGGGGGTTAAAAAAATGGACAAAAGAGGGTGAAATAAACCCCTACTTAACCCTCTATAACACTCCCTCCTAAACCCCACCCTCAAACCAAGCATAGTTTTATTTTTCTCTCACTTAACTTCTCCTCATTTAACCCTCTTAACCCTCAATCCAAGCTGACCCTTAGGCACTGCTTGGATTGAGGGTGAAAAGAGTTAAGTGGGAAAATTTTTTTGGCTTGATTTGAGGGTGAGGGTTTAAAAGGAGGAGTCATAGAGGGTTAAGTGAGAAAAAGTTTAATCTTGTTTTATCTCCCCATAATGTGAGTATTAATAAGAAAAAATGAGGGCTTGTTGTTTGAAAAATTGTAAATACCTCTTGTTTTGATAAATATTAATTAAACCCAATCAAATCTAATTTTATACCACATGTAATAAAGATATTTTGATAACTATTATATTTTTATTAATCCTTCTTCCACTCAAAACTCGATCTAAGATGAGTTATTAAGCACATGACTCCACTTAACTCTTCCTCCACTTAACCCCACTTAACTCTGTTTATTTTCTCTCCCTCAATCCAAGCAGAGTGAGATATGAATAAATCTACTTGTTATCTCTTGTAACCAATTATAACTTTATATATAAAGCTAACAATATATCCTTTCTAGGAATAGACTACAACACTAATACAATTTTAGCTTATATATATATAATATGACAATTGTAACTTTATATATAAAACTCATAATAATAGTAGAAAAACAAGACAATTTATAGAGGCATTACAAAAGTTACTCGGAGTTGTCCATTTATTTACAAGTTTGTCACTCTTTTTTTTTACTAAGGGTCTGCCTACTGCGGATACAAGACTGTCAAATAATTTGATAGTCCTAGGACTGCCAAATTTTTTGACAGTCCTACCAATATAATGAGATGCCAAATTTTTTGACAAGTCCCACTACGTAATGGATACATAATTGTAGAAAAATTCTACAGTCCTGACTGGATCCAGGATTTATGTTGTTATCAAAAATTATATTAGTATGACTGCAAATTTTTTTGACAGTCCAATATATTGATTGGACTATCTAATTTTTTGATAGTCATGTATCCGTATTAGACAGCCCTTTAGTAATTTTTTTTTTGAATGTCAAACTTATAAATATTTGAACATTTTCAAATAACTTTTTGCGGTGCCTTTATTTGCCAAAAACAATGGGACATTATTATGACTAGTCACGTTCGCGTGCATTGCACGTATAAAAAAAAATCAATGATAGTATTAATAAAAGTATATAAAAATTTAAATTATATTAGAATATTTTAAATATAATTTGAATATATTTTTATATGATTTGTTATGATTATTTTTTTTAAATTCTGGATATGTGTTTAATTAGATAATAATAATTTTAATTTTAAATATATTCTAATATATGGAGGTTTTAAATTTTTTTATGTGAGGAGAGAGGATTTGATTATCCACACACAAGATAAAAAAAAATAGTTAATTTTAAATTTTTATTTTTTTAAATAAAATAGTTGGTGATATATACTGTTTTGAAGTTTTTTTTTTTTAAATATTAGTAGAGGAGTAGAGATGTCTTCTACATCTAATTAAAACTTGAGAAGCAAGACTAGATGCGGTTAATGATGATCCCCTTAAATTCTTTGTAGTTATCTGTAATTTTCATAAATATCTAAAATTCGAATCTAACATCCGACGGACCTTTTGAATTCTGGAAGAGATTATCTCAAATGTAAATATAGGTACTCCTCTCTAATTTTTTCCCTTCCGAAACCCTATAACTTTTCCTCCAAGTCTTCAAATTTCTGCTTCTTTTTCGCGAATTAGTTCTTAATTTTAGTTCAATTCAAAACTCAACTGTAGAAAAAGTTAGTCTTTTATTTGGATTCGGTTGCAAGTAATCAATCCCTAGCCCTTTTGAATTATGTGGGAAAGTTGCTAAATTTATCTTCCTTTTGTCTGGATTTTCTAAAGCCCTCAAAAATTTAGTTTTTTAGGGTTTTGCTTTGTTTTCCCTAGAAACTCCTAGAATTCCAGCAGATAATCCTTTTTTTTAATAATGTGGTTTGGTTTGTCGGGATTCATAAACCCTCAAAATTCTAGGGTTTTTTTTGTTAGGGGTTTGGTTTGTTTGCAGCAGAAAACCCTAGAATTTGAATTTTAGCAGATGATCACGAAAATCTTTAGTTTTTCTTCTGAGCTGACGATCGGAGTCCACTAGCAAATTTTGGAAAGTTCTGATCTTCTTGTGGTTTGGTTATAAGAGATGGAGTCTTCACCTTCCAGTTCCACGTCGGAACAGGCGAGAATTGAGCAAGTAATCATCGAATTCTTCGCCAAGAGCCTCCACATTATCCTCGAGTCGAGATCCCCTTACGTCTCCTCCAGAAACTACTGTGGTGGTCGCCGCTTCGTCCCCTCCCCTTTTTCGTCCTCGTCTTCCTCCTTGAGCGGTTTGCCGAGGGACAAGTGGTTCAGTCTCTCCCTGAGGGACTGCCCTGCCGTGCTGGAGAGCTTCGACCTCTGGCGGCAGAGCAATTTCGAACCACTGATCGTCGATGTGGTCTTGATTCAAAGGCAGTCAAAGGGCCCATGGACGGAGCACATGAGTGAGAAGATTGTGGAGAGGTGGATTGTTAAGTATGAGACTTGGAAGTGTAACAATGTTGCAAGGGAATTGAATTTGGGTGGTAGGAGAGATGGTGGCAGCAATGGCGGGAGTAGTTCCCACTCGTCGGAGAGCTCTTTTGTGGATGAGAAAATAGACAAGATAACAACCATTCTTCTGCGGTCTTTATACTGTACTGTTAGGCTTTTGCCAGCATACAAAGTTTTTCGAGATCTCAACTCCTCCGGGCGAATCTCCCCTTTTAGCCTCGCCCACAAGATCTCTTCTTTCACCGAGCCGTTCACACGGGCCGAAGATGCTGATATGAGTCATTTCAGTTTCCTGCCAGTTGACACTTCATGCGGTAGGATTTCCTTGTCGGTTTCGTATGCTCCAAAATTGGAAGACGTGAGTTCAGAGCCTGCTATGCCCTTATCGGTAGAATTTATACCCGATTATGTCGGAAGTCCGACAACTGAGAAGCTTAGGAGACTCCATTGTCTCTCTCCAGGAAGATCGTTGCCTACTTATGTTTCGTCTAACAGAAGGCATAGTTGGAGCAAGGACCATGTAATCACACCTTGTGCATCTCCATCGCCATCACCTACGTACTCTGACTCCCTCAACATTCAGTGTAGTCAAAATATTGGCCTCCCCCCTCGCACTCATCCACCTGATTGCCTCCCATCGACATGCCTAGTACCGCACATTACATCACCGTTTGTCCACAAGAAGAATACGACTTTCAATGAATATTGGCCCTCTCCTACATTTTCACTATCTTCATCTCCTCCTCCGCCAACCCATTTACCCGGTAACCATTTACAAAATGTTCTTATGCGGTCTGAGAGTGCACCTCTCAGTCTACTCTTGCCTAGAGGGTTAGCCAATCAAGCCCTTCCAACATCCCCTTCTTGGAGGAGTGGGAAGGCGGAATGTTCTTCTCAAGAAGATACTTTCAGAGCTCAAGTGACCACTGCCTCTCCATATCACACTTCTTCCTCTAAAAATAAGTTGCAATTAATGAAGAGGCCGGTAGATATTTATATTGACACACACCTGCAGAAGGTAATATGATATAGTGCACTCGGAAAAAAATGTTGTAGTAATAGCAAACTGTCTTTCTTGTAGGTTTGACATTTGCTTATATGCTGACTTTTCTGCTTCAGATGTTATATTCTGGAATAGATGAGGTCGGGAGTCTATCTCAATGGAAGATACCATGCAGGAGCTCAACCAGGTTTTCTCTCTTGGATGAGTTTGACTGCCCATTCGCTGTAGACGATGTAGACTTGGGAGGCCTGTGCAGGTAATGCACTTTATACTGGAACATACGTATCACATTTCCTGCTTTTGGAGTATAATTGCTTATGTTTGAGGTATGGTGCGGACATGATGTTAGACTTTGAGCTTGTTTTCTATGGGTAGACACTTGTGCTTGTGGTACATATTACAGTTAGCAAGTATATATATATGTGCATGTGTGTTTGGGTGTATTTTAGGATTAGTAGGATATATTAGGGGCCTGTTTGGTTCCAATTTATAACTCAGCTTTTTGAGTTATAATGTTGAAGCTGACAAAAATTGTGTTTGGATTGTAACACTCGGAAAGTTGATTTCAGAAACCAATTTTCAAAAGCAGACTTTAAACTCTACTTTCCAGAAAGAGCTGAAAGCTCTTTTCTAAAACTTGTTTTTGCCAAATCTGCGGGGCCCACCCCCACCCCCACCCCCAAGTCCCAACACATTTTCTCTCTGTCTTTCTCTCTGGCGGAGGAAGACTCCGCTCTTCCATCTCCCTCTCCATCTTCCCTCTCCCCCTCCATCTCAGCCTCACCATCTCAGATCTTCCCTCTCCATCTCAGATCTTTGGGCCACCCACTCCGAGGTGGACGCCGACGCCGACAACGACGAGGAGCTCGTCGAGGACGAGGTCGACGAAGAGGAACTCCCCCTCTCGAAGCTCCACCGTGGACGTCGTCGTCGTCGTTGGCATCTACTCACCACCGTGGACGTCGTCGTCGACGACATCGACCTTGGCGTCCTCGTCAACTTAGGGTTAGGGTACTTTTGGGACATGGCCCTCGTCGACTACCGGATAAGGGGATCGGAGCCGAGGACCCCACCCTCGGTGTTGGGGAACCCGACCTCGGCTGTGGGGTCTTTGAGATACGTCGTTTGGGCTCCGGGAGATGGTGAGAGGTGAGCACGCGGAGACGTCGAGAGATAGCGGGGCGGCGGGCATCCCGTCGAGGCTGCTCAGAGCAGAGCAGAGGAGGAACGTTGATGTCCGAGAGGAGGAACGACGAAGCGGTGTGGGATTGGTGGACACATGAAACACGAAGGACACATGGAACATGACACGAAAAATATGACAAATTATTTTCTAAAATTTTATTACCAAACAGAATCCTAATTTTTTTTCTTTCAGAAAATTACCTTTCAGATGAAATTAACCAAACGCAAAGTCAAAATTTTTTTAGTCCAAAAACAACTTTATAACTCACTTTCAGAAAACTATTTTCAGAACAAAATTTCAGAAAGTTTATCCAAACGGACCCGGTCTCTTAGATTTTAGTCAAGAGTCTATCTTTCCATATTTTGTATTCCTAGTAATTATAAATAAGAAGGATCTCTCCTTTGACTTTGGGGAGCATGCTGGTTATTACCTACAATTAATTTCTCTCCACCAACTTATCTCTTGTCTTCCTCCGTCTCTGATCTCTCATGCTTACTGCCATCTAAATCTTATGATATGGTATCAGAGCAGGATTCATGATCCTCAAAGGAGAGGCCAAGACGGTATCCACTTGAGGTGTTTCACTATTTCTTCTTCCGGTGGCTTCTCTAGTATATCGTTCTTCTCGGAGTAGGCAAGAAATGGAAGATGAAGAAGTAGAAGAAAAAGAAAATGAGCAAAACAAATTCTGATATGGATGGAAGGGGAAAAAAACGAAAGAAAATTTGGAGTACTTTTTCTCTCCACGAAAATGAAGTATGAAGCTTTGTGTTATGTGTACGGTATAGTGAATCCTTCGATCATAATTTTATGTTCTACTTCTTCCTAGATTAGCATATTAAGTTCTGTGACTTCTACTATGTCTCAATGAATGACCCTATATAATAGGTAGAGATAGTGCATGAATTTATAGTTCTACTATGAGGAGATCCTGTAAAGGACAACAGAGTAATGATCATATTTATTAGGTGTATGTCAACTTATGACACCGGACATATATAATAGAGATTTGCTAATGGTTGCATATTATAACGGTTGGGGTGTAGTTGAGGATGTGCTCCATATTCTGGGCACTGATGTAGTTCATATGCACCGATTAATGATAGTATACAATAGAGATATACTGCATGATTTATAGTTTTACTATGAGGAGATCCCGTGAAGGCCAATTAGCATTAGAGTGATGAGCATATTTATTAGGTTTATAGCAACTTGGGACAAAAACATATATATATATATATATATATATATATATATATATATATATATAAGGATTTGCTAATGGTTGCATATTGCAAGGTTTGAGGGGACTAGTTAAGGTTGTTGGGGAAGGAGTTGATGTATGTAAGCTGTCCAGAGAGCGCTCTCTGTCATGGCTAACATGATGTAGCTCAGATACATGGGTCCAAAAGATTAAATAAGCAATGCCTAGGTTCTGGCAGTGAGAATTAGTAAGAGAATGATACCCTCTATAAATATTTTAATCTTGAAACAGTTACAGTGGCAAAGTAATGTCCGGACTAATCCTCCCTTCTTCTTCTTTTCAGCCTTCGTATGTTTGTCACCCTCCCCTATATGATACAGATGCTTGTTGAACACTAATGAGGTTCTTATTCCTAAGAACTACTCTGATATTGGTGCATAATCAATTCCATTATCATAGTTTGAAATTTGTATGAATCATTGATTCATCCTTGTGCAGTGAACTCTTTGAATTACTTGTGCAAGGTGCAATATCCTTTTCAATGTCTCATCTACTATTCACCCATCTAATCACCTTTGGCCCTTGATTGGAAAACATAAGGGGATCCGCACAAGTTTAGGAATGTAGTTCAGTTGATGTTGTTTAGTAGAATTACTAGATATAATGGACAAACTTGTCCCTTAGTTTGGGACGGGGGATTAATCAATTAAGATTCCGTAACTGCATGGGGTTCTCATGGATTTGGCCAAAGACAAGTTGGTTTATTGTAGGCACGATGGCATCTGTAATGGTATGAAGGTTGGATCGGCCAATATCAGAGGTGTAGTGAATGGGACTTGAAATGTGGGGGAGAGGGGATGAAGAGGTGTGGGTGTGCATAGAGAGGACGTGTTTTCTTCTACTGGATCCTGCTAATATTATTTTCGTTTGGTGAGGAGAGCGACGCGGTAGGTAAAGGTGAAAGGGAAGACGTCGAAGACACTAGTGGGCGACGTTCTACTGATTTATTATTCTTAGATCTAAGGAACAACACTGAACAATAAATATAGTGATTTCATAAACACTCTTTGTATGTGGTTTCATAGCCTTAGGCAATATTAAATCTGTGTTTTTTTAACGAAATGACTATGATATGATTATGAAACCACATTCACACGTAAATTCCTAGTTCACTTTAACTAACCAGTAACCCACCTTTTCCTATATAAGACTATTTAAACTCATTTATTCGTTGTTCATCTCCCTTTAGATCAAGGTTCACACTACCAATACCGGAATTGGTTTCAAAGTATCAATACGACGGTATTGGCATTTTCAGAGTTCTTGGTTTTGGAAAGCCAAATTATGATCAAATTTTACTTAAAACTAGAAAAATATTGATACATTTATGCATTCTTTTATATATTATTTGTTGTTTCTTGTTAGTTTTGAATGAAGTAGTATTTCTACATTGCTTAATCTTTCACCTCAATAGTTTTTTATTATTATTTACTTGCTTCAAGACAAAGTACACACTATTTTAAGATGGAAGAATGTTGTGAATTTATAAACATATAATATTGACAAATGGTAATGGTTACAGTGTGTCGAGAATGAATATTATCGAAATAATATAGCATATCCGTCTTCGATACGACTAAATCATTATGCTGATGTTGGTTCTTCCCGTACTTTTCTCTTTTTATTTTAATTTTCCTTTAGAGGAATGATCGTGAAAGGGATCCCCAAGTATCCATATCAACTAGTATCGACCAATATCCTTGGGGTCAGTACCGGATCAGGGTAGGACAAAGTGATACCTACCTGTATTATCCAATAGTGTGAACCTTGCTTTTGATGTTGTCGAAAGTTCTCCAATTTTAAATTCCTTCTGTTGCTTATGTTGCCGAGGCTTTTAGTCAACAATTCTTCAAATTTGCAAGCTAAAGTTTCTAGATGGTTGGCCACCAACCTTAGCATGTCATCCATTAGCTTTTCCAAATATGGAAGGAAACTAACAACAATGACAAGATGAAAAGCCATTATCCCTAGTATTCGGATTTGGCTACATTTGGCAGCTTGTTTACTCGTTTATTGCTTTTATTCATGGATAAAATTTTATAAGATGGTTTCTAGATTGCTTAGACACGGATTCGGATACAAACTCGATACGGATTCGCAATACTTATTTT
Organism: Iris pallida; assembly: GCA_029216955.1. Lineage (NCBI taxonomy): Eukaryota > Viridiplantae > Streptophyta > Magnoliopsida > Asparagales > Iridaceae > Iris > Iris pallida. The sequence continues at coordinate 1,677,094 of JANAVB010013596.1, forward strand.
TAGAAAATTTAGGATATAGGTGCAGTATTGACACAGTTTATATATATATATATATATATATATATATATATAGAGAGAGAGAGAGAGAGAGAGAGAGAGAGAGAGAGAGAGAGACACACACACACACACACACACACACACACACACACATATTAAAACATAGCGATATACATATTCTATTAGATTTTAATAATATGTATGTTTCTGGCAGTAACTAGGTTTGAAGAAGGTTATAGATGAGTGAACCATTTCTGACATGAGTGCCGAGGAAGTGTCGTATTGGGCACGTGTTAGAGACGGATACAAACACATATATAGTCCTCTGGAGGAGTATTTGTGCATCATTGGATGGCCACGTGAAATAGTTTTTGAAGTTGGCTACACTAAAACTTCCCTTTTATTCTGAGGGCAGTCTCGAAGCATGTCTCTGCATTAACCACCCTATCTTATGTGGACAAAGTTTACCATCAGGAAGATCATTCCTATACAGTTTCGTTCTTCATGGTGCTGAAATTGAGAGGATGTAGTCCATATGATTAAAGCAGGGTGTTGGATAGCTGCCTAGAGGTTTCTTTTGTCAAGATTGTTGCTAATGTGTAGACCTAATACTTTCCTGGATGTTTAGTCGTTTGCCTTTCCTGAGAAAACTTCTGGTATTTTTTAAGCACAAAGCCAGACTCTTACTAAAATATCCATGTCATTTGATAGCCATTATATTGTTCTATTATTTAATAGAAGAAATGTGAAAATATTGTATATAGGACAGGGCCTCTCCTCTCCTGGGCTCTCCCTCAATCCCCACCTCATCTTCCAAAGAAATAGAGTAGTTTCTGTAGAAAAACTATATAGCTCAATTTTGGTATTCTCTGTCATGTTCTTTGTCGTTTATTTAGTGTAATGTCAGTTGGAAATCATCAAGAATAACGTTTGTTTTGGTTTATAGATTATGCTCTCAAGCTAGATCTTAAGCCGCAAATGAGCATAATTATTTTTATGTACTTGGTTTGAAATCATCAATCCACATTCGATTTGTCCCTTGGTTGATATAATTCTTTTGTGTAGGGTTGAAATTTCTGATGCTGATAGTCATGCTGGTGATTCAGCATCTGGAGATCTGATACCAGTCAGTAGACTGTCAGTTTCTGCTGTTGGTGCCCTTGTACGAATGCTCAAGACTGCAGCACCATTGCGACAAGATTTCACTAACTTGGTCAGTTCTTCACAAGCTAACAAGGAAGAAGCTTGGACCATGAAGGGGATGCAACATAACAAAGAAGATGACGTAATGAAAAGTGCACAGAGTACTGCACCAGGGCTCTTTGTATCAAGGATGACTTCTGATGCATTAGAAGAGCTAAGATGTTACAGAGAGGTTAAAGAATCGATACTTCACAAACGTGGATCTCAGCAATTTGATATGGGCCAAGCGAGAAAACCAGTTTCTGAAGTTAGCAAAGGTGGACTTCCATCACTAGGTATTGGCCAAACTGAAAAATCAGTCTCTGAAGGTATTGAAGACAGACTTCATTCATTAGATATTGCCCAAGGCAAAAAATTAGCTTCGTGATACTCGTCAGAGTCCTAGTGATGTCACTTCCATCATGTACATGTGTACAGTATTCATATTTGCTTGAAGCAGCCAGATCTCATTTGCAATTTGATTTCATCTATATTCATATCTAACAGAAATTATGTGTATTTATCCTTAGAAAGTATGATATTATCTACTTTCCTCTTGTAAACTTCACATTATATCAACATTGGATGTAACCATTTTTGTTTATTTACATTGTTACCTCTAATGAAAGGTGTGAGGTAGAAAATAAAGATTTTGCAGTTTTTTTTATTATGTAAAGGCAGTCGTGTATCTTATATTATTTCAGATTTTCCTGTTGTATGATGTATTGCTAAATGATTATTGATGAAGAGTTATAAGAATATGGGTGTCTGGAATACATCATCAACAACAACAAGAACAAAGCCTTTATCCCAAAATTTTGGGTCAGCTGTTGGAATTCTTAAGTATAAATGATGTACATATATCTTCAGGGAAGTTTCAGAGAACATTCAATATCTAACTTCAAATCTTTGTATCATTGCCTCTTCTTCCAAGCTTTTTCCCATTGGGAGACTGCAATAGTTCTTGCTAAGAAGAATGCCCATGTTGTGGAAATTCCACCCAGAAGGTAACATGCTACTCCTACAGTATGTCCTCAATGCTCTAGGCTGAGTAGCAGAAGCAACTTATGATTTTTTAATGAGCCCAAACAAATGGATTCAATGAGTTGGGGTCAGCTGTGTTGGAGCATTACTCAGAAAAGAGTTTACCAAGTTCTGTGGCTGATTGCTGACACTCTTCGCTACCTTCACATCATAGCCATTGAAGGGCAATGGGCTGGTGGAAGAACCTAGCAAGAGTATCAATAAGCAATAGAGGGCCGTCGCCGTGGAACCTCATAGGGAGACTAGTTGGCTGGTAATTTTGCCTGTTTTTGGCTTAATATCTTTATGCTCATTAACCGAGCAGCCCTGTGACCTTCAACTAGGAAAGAGCCTACAGGAATAGTTTAGATGATAAGACTTGCCTTTAGGAGAAGCAGGCGGGTATAAGCCAAAGCCAAATGAAATAACATTCCTATTTTACATATTTTTATTCACCAAATAATATAGTCTAGAAAGCCTGCTCCATACTTGGTTTGAGGTTTATGTTTCAGATTATAAAGAAAACTAGTGGTAAATAATATATGGAGACAGCTGCAGAAGTGGTAAGGTTTAGTTACATCAAGCAAAAGGTTCCTTGGGTTTCATGACAATAATCTAACTAGTCCCTACCCAAAAAATCAACTGCTGTTATTATTACACTAGCAAGTTCATTAATCTCTTCAAAGAAGACTGTTGATGGTATTTGGTTTCCCCTTTCTTGATGAAAAAGCCAAAAAAGGGGGCTTGATAGATTTCGTATTGGACAATGAAATTACAGAAGATCTATAGCCAGGTCCTAACTTGATAATGCTTCAAGAATCCAGATGAGTGCTCCTGAACTCATTATTCATTAATGATCAAATTTAGGTACTTATTCCAGATGCTGCTATGTATGTTACATATCAAACTCATGATTCTGATATCTGGTGAGGCAGCTTTGGAGGTCAGAAGACATACGGTAAAAATCAGAAGCTGATACTGGAGTTAACATAGCTTCAACTATCAAGTCATTCATTTTAAGAATAACGAATAATTTGAAATGGTCATGAAGGTTATATATATAGATATAGATGTATATATGGATATATTTTCCATCTGAGTTGGATCATGCTGTAAATTAGGCAGGGGTGAACATAGAAACAACAAGCAAAGACTTTTTCCCAAATTTCTGGGGCTGGCTACATGAACCCTTTTTCTTCCATTCTGCTTTGTTGTGGGCATTTTCTCTCTAACATTAGCAGGTCCTGTACTTAACGTTCAAACGAATAAGATAGCTAATTTGTCATAATATTGCTAAAGTTATTCCATTTGTGAGCTTTCTTACTCAAATGATTAAAGCTGTTGTATTTGTTCAATACTCACAGAGCTCTAGTTACACCCCTGTTCCCAATATCCTAGATTCAAAAATCTTAGCTTGTTTTCATATATAAGCATATTAGCCTTGCATGGTGCAACCGAAGTACCTGAGACAAAATGGGATTTTTAAGATAAAAGAAGTTGGTAATTTTTCTTATGGAAGAATTAAGGTAGGTGGAGGTTTTTCTTGCTCTATTGGTTTGCGCAACAAATTTGTCCTTCAAAAGTATAGTTTCTGTATGCTAGTGATATATACTGCAGACTTTTCAATTTGGCTAGCAATATCTTGTTATTTTGCTGATGCTGGCCTTTGATTCCCCTCTCCCAGTTAATGCTGGTGACCTGCTGAATATGACTAGATTTTTGTGACACTCCATATATGGCTCAAAATAATGTCTGCAGAAAAGCTTTGTTTTTTACCAGTTGGATTGTTGGGCCAGTAAAGGGAGATCCACAAGGCAAGCAAATTTCTGGCTTCTCCTTTTTCTTCTGTTTTTACATACACTGTTTCTGATTCCTGATGAATTTGTTTGCTTAAAAGTTTGAAGTTCCCGCTGTTCTTGGTGAAGAAACATGGTTATCGTTTCCTGTGTTTACCTTGACAATGGATTTCTCCATAAACGCCTAATTTTTCTGTGTGATTGAGTGGCTTAATATTTGCATCATGTTGTTTTTTCCCTGGTGGAAGATGTAATGTTTGTAATTGTTTAAGGGTGTTTGATGTTACGGGTTATAGTTTATTACAAGTAACATTAGTTTATGAATGTATACTGTTGTTCGTACCAAGTAGCACTACTTTATAAGATTTGTGTATAGATGTTCATACTTTTGAATAGTCATTTACATGTTGTAGATTGTTGGTTAAGTTAGGTATGTCACACTGAGTTTGATTCTTAAAGAAATTTGAACAAAACCAAAAGTATATATATATATATATATATATATATATATATATATATATAATAATAATAATAAAAAATGGCAATGAGTACCATATTGTTTGTTTGTTCCAAAGGATCTATTAGTATCTCATGCCTATAAAGCCATATAGAATGGCAGATCCTGATCCAGTCAGCCTTTTTGCCTTAGCTCCTTTGCACCTTTAGTGAGGGTTGTTTCTTTTTCTCTCTTTCCTTTTGTGAGTTTTCTTCTCCCACGCGGGAGTTCTCGTATGATTCTATTTCATCTAGAAGTTCTAGAATCTCAATGCAGTCAGAACTTCGATATTTATTCCTTTCATGAGTTTTTTAATCTCAACTTATTGGTTATGATTGATAAGGAGTCCTTGTTTGGTGGTGGCTTATGATTATGACTTAAAAAGCGTATAATTTTATTCAGATTGAGTGTCACGGAAATCATGATTTATAATCCTAGTGTGAAATTTCAAATCTTGGTACATGCCTAGAATGACACTGACCTAACAAATAAGTACCGACATTTGTACGTGTCATTATTTGACGAAATTCTCAATTTCTCCAATGGTGGGTAGATATTTTAAATTGCACATCCTGATCTGTTAAGATTCTGAAATAGATGGAACGCTGATAAATTGAGATGCCTACTCTTTTGATCTCCAAAAGTACATGCTGGAGAGACAATATAGGTTGCTTCTGTTCTTAAAGTTCACAGCACGAACTATAAAGAACAAGAAAAGTTCACAGCTCGAACTGATCGAGTTTTAATAAAGGTTTCTTTCTGTATATACAATTGCTAGGTCTACACCATCAAGATCCTTGCTAAGATCATGTAAATATTCCTCGTACCAGGAAACATAAAAAGATGTACCATCAAGAGGAATGCACGCCACAAAGTTCCGCACTACGAGATACGTATCATAAGTTCTAAAAGTATTGCCAACAAGAATTGATATATGCCTATCGGTCCCTATCTAATTTTTGTCTTGTTCTTTTCCTTGTGTATTTAACTCGACAAAGTTGCTTTCCCCCCACTTGTTTGTCACTAATAAAATCTTCCGATTAGAATCTTACATGATAAGCATATGATGAGTTTTGAAGTGAAGCTGTCTGGATGAGGATGGATAGGTTTCTTGGTTCAACTTGAAGATAAATTCTTTAGTGCTTAAGTGCTCTTTGTTAGTGTTAAGTGAGATTAGAACAACCTGGCAAGCTGATGCTGTTGCTGCAGTGATTTGGAGCCACATATAGGAATATTGGGGCCATGGCATATATTTTTAAGGCTGATGAGGTTGTTTAGTGTGTAATAAAGTTGCGTTAGCGAGGATAAGAGTTTTCTGAGTTGGATGTGTTTTACACGTCGAGATCGTGTCGATGCCCTCGATGATGTCGGCATTGTCTGAAAGTCGGAGTGATTCTCCAGGTAAGTAACTCAGATATTTGCCAGGAACTTAGGAAATTGCTACTTGTGGCAGGTGTTGGAGTTTATACCGAAAGGTGGATTTGGACATAATTGGTGATTGTTTTGTATGCTAATGGGTATTGGTGATTGATAACTCTCTCCTTTTCTTCTGGAAAAACCTGTATTTTGTGCTCGTGCAATATTTCACTGAGATTTTGAGAACGGAATCTCCCAATTTGTTGTATATGTTATTGACTAGCATGGTAATTTGAATCAGTTTTGGAATTTTAGTTTGTGTGATTGCACCTAGCCTCTGTTGTTATGCCAAGAATGAGGATTATATATTTATATTATTTTATCAAATGTTAATGAATTTTTTTTAAAGTTAGTTGATAATTTTATTCATGCAGCAGTATAATTTTTATAAAAAAAATCATGTAAAACTGTTCTTTGGACAAGATTTGGATACTATTGTGATGTTAAAGTTCCTGATTAGGGTCGTTGATTACATATTTGACATTATCCTAAGTTGGTCTAAGTTTACATTTGACCAAGGTTATGACAGCATGAGAATGAATGATGAGTCAGAAAGTTGTTCATGCCAAACGGAAAGAAGATACTTGTTGAAACGTGCTTGCATTGTATCGTGTACAATGTAATAGTAAAGTTGGACCTTTGCCTTACAATAATGCCAAGTTTACAACCACTTCTAGTTGTAAACCTTTACAACCGCCTATGTTAATTGGTCCTCCCTCCTCCTTCTCCTATCCCACATGGGAAGAGGAGACCAATTAACGACCGTCATGTGGCGGTTGTTAATTGGTCCTCTTTCCTCTCTCTCCTACCCTACGTGAGAAGAGGGGACTAATTAGCAACTGCTATATGGCGACGGTTGTAAAGGATTACAACCGCTTGTGCATTGTCCTTTGCCTTATCTTGTGGTTAACATGGGATCCTCAAAGTCATTTTCATGCTGATTTCTCGTAATTAATTTCTAGTGAGGTGGTGATTTTGCAATTGCATTCTCCTGGCCTTTTAAAAAAAAAAAAACCAAAAAAAAAAACAACGCCTCTCTCTCTCTCTCTCTCTCTCTCTCTGCGCGCTTAAAAACTAATGTTAGTTTCCGTGCAACAAATCTTAAAACAGATTTTGTAAAAGTTGGTTTCCGTGCAACAAATCTTAAAACAGATTTTGTAAAAGTTGAAAGTGAAAAGAATGTAACTTTGCATTCTAAACTCGTAAGCATTGGCAGAATCCAAAAACTTCTACCAAAAATTACAAGTTGTTGTTACTTATATGCCACTTGGTGCCAAACACAAATTTAGTTGGGATTAAATTTAGTTGGGAGCGTTTTGTACCAAATATATTCGGGTATTTGAAAAACCCAAAAAATTACGAAAATGTTTAAATCACCCCCTTAATCTAACTTTTCTGTTAACCGGTGTTAAAATGGGATTGTGCTGACCATTTTACCCCTGGATATAACTGACCATTGTAATTTGTCACTTGATTCTCTACACTTACTAATAAAATTCAAAGCCATTTATTGTAGTAAAACTTTGGATGTTTAAATACTATAGTCAGAAATTTTATATTTCTATAAAGTTATTATTTAAAATTATTTTTTCATACATTATTTTTTATTTAACAAATATATAAATATTTTTGGGGAAAACAAAACTGATAAATACAGAAAAAAAAAATCAATTCTTAAAAATGGAAATGATGAAAAAATGAAAAAAAAATACCAAACAAAGAACAAAAAAATACTATTAAAATATGGAAAAAAATAAAAAAATAGACAAAACATTCCAAAAAACCAAAAAATGAAGATAAATCTTAAACAATGAAAAAAGACAAAAAGAAAAAACTAAACAAATTTGAAAAAAACAAAAAAAATATAAGAAATGAAAAAAAATTACCCAAAAAAATAAAATTCACTCTTAAAAAACTAGAAAGGATTCTTAAAAAGATGAAAAAAAACAAATATGAAATAAGAACTAAATAAATGGAAACAAAAAACAAAAGAATAAAAAGACAAGAAAACTAAAAAAAAAAAAAAAAAAATTTACTCGGACAAAAAGTTGACTGGGACAAAAAAATAACCTTCCATTCTTAAAAAGATAGAATTCTCATGCTTGACGTCATTTTCGAAAATAAATGTTTATAATCTAAATAGTAGGTTTTCATCTTAAAATTTCTCTGAAAAAAAAAATATTCTTTTAACAAATGTCTGGTTAGTCCTGAACTATCCAGCCATTTAACTTAGGACATGTTTGGTAAACCGTAGTTGGAGCTAGATAACTGTGACTAATATTATATTATTTAATATTTTATAATAATTATAATATTAATTAATAATTATAATCTTAATTAATAATTTATTAATTATAATTTTATTATAATATTAATTAATAATAATTTAATCATAATTATAATTATAGTTAATAATTTATATATTATAATACTTTATTAATCCTAACTTTAATTATTATTATAGTCTTACTTAATAATTTATTAGTCATGACTATTATCATAATTATTTATTTATTAATTCTAACTGGAATTGCAAATCTTGGTACAAATTTATTTTCATCACATGTATTCCTTAAACAAATAACTTAAATATTACTAAACATGTCAAATATCCAAAAATAAATTGTAAAACATGTATGTTGAAGCATGGTCCGGGTTCAGTTGCTGCCACCCGCCGCTGTCGATTCTCTAGGAATAGACTGTAAACCTTCGCCTCAGTGCTCCTTTAATTCTTTCATTAAATTCCACATTAGAATTTGATAGTGTTCTGAAAGTTTATCATCCTCCCATAGTAGAAAACCACAAGAATTTGTTGAAAAATTTAATCTTCTTCCGGGATTTGTTGGTGTCCATGAAGTCTTCAGTGGACTAATTAATCCACAATAGCAATAAATTGTTCTTCCATAATTTCTATTTGGACGTCTTGAGAATGAAGATTGCGAGCTACTGGCCATAATTTGCAGTTGGATTTGAGATCTGTAGGTAAGAAAAAGCTTCAATACATTAAATGAGAGCAAATAAGTAAAAAAAAAATGGAAGATGAAAAAAATTTAATGTTATTTTTCCAACCAACCGGTCAAAAAAGTAGAAAATAGAAAGCTTGGGTTTTATGTTTCAAAACAATCTTACATATAGAGAATGAAAGGGAGGAGCCACAATGTTAACGTTAGCATTCAGAGGGGTATTTTGGGGAGTGCAAAATTTAATTTACCCAAAAAATGACTTCTAACAGCTAGTTCTAACGTCATTTTCACGGAAAGGGGCATTATAAGCAAAATATGTTTTGCGGGAGGTGCAAACTGCTTAAGTTTTCTAAAAGGTCTTATTTTACAAACAGAGGCAAATATAAGGAGGGTTTAAATACACTTTACCCAATATATTCAGTCTTCTATAAAATGGTATTGGTTATTTAAAAAAATAATTTTTACAATCAGAAGAAGAAATATGTTTGATATACAACAATTGGAAATTTTCACAACCAGTGTGATATACATTTTTATAGAGGAAAAAAAATATGTTTGAATAAATATTTCCCAAGTTGGGACCCACTATTTTTGTGTGACAAACATTTGTTACCGCTTAGAGCATCTCCAAGACTCCAACGCTACTGTGAGTTTGGAAAAAAATGGTTGCCTAATATGAAATATGAATGACAAGCATTTTTTTTTCAAAAGTACTTCTTCAATGCAAATGTGAAATAAATTGTGAAGTTGACATGACAATGACATGGCAAGAAGAATGTGAAGTTGGTTGTCTAGATCTAGACAATGCACTTCACAATGACTTTATGTCCACATCATCAATTATGAATAAAAACATATATAAAAAGAAGAAGAAGTGAAAAAGTTGTTTTGGAAATTGAAAAAAAGTAATTTTATTGTCTTCTCAAACTTTTGCATTGGAGAGCACATTATTATCTTATTGTCTTATGTGAATATTATCTTGTCACATAGAAAAGACATTGTCTTGTGTCTCATGTCACATAGGATTCACAACACAAAACAAGACAATAGAGTTAGAGATGCTCTTAGTTGAGACCCTTGTTAGCAATCACCCGAATAAAACGCGTATTATACGCGAATTTTTCCGTATCTTACATAAACGTATAATACTTACGTACTTTTGAAAAATTCGGATTTGTACGCGAATTTTAAGCATGTGGCATTTTAAACGCGTACCGTACGAATTTTTAAAAAATTTGGCCAAAAAAATTTGATCAAGAAACCCAACAGTCTTGACTTTCTGCTATTAGATATTCAGACTGACACAATTCTAAAAAATTATCAAAAGAAAAAGTCTCACAGTAACCAAAAAAAGAAACCCAAAAGTTTTTGTACATGTTGTTTGCAACAATCAAAGAAAAATCTTTCGATTTTCCATCATCCAACCTCTTCTTATTCTCACACTGAACCTTGTTTATGAAGGAGTAGAGGTGGGTGAGCCCTATATATATGTCGAATTTTTAGTGCCGAATTGGTTCATATGAAACGTACTAAACACGAATTAAATATGATCCGAATATTTTTCGTTAGACGTAATTTATGCTCGTCCTTTCGTCGTTCCAAATTTTTTCCGTTTGCCGAATTGCTAACAAGGGTTGAGACCCAACAATACAAATATTGTTTCTATGGGACCCACTAGTCCAACGCCACGTTGACACTTGGCACCCTCCTCCGCGTCAAGAGTGCCGTGGGTCCCTCCATGCCCAGTGGAGTCTCCAAATGAGGGTTTAAATATCTCTATTAGTGTTCTTTAAGTGCGAATTAAGAATAATTGGTGACCTTTTGGCCAATAGAATACTCAAGAAATTGAGTTAAAATAATAATTATAATCTCCTACTGTAGATATGAAAAGAGAAAGCAGTGCTACTTAGCCTTATGTATGTCTTTGTTTTTTCTTTTTCTTTTTTCATGGACCAAAAAAATAAAGGAAAGAAGAAAAAAATAGAAGAAAAAAAAAAAGTAAATTGTGACAAAGATTGATATCGATACAAATAGTTTTTGTAACTAGATTCGTATCATCTTTTGAGTGAAGGTGGAGATATTTTGGCTTTTGCATTATAGAACATGCAGATTTTGGGTACTGAAAATAAATGTTTTTTTCTAAGAGCATCATAAGCAGATTGAGCTCTAAAATATATCTTGAGACCCAAATTTATAACAAAAAAGGTAAAACTAAAATGAGTTGGATCTGTACGAAAATAGTAGAAAATAATAAATAATATTTGATTCCAAAGGTTGTGTTACTTGTGTAGTCAAAAATTAATATAGTAAAAAAAATGCTAAATTACAACTTGAAACCCTCAACTATCTTAATACTCTCAACTTTTATAGGTACTAACTTAATACCATATTTCAACTTATATTTCTAACTTAATACCCAATTTTTTTTATATTTCTAAACTATCCTCTCCCCCCCCCCCCCCCCCCCCCCCCTCTCCCCCCCCCCCCCCCCCCCCCCCCCGGAACTTTTCCCACCCCCTCCCCTCCCCCGGCGGTCATCCCCTCCCCCCCCCCCCCCACCACCCACCCAATCCGGCGACCACCCCCATACCCGCCTCCCTGCCCTGAGCGCCGCCGCTCCCCCGAGCATCCCTGCGCCCGGCGCCTACTCACGCCCGCCGTCCGCTGCACTCACAGCAGAAGAGAGGGGGGGGGGGGGAGAAGAGAAGGGACAATTTGGTCCCATTTTTTTTATTAGTACCTATAAAAGTTGAGGATGTCAAGTTGAAAAACAGCGATAGTTGAATGTATCAAATTATAATTTAACCCAAAAAATATAAAATCTAGAATATAAAAAGTATGTCTCCGAACTAGGACTTTCTATTCTAGAAAATGAGTTCCTACATTCTAAGATTCGGATCGACCTTACTATTGATGTTATTAGGGCTCGATTGGTTCACGTAAAGGAAAGCAAAGGAAATCAATTTATTGTTATTTCCTTTACTTCGGAAATTGCTATTCTTATATGTTTTCCTTCTCGGTGTTGGGGAATTTCAAGAAAATTAGGAGATAAAGTAAATTTTTAGTGTGAAAAAATGAATTCTTAGATGGGTGAAAGAAACTATTTTTCTCTCCTATTTTTTTTTATCTTTGGTAATCATTTTTCTTTTCTCCCCTTTTTTTTTTATGCATTCAAATATAGAAAAAAAAAAAAATTTCTTTTCCAATACAATGATTCGGTCTTAATCTTAGAAGACTGCACTCATGGATCCTCAAATAAGTAAGGTGAGAGAGAGGTTCGCCTTGCCAAAAGAAAGTGGCGGCACTGTTTCTTCGTGTTCCCAATTTGATGGATATGACAACACGTTTGATGCTAATGATTTATAGAGACTACAAACAAAATTTTAACGGTAAATTATAAGGGCACAGCACATTTTAATCGAGGCTATCCAAGTGTTAGTTTTCCATTATTTACAAGTTTGCCACTGAAAAAATTACTCAGGGCTATCCAAGTGGTAGGTATAAAAGATAAGTGTTATAATTTTTGTTTTCTTTCTCACTCTCCATTCCTCACAAGAAGAAGAAGAACAAGAAGAAGAAAAAAAACAAAACAAGAACAACAAGAACAAGAACATCAATTTTTGCAAACCTAGTTTATTTTGATTTTTTGCTCTCTTCTAATTTCTCAGATCTCTTTCTCCAAACCCTACTTTATTTTTCTTCTTCTTGTTTGGGCATTATAGATGAAACCCTAGTTGTAGAAGAAATTGGGTTATCAAATCTATCAAATCTATTAGCCTATTAACCAATTTTTCTTTATTAATAGAAGAATTATGCATGAAATTCTAGTTGTAGAAGAAAACTATGGAAGAAATCCTAGTTGTAGAATAATTGGATTCATATCAGGACTGCCACAATTTCTGACAGTCCAAGAAGTATTGAGGACTGCCAGAAATTGTGGCAGTCTTGAAATAGAGTCGATGTACAACAGGACTGCCACAATTTCTGGCAGTCCTAGAAGTAATGAGAACTGCCAGAAATTATGGCAGTCCTGCAAGGGACATGCTCTACAACAGGACTGCCACAATTTCTGGCAGTCCTAGACATATTGAGGACTGCCAGAAATTGAGACAGTCCTGAAAGATACGTACAGCAAGTTCCTTTCAGGACTACCACAATTTCTGGCAGTCCTAAAGTCGACATTCCCGAATGAAAAAAACATGTTAGGATTTATTTCAATCTTGATAATAGAGTGAAATATGCATTTTAGGATTTATTTCCATGCATTCTTTGTGAGGAAAGAAGTATTTAACCTTTATTTTCATACATTTTAGGGTTTATTTAATTTTTTTGGTGCCATCGAAATTGGAAAAGAGAAGAAAACTAGGGTTTTGATGGAGATGGTGATGATGGAAATGGTGGAGAAGAAGAAGATGATGATGATGAGAAAAAACTAGGATTTTGATGAAGATGTGAGAATAAAAATGGTGGAGAAGAAAAAGATGGATAGAAGAAGAAGAAGAAAGCTAGGGTTTGTGAAGAGAGAGAGTGAAATTTAGAAATGAGAGTGATTTTTTGGGTTTGGGGGGTTGTGGGCTTTGGACAGCCCCCTGAGTGGAATATTTTGATAGCCCTAGTAAAAGTTCCTCCCAACCTGGCTAGCCCTAATCCTGGCTAGCCCCGATCAAAAAGATATGTGCCCTTATAATTAGCCCTTCACTTTTGTCTGTGTTTGGAGAGTGGTTTTCCTGGTACAACAAAGTACCAGACCATGATGCCTCTTCCTTCTCTGCAGGCACAGCTTACCCCTTCCCTATAATCTAGTCCCAAAAGCAGTGTTGTAAGAACCGGATCAGACCGACAGTTGGACCGAATCCAATCGGTTTATGTCGAAAAATTGATCCGGTCCAACTAAAATCGGATCTTTTAAAGATCATCAATTTTTTTTTTCTAAAACTAGTGAACAGGCCGAACTTTGATCTTTAAAAAAAAAATAAAAAATTTTGAGTGGCACCCCACTTATATTACCCATATTCGTAGTGCACCCCACATTGTTCCACATATACATAAGTCACCCCACTTCTAACAGAAAACGTTAAATAATAACGTTGGTGGCCTTTAAAACACTTTCCATGACCATAATACCCCTCCCCCCTTTCCTTGCTGTTGAGTGGAAGGAAAATTCCCAATTTATATTCAAAAACGCCGGCCAAGAAGGTGGAGGCGGAGAGAACGCTATGATGCAGCACCAACGCGGGCTGATGGCGCGACAGCAATGCTCGTCGGCGCAAGGCCCGAGCAGCCGTCGGTGGCACGACGGCGGATCTAGAACTTGAGGCGGTGGCCGGTGTCAGATCCGGCCAGGTGGCGCTCACTGGAGGTAGTCGCCGGTGCGGATCTGGACCGCGCTGAGGTCGGCAAGGTTCAGAGGAGACTCGATTAGCCGGAGCTGGCCAGGGAAGCGCGGCGCTTGGGGAACGGGGGTCGCGGCGAGCGGCGCAGTAGATCTACGGCGGAGCGCGCGTGGCCAGGCGGTGGAGGTACTGGAGGAGATGGGGGAGTGGTGGCTGATGGAGGCGATGGTGATGGCAGCTGTGGCGGCGGAGGGGTGGTGGTCGAGTACGGCCATGTGAGTGTTGGTCTTTTTTTGCTGATGGTGGTGGTGTTTGTGGTGCATGGAAGTAGTGGAGAAGACGGCAGAGGGCGAAGGAGGCTTCTCTCCGCTGTAGTCGACTCCTGTTATACTCGCGCACTGGAACTCCATCTTGTTCTCCGTCAACGTCCCCGTCTTGTCGGAGAACACATACTTAATCTGCCTCAGGTCCTCGTTTATATTCAGAGCCCTACACTGGAACCTGGAATTGCAGGCCTCGTCATACAAATTCATGTCCCGGATCATGAAGTAAGCCTGCCCGAGCCGAACCAACTCCATGGATATGTACAAGAGATCGGGATCATGATCTGGAACACAATAACCGACTTGAGAAATGCGAACACCACCTCCAACCCGATTCCATAGTAGTTGTAATTCTTCTCCTCTTTGCCTCCGGCAGAGAAAGCTCTCTTCCTATAATACGGGGAGTCCTCCAGCTCGTGCTTATGATTAACCAACCAGACTCCAGTAGCAATGGCGACGGCGGAGCACATGGCAATCAGCAAGCCGGACAAGAGGAGGGTCTCGCGGTTCATATGGGTTTCCAGCCTGCTCCGCTTGGAGGGAGCTCCGGAGCTGTTGAGCATGACCTTGGTCTCCCTCCCCGCATAGACGGCCACGCCTACGGCCCACGCGGTGTTCTTGAGCTCGCAGCCGCGGAGGATTATGTTGGAGGGGCCGAGGGAGATCTGCTTTCCGTCCAGTTCCATGTTGGCCTGGAAGCCGTAGATGTTCCGGTTGGGCTTCTCGCAGCGGATGAAGGCCCCCCCCGCCGTCAAAGAGGGGACGGGACATGGTCTCCTGCTTGGCGTAGCGAGTCTTGAGGTTGGACTCCCCGTCGAGGTGAGGGTGAGGTCGGTTGTGTTGGTCGGAGGGTCCGTTGGGGGAGCTAGGTCGATGGCTGGGGCTGCCGGGAATGGCCGAAAATGGTAGGTTGGTAGGCTCCGGGGAGAGGGTGGGGGTTACGACAGAATGGCTGTAGATGGTGTGGTGGTCAAGGGGGTCGGCTCCGGCGATGGCCGGAGAGGCCAAGGCAGGGCAGGTCGAGAGCACCACAGGAAAGGGGGGAGGGGTATTACGGTCATGGAAAGTGTTTTAAAGGTCACCAACGTTATTATTTGACATTTTCTGTTAGAAGTGGGGTGACTTATGTATATGTGGAACAATGTGGGGTGCACTACGAATATGGGTAATATAAGTGGGGTGCCACTCAAAATTTTTCAAAAAAAATTCAAAAAAAAAATTACCATATGAAATTTGGATATTTGATTCTTGATTTGATTTTGATAGACCTTACAGTTGTAAGATTAAACCAAACTAACATACTAAAAACCAAATCAAGTCAAACTAAACCAATAAAAAAGTAAATATAAATATTTTATCTATTTGAACCGAACCAAATCAAATCAATTTGAACTCCGATTGAACCCGTTGAACTTTGGTCCCACCTGTACCAATAAAACATTGCCCAAAAGCCATGAGCCAACTTCTCCTCCTCCTCCACCACCTCCATAAATACTCCTCCCCCCAAATAATTCTCATTAATCTTCTTCATAGCCGCTTCTTCTTCCTTCCTTAGTTCATACAAACAATGTCCACTACTCCAATCAACCACTTCCACTCCCTACTGACCCAAGTCTACTCGAGGAGGCTCCTCCTCCACACTCCACTCTACAATCCCCACACTGTCGGCCCCGCCGTACCCGACCCGTCACCCGAGTCCGTGTCCGTCAGCAGCAGCAGCAGCCTAGACGCCAACGTGGTCATGATCCTAGCCGTCCTCCTGTCCGCCCTCATCTGCGCCCTCGGCCTGAACTCGATCGTCCGGCTCGCGTTGCGGTGCTCGAACCGGTTCGCGCTCGAGTACGAGCCGGGCCGCGGGGCCGTGCGGCTCGCGGGGGCCGGGGTCCGGAGGAAGGCCCTCCGGGCCCTGCCCGTCGTGGCCTACTCGGCCGGCCTGGCGCTCCCCGGGTCGGGTTCGGAGTGCGCGATATGCCTGTCGGATCTCCTCCCGGGCGAGCGGATCCGGGTGCTGCCCAAGTGCAGCCACGGGTTCCACGTCGCGTGCGTAGACAGGTGGCTGATGAGCCAGCCGTCGTGCCCGACGTGCCGGCGGCGCTTGTTCACCGTGTCGGAGAAGAGCTCGGGCTGCGGGGAGGCGAACCGGGTCGACCTGGCCCGATCCATTCTCGTGCCTTTGGAACCCGAGGGGCTAATATCGAATTATAGGGGTCATTAACTAATTAACTACAATCATGTGGATGACGACGAGGATTCAAATGTGTGTACATTGGTATACTTTGGCCACCTAAAGAAAAAAGTCTGTTTGTTCGCTCTTTCATTGGCTAAACTTACAATTGTGAATGGGTTAGAAGTGTACTAATTATCTATTCTTCTATATAATGTGAAAATTAGGCTTTACTCTAGAAATTTTTTTCTTTCAAAAATATCCTCTAATACATATACTAATTAAAAAATAGATACAATAAATTCTATTGACAACCATTTAAAAAATGTTTTATGGAAGAATTAGTATATTATGAAAATCGAAGGGTTCATGCTACTTGATAAGTCTTCTAAATGCACAGAATTCGAAAGTTGAATCCATATCCTATATAATTAAAGACAGCAAGTTAAACATCATTCACTCCAAGGCCTCGTTTGGTTCGTGGAATCATCGGGTTGGGAAAGGAAAGTGATTACTTTCTATGTTTGGGTACCAAAGGAATTGAAGAGGAAAGGAAAGTGATTACCAATGGAAGAGAAATTAGAGAAAAAAGTGATTCCATCCATCCAAGCAAGGAATCACTTTCCAACATTGAAATATTCACTTTTCTTTCCAAATTCCTTGGCATTTCCAAACATCGGAAAGGAAGATCAATGTGAATTATAATTTTCCAAATGAAAGAAAATGTCAAGGAATTGATTTCCTTTCCCTTTCATTCCGCGGACCAAACGAGGCCTAAGTATTTTTTTAATCTTCTTAATTATAATATATGAATAATAAATATGTACAATGTACGTGCTTATATACTAGTATACGGAATAATGGCATGAGAGCCAAGGATCACTAGTTTGCCACTAATTTATCCAATTAAATGCATTACTCACGCGTCGTATGCAGGTGTGCACGGTTACAGTTCATGCGCGCATACGCGCCCGGGTTAAGAATGCACCTGCAGCGCGCCTACCACAAGGGTTGGCTTAATTTCAATTGGAGCAGCAAAATGTAATTGCACTATTTGCAATCAAAGTTTGCGCACTACCAGGTAACTTAATCTATAGTAGACACGTTTTACACATCTACGTTTGCTTTCGTGTTAAAATGACTTCAACTCAAGAGCCTGCACCACAATTTTCCAGTTCAAACTTTTTTGACATTTTCAACAAACTAACATTATTCTGGTCATGGATTGGAAGATTAAATGCTTAATTATATCCGCTCTTAACTTTTAAGACGACCATACACGTGGCACCTTGTCATGGTGGCCAGCGCTCACATTCGCATTTTAGGGTCCCGTATGGAAGGAGGACATCAAGCAGCCAACCCTGAAGTCCTGAGTTGGTGACTGACTCACTATTACTGCTAATGAGATGGTAGAGACTCAAAGTGCAACTATGGGTCCTCTGGTGGGCTAAGAAGTCCACTTACATAATATATTTTGACAATGATTGATATTAACCTTCACTCGACTGGGAGATGATTCACTGGTCAACATTGTCTTTGTGGAGATTTGACATAATAACAATGGACTCTATGTTGGCATTCCATTGGGAAGATGAAGCATCCAATTCTCATCTAGGAAGGGAACCAGCACTAAACTCTTTTAACATAATTATATGTATAATAGCCCACTAGGAAATTTGCCAAAGGAACCAGGAATGCAAGGTCGACGACTTTAAAACATGTAGTTTTCCAATAAAACCTGCACGTCTAGTCGCTTCTGGACTTGACGAGATCTTCGCAGGCTATCACATTGTGACAAAATTACGAAAACTATAGGAGTTTTCCCACATAATTTTCAACAGAAGTGACTGATCCACAAACAGGAACTTGGGGTACCAGTGATAACTGCATAATCTAGTTTCTAATTCCTATGCATCCAACCAAACATCAAAATGTCATTTTGCTTATATGGGAAGGCAAGATGACCATCAATCAGTCTGATTTTATGCGTAAGGATTCAAGGTGTTCGTGGGCCGGGCCGGGCCGGCCCGCGGTCCAAAAAGCGGCGGTTCAAACCGGGCTCCGGCCGGGCCTGAACCGGACCGGGCAAGCAAGCGGACCGGACCTGGCCCGGCTCGGTTTGATTAGGATGGGTCTAGTCCGCCCATTGAACCGGACCATAGGGTGATCGGGCCGGACAGGGCTCCGGTTTAGTGCGGGCCTCGGCCCAGTTCAGTTTTGTTTTTTGTTTTTTTGTTTTTTTTTGAATTTCTATTGTTTTTGTTTATGTTTTTTTTTTTTTAATTTCTATTGTTATTTTGAATAAAAAAACATTTCTTCCTCTTCCTTTATCCGGGCTTGGGACCGGCAATCCTTGCTTGGCACAGGCGGAGTTAAAAAAATATATATTTTTTTAATTTAAAAGTAAAAATTAGTTTTTGAAATTTTAAAATTTAAAAGTATAAGTTAAAATTTTGAAATTTTGTAAGTTATAATTTAAAATTGTATTTTTGAAAGTAAGTTAAAAATTTAAAAGTATAAGTTAAAATTTTAAAAGTTATAATTTAAAATTTAAATTTTGAAAGTATAAGTTAAAAATTAAAAAGTATAAGTTAAAATTTTGAATTTTGTAAATTTGTAAAAAAATTGTAAAAAAATTGTAAAAAAATTAAATGTACATACCTTGCACCGTAGCCTCATTCTTGTTCGCCTTCATGCACCGAAAGCGATTCAAAGTCCAGCTCGTGAATATCAAGATTTTCATTTATCTGGTTTTGGGTTCTTCTCTCGGCTTTAATTCAATCTTGGACGCACACTATTGCTTCCAAGATATCGGGCTTCAAGCGGCCCCTCTTTCTGCTCAACATCCTTGATCCTGCACTAAAACAAGACTCCGATGCTACCGTAGACACCGGGACCATTAGTAGATCACGTGCTATGTTAGAAAGAACAGGAAATCTCTTGTCGTGTCTCTTCCACCATTCTAAAACGGCGAAGTGATCTGGAGTCTCTTCTTCGTCTTCATAAGAACTAAGGTACAGAGACAACTCTTGAGTAGGTTGGAAAGATTGCTTTTGTTTCTTCCTTTGTAGTAAGCGAACGGCTGTTGATAGCTTAGACGCCAAGCCGGAGCTACTACTAGCCCCCCCCCCCCCCCCCCGAGTTGGTCGGGTCGACGCTGCTCTTTCTTCGTACAGTATAACTAACCTGTCCAACGCAAGTTTAACTTCTACTTTCATGTCAGTAACGTCTATATCCATATATTCTCCAAATCCATCTAATAAAGCCTCTACGCCATCCAATTTGATTGTAGGATCAAATATGGAAGCCAAACAATATAAAAAGATATTTGACCCCAATATTTTTTGAATTTGGCTTCCATATTTCTCACCACATATTCAAAATTTGAAAGATCTCTATATCTAGAAAATAAATAAAAAATGTTACAAAGTTCACGTAAAGCTAAGCAAGATGTGGGATAATAAACACCAGAAAGAATACATGTAGCATTGTAAAAAATTTTTAAAAATTCACAAACACTTTCAGCTACTACCCAATCATCAGCAGTAACTTGAAAGTCAAAGGTGAGATCCGCATTACAATAATACGTAATAACATCCTTAAAGGAATTGCAGATTTCAACATCAAGTAGGTGGAGTTCCACCTATGTGGTATATCCTTCACAAATCTTCTAAAAGTAATACCAAAATGTGCGCATGTGCATGCAAAACTTTGTTGTCTACTTGGAGACGTGTTCAAAGTGTGCAAGCATTGTCGAAGAATGTCTAAATGGCGACTAAAATATTCTAAACATTCTTTAACAACTAAGTTAATAATATGGCAAGCACACCTAACATGCAAAAGTCTACCTTCTAAAATAGGCTGAAAAATCAATGACAAAGAAGACATATCAGCATTATTGTTTGAAATATTATCCAAAGAGACAGAAAAATTTTTGTGGTGAATATCATATCCACGCACGTGTTGAGAAATGGCACTTGAAATTACAGCGCCCGTGTGTAGATATTCTATAATTTTAAGACAGATGATGCGTTTTTGCAACATCCATTGTGCATCTATATAGTGTGCAGTAATACAAATGTAAGCATAACTTTGCTTACTAGTCCAAATATCAGAAGTAATAGACAACTTACTAACATTTTGTAAAACCGCTTTCAAAGCGGCTCTCTGCTCCTTAAAGAGACGAATAGCCTCATTTCGAGCTTGTTGTCTACTAACTCTAGTAAATGAGAGGTTTAGAGACAATGTTGCATAATCGCGTAAGATTCACTTCTACCAGAAGTGAAAGGAAGTTCATCACGAATAATATATTTAACTAATTCCGTTTTATGACGCGCAGCTGAGTAAGTAAAGTTACCCATTGAAGAACCGATGGCACCTCCAAAGCTTATTTGGGTTTGGAACGTTTGAAGCGTGTCCTTCCCGTAGCAAGTGTCGTAGTGTCTGGATATGGTCCCGGTGCCACCGCCCTTCTTCCAAGGGTGAACCAATACCGTGCAAGACGCAATGCAAGAAATGTTTGAACCAGTTCAATGGGCGGGCTGGGCCCATCCTAATCAAACCGGGCCGGGCCAGGCCCGGCCCGGCCCGCTTGCTTGCCCGGTTCAGGCCCGGCCCGAGCCTGATTTGAACCGCCGCTTTTTGGACCGCAGGCCAGGCCGGCCCGGCCCACGAACACCTTGAGTCTGGCTCAACTTTCTTGTAACCAAATACAAAAAGAGAAAATTTGAGTGGCACCCCACTTTTTTTACGCTTATTTAAGGTGCACCCCACAAGTTTACATGAATGTATGACACCCCCCACTTTGACAGTTTCTGTCTAAAACGAACGGTCAACCTCGTTGACCAATTTTTTTTGACAAAAATATCTCCCTATCTGTTCTCTTCTTCCCCGCGTCAACTATTCGTCTCGCCCCGCTCCGCCATGCTCGGCCCCCCTCCACGGTGTCGCCGCACTCCTCCTCCTCCTCCCCCCCCCCCTCCCCCCCCCCCCCCGCCCCCCCGACCTCACCGCACCCCCCGGCCATCACCACCACCACCACCAACCATCATCACCGCCCCCCCCCCCCCCCCTCCCGCTCCTCCCCCCCCCTTCCCGCTCCTCCCCCTAGCCCACACCGCCGCCTACGGCTGCTGCGGCGACGACTAAGGGGCAGAGCGGGAGGGGGGGGGGGGCGGTGATGATGATGATGGTGATGATGGTGGTGATGATAGTGGTGGTGATGGGCGGGGGGGGGGGGGGGGGGGGGGGGGGTGCGGCGAGATCGGGGAGGGGGGAAGTGCGGCAATGCCGTGGAGGGGGGCCGAGCACGGCGGGGGAGGGGGGGGGGGGGGGGGGAGGGAGGGGTGCAGCCACGTGTGACGGGGAGGGAGAACACACAAAAGGAGACGAGGGCATTTTCGTCAAAAAAAAAAATTTGACCGTTCGTTTTAGACAGAAACCGTCCAAAGTAGGGGGGTGTCATACATTCATGTAAACTTGTGGGGTGTACCTTAAATAAGCGTAAAAAAAGTGGAATGCCACTCAAATTTTCTCATACAAAAAGTAGTAAAAGTGCAACAAAATAAATGACAATTTTATTGCTTTTCCTTCACTCGTTTGCCAACCAAACACACGTCAACTGAAATGAAAACGTGAAGAAAATCTATGCAACCAAATTAACTGCTGGTAACGAGTTCCTAATTGTCTTGCACAAAAAAATTGAAACATTCGGTGAGAACATCCATATACAATTTGCCATATTGATTTTACCACCAACAATACAAATTGTAAGTAGTAATAAAATGGGATCTTCAGTTGCGAAAAAATGAGTTGGCCAAAATTACGACCATGCAAATGTGTGCATGAGTTATCGTAGGCTTTTACAAGTCCAACAAAATAAGCAGTTTGAGTTTATTTATTAAAAGGTAGCAAAAAGAACACCACTCAACATAAGCTGACCTTCCCATCGTATCATTTCAGACTGTCAAAAAGCTTCAAAGCAACCTGCATTACGGGTATAGATTTTGGGGGAAAAAAGGGTCAGAGACTCAGAAAACAGAAAATACTAGTATTTTAGTTATCATAGTTTCCATTATGATGTCCATTACTGGAAAGTTTGATAAATTCCTTTCAACAGTGAAAATAAGACAAACTCGTGAACATTCAAAAGAAAGTACTCACGCATTTATCGATGCATGACCAATAATCGAAGTATTGACCGGTACAGTGCTTGTGCCCAGTTTCGTCAGCTTTAACTCTCTTAACACATTCCTGCATAAATGGGATAATTTTAGCACCATACTCGAAACAGAACAACAACAACAAAAGTCTTTCTCCCAAATTTTTGGGTCGGTTATTTGAATCCTCTACTTCATTGGCTCAGCCATGTCCACTGTAGTGCAAACAAAATACATATCCTTCTTTAACACTTCAAACCATGTTCTTCTAGACCTACCTTTAAGGTCCTACGGCTCCACTAATACTATATTATCGATCCTCCTTACATGAGTATATTGGTCTGTGTTGAATCAGATTCCAAAATCACAGTCTAAGTACATTTTTAATTGAATAAGATCAACTTAAATATAGTTATCAAGGCATATCTAGTGACACTTCAAAAATCAGTCTTAAAGTACATTTTTAATTGAATAAGTTCAACCTAAATATAGTTACTACGGCTCACTAATACTATATTATCGATCCTCCTTACATGAGTATATTGGTCTGTGTTGAATCAGATTCCAAAATCACAGTCTAAGTACATTTTTAATTAAATAAGATCAACTTAAATATAGTTATCAAAGCATATCTAGTGACACTTCAAAAATCAGTCTAAAGTACATTTTTAATTGAATAAGTTCAACCTAAATATAGTTACTAAAGCGTATCTAGCGACGCTAAGGGTGGCTGAGCGAGGCTCAGCCAAGCCCCACCCACACCTTGCTTCTGCAGGCGACCTTATACAAGGACCCCATAGTATCATCGACCCTCCCCATCTTTGGTGGAGGGTGGGGGTTACCCTCTCTGTCTAGGGTTCAAGCATGGCTGAAGCTTCTCTATTTTGCTGCAAACAAGTGTGACGTGGAATAAATCACACGTCAGTTTCGAGGTTGAGGGCCTCTGTTCTTCCTATTTTGCATTTGCCTCGTTTCTGCGAGTCAGGAACCTGAAGGACCTTGGCATGTAAGTGCACTTTTCGCCTATGACGACTATGAACCTACAATTCCACCCTATGGAACCATGGACCCATGAGAAGTGCAATGAAAATAGTTTTTTGCATGAACCAGCTACTTGTTCGGTTCAAATCAACCTACACGGGGCAGCTGTTATGTTTCAAAATAACCCAAGAAACGTATTCTAAGATAAAGTATAATAACATATTTCCGGGTTGACCTTTTCCTAGTCTATGATACAGTACAGTCAAGGTTGTAAAAGTCACTAGGCGGTAGTCGGACGGGCACCGGACACCTTGTGCCTAGCTCCGCCTAGGTGCCACCTAATTCTAGGCGGCCCACAAAAAAGCGGTTCAAAAATGCTGAAAATTGTCCATAAACCTCAAATAACCTGGTTTTCAGGTGTTGGGTGGGACTAGGCGGGTACCAGCCGATTTTTAGGACAGCGAGTACAGTTGGCAATATCATTGAATTACTTATCTTTTGCAGATTAGTTCTCTTTATGTGTACTTGCTTGGTGGGTGCACAGGAGACATTACAATTCAAGAGAATATTTTGGGAAATACTAGGTTATCAACGGCATTTTAGGAAGACTGGGTACAAAAACCATGGAGACGGGAAAGGGTTTGGCAATCTATACTACCTCTAATTTGAGAAACATTAGGGCATGCACAGTGTTTTAGCCAGGCTTATGAAAACCCCAAGGGACACACCTAGACTATTAGAGAAGCAAAAATTTTGTAGGAAGACAAGAGTGACCGTAGGCAAGAAACACCTAATGCCGTCCCATTGTTGGAGTTTGAAATTCAGTATTCACTATTCAACCAAAGGCGAGCTTTTTGATAATTCTGGGTTTCCTTCAAGTGCAAACTACTTACTGTTTGTTCTTGGTTTTGTCTCTAAACCATGTGTACTGTTGGGATTTTATTTTTATCATTGTTTAGTTATTGTAAGTTGTAACAAATGAAAAGATGATTCGCTATAAGTTGTAATTTTCACGGTATCATTTCTTTGTCCCTGCAATTGCATTTGCTTTAAGTAACCTTGTGAAGGCTTTTCCGCTAAAAATTGCATTTGTGTATGATGAGAACAAATTACATTTATATGATTTTAATAGCTAATCTCGCAGCCCTTGACTTCTCATTCAGAACTGGTGTCGCTTTATATTTTACTAGCATACGTGCACGTGCCATGCACGTATTTTAACATTCTTTTTAATTAACTAATGAAGACTCTTTAGGAAGTCCAAAGGGTAGTCTTAGTAATTACTAAATTGTCCTTATTAAAATTAATGAACAATTTTTAATTAGTATAGACATATAAGGATATTTTTGGAATTTAAAAGTTTCACCATCAAGTTTTCCTATTATATAGTATAATAGATGTATCTTCAGGTCTGGTGTTCAATGCCATCACAATTCTATGATGGTATAACATTTGCTTTGCCATAATCTATTTTAAAGTATGCACAATTTTTAAAGAAGATATTCAATGAATATATATGAATCGAGAAGAAATGGAAGTGAAAGTCTTTGATATAGGAATAGGGACAAGTCACCTAATTAAACAAGACGTGTGAGCGCTGTGCCGTACGTAAAACTATCCAATAAGTGAATGGATAAATGACTGCACAATACCTGATATGAATGTAAAGCTTTTACACACTTTGGCTTACAACGTTCCTCAAGATACTTTTTTGGGTCAACAAGCTCTTCATCAGCCCTGAAAATATTAAACCAATCCATTATAGCCATTATAGTGAGATGAAGATACATGTAGGAACAACCATACATTTAACTATGATGTCTTGTTAACAAGAGGCTGGCTATTGACAGCTTGTATGTAATTGAAACCTATAAACATTGTGGTCGTCCATGTGAAAACTAAGGGAGCAATAACACATTTTCTTAAAGTTACTTATGAGGTCAAGGTCCTGATCTGGTCAAAGTTGTGGGCAATGAACATAACCATCTACTTGTGAGTTGTGACATAAAAAAAAAAAAAAGCACGACTGAAAAGATATGGGATAATATATAAACTTGATCAAGTGATGATTGAATTTACAACTTAAACCTTAATCTACTCTTGTGCACATTACAGTAGGTGACTAAACTAAGAACTATTACATTAAGAGTGGAGTTGGTTACTGTGAATTGGAACACTTCACACTATCTGGTTCGCAGGAACTCAAACTCACAATTCTATGAGTCCACTTGTTTGCATACAAAAGGGTCTCTCAGTTAACTCATTTTATGAGTGATATCTAATTTCACGAATGACGTGACCGCACTAATTTCACCTCTCCAAATCAAAAGTGACTATAACATCAGAATTTTGTTGAGGTAACTTCACCTCTCAAAATTGACTGGTGACCTAATTCACAATTCAAGATAACCAAACAAATGCAAGCATGCATGCATTTATTGAATGCTAACCAAACGGATGGAATTGAACTTGCAATGCCATGAACTATCAATTCACAAAATCTGATTCACAGTAACAAAACATGTTGCCCTTTGGTTGCATGAGAGCTTGAACAGAATTTCGGAGAAAGGATTACCTACCTGCCACCTGGCTATTTGGATTTTATGCAAGGTTCGCAGACCCTTCCTATCTATGAGAGCATCATTTTTGGCAGATCAGAGGGGTCGGTGGTTTGGGATCAGTTGGTTTCGGTAGCTTCAGCAGTTTTGGTGATTTATGCCTGCTGATACTATGAACTATGAACCTTGATTTTATGGCGAGGCCATATCGTGATCATAGCTAACTTAGCTAGGAATTTAGCACCAACATAGAGACTAAAGAGTTGGTGTCATGTTGAAATGCAGTTAAAAAAAATTGTCAATTTCACAATGAACCTTTTTTACGCTCCATACCCGACCCCATTCTGATGAGAGAAGGCTTGGGCTATGGTGACAATGGCGGACAAACTAAGCCTTTTTTAAGAAAAGCAGGGTCAGATGACCCAACTTAATTCTTAAGGGAACTCACCAAAAGAGCCGTTAGATGATCCTCTTTAATTAATCGACTTATATTGGCTTTTTAGAACCACTATTTAAGAGACTTATGGAAGCAAGTTTGTCAAAGCAATTTGTCTTGGTATGGTTGCTTCCCCCAAACAGTTTGCTGCTTCCTTTTTTTACACTTCTTGTGCTTTGTACTCCTAACTCTTAAGTATCTGAAAAAGAAAATAGGTGCAATCTTTATAGTTCATGCATGAGTTCTGACTTCTTGTTAGGAACTTGCTTAATATGTTGCATTTGAATATTTGCCTTGTAGCCCATGTACGTACAACTGGCTGTCCAAAGCTTGGAGTAAGGTGGCATAGTCATTAATTACAATGCTTCAGGAATAAAATATAAATTCTAATAAAACTGTGTATTGCAGCTTTGAACAATTTTCATTCCTATCCTTAATAACAGTACAGTGGTATAAATATTTTCTAATTTAACAATAAAACATAAATGTGTATTTTCTTACATTCAAAAAAAAGTGAACAGTACAAAAAAAACAAATTAATTCATCAATAGGAAAATGTTGCATACTTTAGTGGAGAACTATTTTCATACTAGCGTGCACTACTGCTACTAAAATTTGCATATAGTAGCCTAGAACCACAGTACACTCAGGCTACTAAGAACAAAACAGACTAGATCAAACTTATGTCATGTCTAATTTTCGTAATTTGTAAATTTGGTGTAGATCTGTTTTTATCCTAAAGAGAGAAGACATTATAGTTTCTATGTTTCTAATGGTTTTGGTTTAACACCCAAAGAATGCTTACTTGTTCTGTACCTACTACCTAGTATAAGTCAAAGTCAAAGAGCCCAAATAACTCTCTCCAATATCAAATCTGACTCCACATTACGGACTTTCACAAGAATAACTACATTCAGGAGAATCAAAAGTTTGTCAAAGTGACAACTATAAAAATCTATGAAATGTTCTAAATGGGAAAGAGTGAATAGTATCAGACTACAAGAGAGGTTCCTTAAATGCATTAAGTCAGGTGGATGAAGGCAGTGATTAGCTAACCCAAAAGGTGTGGTGCACTTCATAAATACATACTAAACAAAAAAAAGTTTGGAACGAAATTTCCAATGCAAGCACACTTTTTAGCTTCACCTAGTACTGCACAGCTTAAGGCTTATACATGATGCATTGAAACCTTCATTGCTAATAGGGGATAAACACCCACATGCCAAGGACCCTCAAATACAAAGGCAATCATGGCTACTATATAAAGGCTTGTACATGATGCATTGAAATCTTCATTCAGGGGATAAACACCCGCATGCCTAGGACTCAAATACATAGGCAATCATGGCTACTATATAAAAGCTAATATAGGCTTCCACGACAAGAGTATAAGAATCGGTGCTACAGGAGATGTGCAAATGTTTTGCAGCTGTTTCTGCAGCTGTCTCCCTATTAAGTCTCGATTACCACAGGTCCACAACCAGGTTCGTTACAAAAGAACCTTCAGATGCTGCAGCTCAGAGGGGTTTTATCCCCCTGCAAAATAGTGGCTTAAAGCTACAATAACTATCACAAAAAAGAAAGTATAAACCAATATGTAGCTCAGAGGGGTTTTATCCCCCTGCAAAATAGTGGCTTAAAGCTACAATAACTATCACAAAAAAGAAAGTCTAAACCAATATGGTGAGATCAAAGTATGTTGCAAAAACAATCCGAAGCGTTGTATAAAAAATTATAAAGTGCCACTTTGGAGATGAAAGGAACGCATGAAAGTGCACGCATGAACTTCTACAGAAATCCGCAATATAAAGGAGTTTCTAGCATGATCTACTCAAATAAGGAGCTTAAACCTTTTTTTTTCTTTTCTTTTTTTCAGCACGTGCGGGCTCAGTTAAATCGTGTCCCCTCCGCGCACAATTTTTAGCCGGTCGTCATGTCACTTCGGACTCTTCGTGCGGATCTTGAGTAAACTCGAGGGAAATGATTAACTTCATGATTATCTTATAACTTCTGTCTTGTGGTAGATTTGCCAACTACTTTCTCTCATATTTAATCTGAGATAATAAGACGAATCTTAAGGCAAAATACCAGAGAAGTTTACTTTTATTTTGTAGACTTCTTACTCCATTTCTACTTACAGAATAAGGACATTCCATCTTGTCAGATCCAGCTAATCTCTACCTTGACCAAGAGATACTACTATTTGATTAGCTCCATCAGTTTCACACAATCGATTTGATCAAAACAATACAATAATGGCAAATACTTAATTGAATAACATACAGTAATTTAGCATGCTTTATATTTCCAACCACTATTATAGTAGAAATTGAAAGTCATGGCCTGGGATCGGCAATGAAAAAGACAAGGCATTGGCTGTAGCAAAAAGAGTTTTTGGAATAAACGGATCAAAAGTACATGGATATGACAGTGGTGCATTTAATTAAAATGTCCAGGGCACAATGGCTATAATTAGGGAAGCCTATAGAATAGAACAGATATAAACTAAGAATCTTCAGAGAGATTACAGAGTAATGAGGAATAAGCAGAAAGGCGAAAGTCAATAGTTTGAAGAAGGTAACGGACACCATGGAATCCAAATAGAAGTTATATCCGATATTGAAAGGATAACAGAGAATTGCATTCACCATTTCTCGTCCAATTTACAAAACTTTGTACAAATTTACAAATCTGTCTTAACAAACACAACTCAAGCCCATCAACATATAAATGAGGATGCCGCGTACACAATATGACATATTCCACATTTTTCAAGTTTATTAAATATTCAGACCAAATTATGTCCAAAATCAGAAAAATCCATGCATGCATTTTTTCTTGCATGGTTGCATGGAATTGCATCAATATAAGTGTACCATCAAATTGTGAACTGTTTGCATGCCTACTCTGAGGATCCTTCTTTCAAGTAGGATCATGGAACAGGGAAAATTCTGCTGAAGGATTCAATAGTATCTTCACTCGTACCACCAAAGGGGTGGTCTAATAGTAACACTAAGTAAGGGAGGGGAGGAGTCGGCATGGGTTCGAAGCCTATCTCGAGCAGAATAAAAAATGGGAATGGGAGAGGGCCTTAGTGCTAGTAGTCCATGACAAGGACAATCATTAAAAATTGGCCTTATCTCAAAAATAAATAAATTATATATTCACTGGTGATTGGCATCGAAAACGACCATCTTCTAACATAGACTTGAAATTTTGAAGTCGGTAGGTGCGTGTCGATATTGCCTTTCAAGAACAATGTTGAACCATCATGACTATGATAGTATGATGATACAAGTATGGCAGTCGTTGTGAAGTCTGTACCTTTGATTGACTTCAAACCGACGGGATCTAATATGTTGCACTAGTGTTAGGAACTTAAGTTCATCAACTTATGCGCCATGTACTACCCATGAACCATCAACCATGTGTTGTGACAGAAGCATCATGCGGTGACCGAAACTAAATCATATAGAAAAGTAAGCTTCAAGATCAATAAATCATGTATTCCCTGCTTTGATACAATCAAGGTCGTAATGTTTATTGTCCGAGTGTCGCGTCGGACTCGCATTAGGAAACGGCACAGGCACTCAAAAAGTACACTAAGACGAGCCAAAACGGTGTATGTGTCCGTTCCGCCGTGTCCTTACTGTATCGTGCCGTACCCGTGTCCGTCTAACGTAGACATGCAACAGCTTCAAATAGAACTGGAAAATAAAATATCGGGGAAAACACCCAAAAAAAAACCCTAAAATTCGCAGTATAGAAATCGATCTCAATTGGATATAGAAATCGAAGTGAAAACATCAGATAAATTGACAGATTTAGGAATCAGTGTGTGAAGAAATTCTCACATTGAGATCGATCTCTTGCTCGAGCACTGGATCTAGAGCTGCAGTATAAAAAAAATAACAATTGATGTCACGAAATTCTATAGATCTAAACCTAGATCAAAGAACGAGAAGAAAAGAAAAAAAAAATTGGGGTGATCGGAAGAAGAATGGTGACCTTTCCGATTTGAAGACGGCGCTGAAGGCTCTGGAATTCACCATCGACCATTATAATTTATTTCCCTTTATTTTATTTTATTCTAATTTGTATTGGGCCGAGCCTATAGATCCAAATACGCTGTAGCCCGCATTTCCAGTTTGTTTTATTTCACTTGAAAGCGCCTTCCGAAAGGCAAAAAGCAGCTTTTGAAAGTCCAAAAATGAACTATTTATGAAAAATATAACCATAGACAGATCACAGATGTTTCCAAACAACTTACAGTAATACTATCCCAAAAAAAAAATTTAATAAAGAATAATAGTAGCAATAATATTGCATACAAAATAAGCTAGTTGGGATTTCTGCAACTTTCCGTAAATAAAAAATACGTGAACAGCTTTTGAAGTCCTTCAAGTGCTTTGTCTTAAAAAAATAGTAAAATTAACTATTTTTTTAAAAAAATTATAAGTAGTTGTTTGCTAGTCTGATTTATGAGACAAATTAGGCATCTCGAATTAAGACGGAGAGCATACATCATTGCCAACGTATTATATTATAAAAAATATTGTATATTAAAACAAAATTTGCACATATAATGAAGGACTTGGTCCAAATTTAAAAAAAAAAAATGCTCGCAATCAATTTTTAAAAAAATTAGAGCGGACATCTGGAGGGGCCGACAAAGTTCGAACCCCCCAATTGTGTGTGTGCGTGTGATTTCAAAAAAAAAAAAAAAAAAAAAAAAATTAGTTCTAAAAATATATATATAAGATCCCCAAACTGGATATTAAGGGTCATATCCAAATGTGATCCATTTGCAGCAACGCCACATGTGCTTGTGGTTGGCGTTGGTGCATCAACTGACCCGTCATTTTTTTTTACATATTGGACTCACTTCATGTAGTTTCAACCATACATTTCAAATACAGTGAAATTGATTTGTTCAGATTCGACATTAAGGGAACAAAATATGATCGATTTGGATAAATAAAACATCCACAAGTGACGATGTAAAAAATTTGAGTTCTAAGAATTATATTTTTCGGATTAATCATATGAAACTTCGGGTTCTCAACATGTGAATTTTATAAATAAGGCCTGGTTTGATTTGCGGAATCATAGAGTTGGGAAAAAAAATAATTACTTTTCTATGTTTTGGTGTCAAATGAATTGACGTAGAAAGAAAATTGATTTCCAATAGAAAAAAAATTAAAAAATAAATAATTTTATCCATCCAAGGAAGAAATTATTTTCTCACCTTAAAGTATTCACTTTCGTTTCCAACTCCTTGTTAGCAATCACCCGAATAAAACTCGTATTATACGCGAATTTTTTCGTATATTTCATAAACGTATAATACTTGCGTACTTTTGACAGATCCAAATCAGTACGTAACTTTTATGCATGCGAAGTTTTAAACGTGTTCTGTATAAATTATTGAAAAAATTGGCACAAAAAACGTGCTGGAAGCCTATTTAATTAACCAAATTTGACAACATATTTAAGAATGTGAAGTTTCTAACCTCAATATTTTCATTTTTTGAATATTTGGCCGAATTTTTGAACGTATTTTATTTGCACTAAGCCGATTTATACTCGTACTTTTGCCG
Organism: Iris pallida; assembly: GCA_029216955.1. NCBI lineage: Eukaryota > Viridiplantae > Streptophyta > Magnoliopsida > Asparagales > Iridaceae > Iris > Iris pallida. The sequence continues at coordinate 1,709,520 of JANAVB010013596.1, forward strand.
TCCCGAATTTTTTCCGTTTGCCGAATTGCTAACAAGGTTCCAACTTCCTTGATATTTCCAAACATCGAAAAGTAAAATCAATAGACATTGTAATTTTCAAAGAAAAGAAAATATCAAGTAATTGATTTTCTTTCCATTCTTTTTTGCGAACCAAACAAGGCCTAAGTTTTAAGTTATTGGCATATGATGCACTTGGGGTTCTTAATTATTATAAATCGCATGTTCAAAATACATGTATTCTCAAATCCAATATATACAAACTAATACTGCCAAAGCCTCCTAGTTACAGTGTCTAGGTGGTCACAAATATAAATGAAAAATGATTGTAATCGCGAGAATTGAAATTTGAGGTTCATGCTTCCTGGCGTTGTTCATGCAACCGGGGTTTGGAAACTTGAATATCACAAATCTACTTGGTGGAAGATTTTGTTAGAATTGAACAAATTGGTTTTTTTAAAAAAATAGCAAATGTAAAGGGTTCTTTCGATATTTTCTTCCATAACTCCAGAAAAATGACAGGATTAGAGATATTTGTTAATGAATATGGTATGAGAAGTACATAATCCTCCATAGTGCCTCAATTATAAGTCACTAGTAAATACATGTGCTTTATATGTATTAGTCACGTTCATCTGCGTTGCACGTAAAAAAAAATTAATGGTAGTATTAATAAAATATATACAAATTTAAATTATATTACAGTATGTTAAATATAATTTGGATATATTTTAATATGATTTGTTATGATTATTATTTTTAATTCTAGATATGTGTTTAATTAGATAATGTTACGTAGTTAATTTAAACATAATTTTAATTTTAAATATATTCTAGTATCGGATGGTTTTCAATTTCAGAAAATTTTAAAAAAGGTGATAAAAGAGTATTAAATTACATGGAAGATAACATGTTGGAAGAAATGTAGCGGGAGTAACATGTCGCCAACAGTGTTGGCGACATCGCTGCAATTTTTTTAAAAAAAATTCTTCTTCAGGTTTTAGTGATGGAGAAGGCTGTGTATTTGTTGACCGAAGTTATAGAGCACCCTCTACCACTCTGGCAGAAAAAAAAATTTACATTCATGTCGCCAACTCCTTTGACGACACATTACTTTTTTCGTAATATTTTCAACATATTATCTTCTCTATAATTTTACACTCTTTTGTTACTTTTTTGAAAATTTTCTGTAATTTTTTATGTGAGGAGAGAGGGTTCGGTTACCCACACAAAAGATAAAAAAATGTAGTTAATTTTAAGATCTTATTATTTTTTTTTTAAATGGTTGATGATATACACGGCTTAGACGGCTCAATCTTTAGCCGTTTTGAAGCCCCTTTATACTAGTAGAGATAACGACGTTTAATAAGAATATTATTCAATTATAGTCAAATATTTCTTCAAACTCATTTGATTAAGGTGGGAGGTATTCTTCTTGGTTTGTTGAGTTTGATTTTCCATGTTAAATATATATAACAAATTTAAACTTTTTTTTAACAATTTTTTACATAATTAATCTTTTTTAAATGGACAATGATATACATACGACTTAAACGGCTCAAAAGTTATTCCGAAACTAAATACAAAATAAGGAATAAGGATCAAGCATCATGACGATGATAGGAACAAAAGATGAAAAATAATTCTTATCGTTTTTATCTTTTTTTCTGGTTAACCAAAACACTAACAGCTAAAAAATACACAATTTCATATGCACGTCAATAGAAATTAATAGTTCAGATTTGACAATCATACATGAAAATTTTGTAGGTACTGGGTGGCATAGAAATTAAATAGTAAAGTTTTAATATACCTAAATGCATACAAATATTTTATGCATGATTGTCAAATCTGAAACATTAATTCTATTAACGTGCTGCTGAAATTGCGTATTTTATGTGCGTCAAATATATATGTCACATAATTACTATCACACGCGCATATATATATATATATATATATATATATATATATATATATATATATATATATAATATATATATATATATATATATATATATTGAAAGAAGGTAATTGTGGCGAACGCTCATGACCACTCCGGCCGCATACCTCACTACTACCACTAGGCTAGAGGGTCACTCTCTCTCTCTCTCTCTCCCTCTATATATATATATATATATATATATATATATATATATATATATATATATATATATATATATATATATATATATATATATATATTTGAAAGAAGGTAATTGTGGCGAACGCTCATGACCACTCCGGCCGCATGCCTCACTACTACCACTGGGCTAGAGGTTCACTCTCTCTCTCTCTCTCTCTCTCTCTCTCTCTCTCTATATATATATATATATATATATATATATATATATATATATATATATATATATATACTGTAATGCCTGTACCTCGGAATTACGTATTTGAATTAAGCTTGCATGTATTTCGGACTTGTATTTTTTTTCTTGGATTTTGGCCTGTAATTGTGTTTTGGCTCGACTTGCAGATTTTGGATTTTCTCGTAAAACGGATTTTGGCATGGCTTGGTTTTATTTTGTGGAGAAGGATTGGTTTGGTTTGGTTTAATATGTTTGGAACACCTTAGCCTATGCTCCACCCTCAACACAACACAACCCACCCTCATTAAATCCCTACCAACCTTTTTTTCTCTCCTCTTTACTTTCATTTATTTTCCTCCATCTTCTTCTTCTTCCTTCCTCTACACAACACCCACACCATAGGCAAGTGCACGTTGCCACCACATGAGAACCCTATTTTATTTGTCCATTAGCTAGATTAGGCCATGGTGATCAACATTAGAACTTGCATTTTGTGATTTGGAGCTTCTATTTTTCTAGATCTAGGTTTTAACCATTTTCGGAAATCCTTGGTTTTGATCTATTAAACTTTGATTTTTGCTTGTTTGATGCTTCCATATGGAAGAGAATTCAATTTTACTCAAGTTAGAACTTTGAAAATCTAGATTTGGTTTTGATTTGGCCAAGATATGAAAGATTGAAGTTTTGGTGTTCTTGAGAAGTTCATCTCAGCCTTGGAGAAGAAGACCCTCCCCCCTCGGCCTGCGCTTTTTAGCGCAGGGCTGACTTGCGCTCAGCCCCCTGGGCTGAACTGCGCAGCTTTCCTCGGCCGGCGCTCTTTAGCGCAGTGCTGACCTGCGCAGCTTGCCTCTTGGCGAACTACGCACCCCTCCCCCTGCGCCATCGGCCCATGCGCCCTCGGCCGTGCGCCATCGGCCCATGCGCCCTCGGCCGTGCGCCATTGGTCCCTGCGCCATCCATCTCCTGCGCCCTTTGCCCCTGCGCCAACCGACCTGGCGCACTTGAACCCTTGCACCATCCACCCTTGCGCCCTTGGCTCCCGGCGCACTTGACCCCCTGCGCATCCTCCCCCTGCGCACTCGGCCGTGCACTCCTGCGCCATCCTCCCCTGCGCACTTGGCACCCTGCACAACCCAACCCCTTGGCACCCTGCGCCACCCAATGGCTTATGGAGATTTGGTTTGGTTTATTTCTTAAGCTTGGCTTCTCTTTCGTGGATTGGGTTTTGAGATATTGTTCCACACAGCACGACTATCTTGACCCAACACGACCTGGCACGATTTTCAGTATTGCTATGACTAGTACGGTTTTCGTAGTTTTCTGTGATTTATGATCCTGGTACTTTCTGATCTCCTTGATAGTGACCCGATGGGGTGCACTCTTGACTTGTAACCTGATAACTTGATAGTGGCCCGTGGCGGCGCACTCATGACTTGTAACTTGACTCGACTTGTAACTTGACTTGACTTGATGCTGTTGCGACGGCTAACTTGACTTGTATAACCAACTCTGACACCGTGGATGTTCCTGCTTGCTTGCTTGTACAATCCACTTGTCTTGTCTTGCATCATGTCTAGGACGTGACTTCCTGGTTTCCACGGTCAGGAATTCGCACTGAATATGGATTAGGCTAATGATTAGATCTAACTATCGTTCATGGAGAATTTCCAGTCACAGGCAATCTCGTTATCTGGGCGCTTTAATTGGACTTGTAGCTTGCCGACGAGTAGAGCACATTTCCAGCACACTGTCATGTGTTGCACCCTCTAAGTCACCTAAGGGTATATCGTCTCCGGGGCGATGTACCCAACCATACTCTCAACCGCGGAAGGATAACTGGATGGTCTGCAGGGCTTGGGACTGGAGAATCCTCACTTGCATTTTGTTAGTTAGGCCTGTGATAACCCTAGTTAGTTAAAGTAGTAAGCCGTAGTATTGCTTGGCCGCTTGTGAATGGATGATGTCTAGCCCTGTCTTAGTCTTGTCTAGCCCCAGTATCTGGTACTCCTGATCATGATTGTTTTACTTATCTTTAACAATAAATGGATAGAGACAAGAGCCTTTCAGGCGAAGGGTTACAACCCCGGTCCTTGTTTGGTTTACGGGTTGTAACCTGGCTCCCAGAATGGTTCCACGTCTCTAGTCGTTTATTGTCCTGTTGTTCTCTTTACCTACTTGTACTTGTCTTTCATTTTCTTATGTTCTGATATGCTGGCTTTTGTTCTTATTTTGTGGCCTCCTTTGTGGCACTTGCTCTTTCTGGGGTTTGACCCAGCTAGTTTTGTGTGGCCAGATTTCGGAGCAGCTCCCGAGGATCTACCGAACCTCCAGCCCGATGGTGGCGACTAGAAGGAACCCGGGCTACGAGTGGGTTTTCTATTTTGTTTCGCTCACTCCTTATACAATTATTCTTTTGAGGCGTTTAGCCGACGAGCACCTGTTAGCTCGATGCACATTTACTTACTGTCTGCCTACGGGCTGTAAACATGATTAACAAATCCTAGGGTTGATCATGTATGACTTAACTCTTGCTAGTCCTAGCATTTTGTACGACTAGCTTCATGATCAGCTGATATGTAATATTTGGGACGCCTTTTATTATATATATTTGGTGGTCAAACATCTTGTAACTATATTACTTGCTTGAGATTGAGACAGTAGGCTTGACCTTAAGAGACCGTTGGCTTGTAGTAAACCCTCATATCTAGACAGCCGTGACCGTATAGCGAGATGGACTTCATTTCAACATACGTAGCTGGCTATGTTCGCCCCCGCTCTCCAGTATTCTGGTTCTGGGGCGTGACATATACCACTAGGCTAGAGGGTCACTCTCTCTCTCTTTCTCTCTCTCTCTCTCTATCTCTCTCTCTATATATATATATCGAACAGACCCTCAATCCGATGGTGCAAGGGTGACGGGGCTCTGGTGGAGCTCCCAGCGCGGTACTTTTTGATCCGCACCCTGTACAATGCGGGTTGAAAAACGGCTCAAAAGCGAGCCATCCAATACGTATGTATATTATCATCTATTTAAATAAATTAGAAAATTAATAATAAATAACTAAACAACTACCTAATATTATATTAGTAAAATTAATTAAGTATTTAACTATCTAATATGATTTATTTATAACTAAATAATTATAACTCAGCTGGTTAAAGTTGGAGACATTTTTTTAGTTGCTTCAGTTTTTTGTAATAATTATTTTTTTAAATACACGTGGCACATTATATATATATATATATATATATATATATATATATATATATATATATATATATATATATATATATATATATTCCACTATATAATACGACTTCAAAACGGCTCAAAAGTGAGCTGTTTAAGCCGTCATTATATCACGATCCATTTTATTTATAAAAAAAAATTATGTAAAAAATTGTTGAAAAAAATTTAAATTTGTTACCATGGAAAATTAAACTCAATCAAACAAGAAATTTTTTTTACACCTTAACCACATGAGTTAGAAGAAATATTTGACTATAATTATATAATATTTTTATTATTCATTATTATACGTACAAAGAACGTACATTTACTAGTATATATATAAGAGAGAGAAGTATGAAGAATTTGGCTATGATGATATCATATGGTTGAAAGAGACTCCGAGAAATATGCAATTGAGTCTATACAAGACGTTACTAGGAAAACTTGTCACGAAGGATCGACTACAACGGTTTGGGGTGCAAGTAGATGACCCCAAATGCGTACCGTGCGGGACAGAAACGGAAACGATTCCGCATGTGTTCTTAAGATGTGCATTTGCCCAATGTGTGTGGGGCTCTCAGGCTGGTATACTGGGTTTGTGGGTCGGAGAAGAACAATAGCTGGTTGGCCTGGTTGCGGACATCAAGGAAGCCAGAGGGCGAGGAGGGAGTTGGTTCAGAGAGGCGGGTGTTCGAGTTGCAGCAGCGGTATGGCATGTATGTCTGGAAAGAACGCAATACTGGAATATTTGAGGGAGTGTACCAGTAGCATTGGTCTCATACATAATATAGCGGATGATATGAGTAGGGTGGCCACATAGGCTCTACCTGATTGTACAGTTGTACTAGATTATTTTATTAATACAATTACCAAGTTCCATATATATATATATATAGCAAATGACCTCTAGCCTAGTGGTTAAGAGAGATGCATGCGGCCTGAGTGGTCAGGAGTTCGAATCCCAGTGGGAGCGATTCCAGAAACAATTTACCTGGTTCCAAAAAAAAAAAATAAAAAAAAAAAATAAAAATAAAATATATATATATATATATATATATATATATATATATATATATATATATGGAAAATTCTACAATATATATATATATCACTTTCCAGCGGATGTATTGTAGAACGACCCTATATATATATATATATCACTTTGCATTAAGATCCCCAAAGCGGATATTATAGATCTAGATCCGAATGGTATATATATATATATATATATATATATATATATATATATATATATATATATATCACTTTGCATTAAGATCCCCAAAGCGGATATTATAGATCTAGATCCGAATGCGATCCATTTGCCAACAACACCACAGGTGGCTGTGGCGGGCGCGTCAAAAGTTTTTCCATAAAGGAGACCCAGAGTTCAATCTGACGGCCAGTAATAGACAATAACCATCCATCCGTCGGTCAATATCTTATCTAGGCTGTTGTTGTCGTTTTTGGTTGGCGCTAATGATTCCATTCGTATGGCATGAGGAATTTATTTTAAATCCCTACTTTTTTTTATATGCTAGTCCCTTGCATATATCTTATTCCCATTTAGGTATTCCAAATGTTGTTATTTCTTCAAAATACTCCAAATCACTTAGAATTAGAATTAAAGTATAAATTATGTTTCATCCGTTTGGTAAACCGTATTTGGAGGTGGGATTTGAATTTTTATGGATTTGGAGACAAATCCATGGAATTCTATGTTTGGTTGGAGATGGATTTGGATAGGAAAAGTATGACAAAATCCAAAACTTGGATTTGGTTGGATTTTGGAGGAAAATAATAATTATTCTTTAATAATTTCGTTAAAATATTTATTATTTAATAATTTTGTTAAAAATTAGTTAATTAATAATTAGTTAATCTTTAATAATTTCGTTAAAAAAATTTATTCTTTAATAATTTCGTTAAAAATTAGTTAATTAATAAAAAAACTAACTATTTTATTAGTATTATTAATTAATTAAAAATAGTATTATTAATTAAAAAATTAGTTAATTAGTTAATTTCGTTATAATCATAATTAATAATTTATTAGTATTATTATAATATTAATTAATAATATTTTATTATTTAGTTAATAATCATAATTTACTAGTATTATTATATTATTATTATAATATTAATTAATAATTTATTAGTATTATTATAATATTAATTAATAATCATATCCTATGTTTAGTATTATTAATTAAAAAATTAGTTAATTAGTTAATTTTGTTATAATCATATTAATAATTTATTAGTATTATTATAATATTAATTAATAATTTGTTAATAACTATTTTATTATAACCTTAATTAATAATATTTTAATCACAATTAGAATCATATTTTATAATAATTTAATTAATAATTTACTAATCATAATAATATTAATTTATAATTACTATTTTTAAAATATTTAATTTATAGTTAATTAATCGTTAATTATTAATTATTAATCAATAATTATAATTTATAATTATTAATCGTTAATAAAAAATTATCGATTATTAATTATTAATCGTTAATTATAATTTATAGTTATTAATTATTAAACGTTAATTATTAATTATTAATCTTTAATTATTAATCTTTATTTATTTAAAAATTAACTAATCATTAATTATTAATTTTATAATTAATAATAACTAATCGTCAATTATTAATTACTAATCGTTAATTATTAATTTTATAAATTATAATAACTATAATTAATCATAATTAATTAATAGTCTAATTATTGATCATGACTATAATTTAATTATTAATCATAAAACCAAATCCTATGTTTGGTTGGAGTTGGATTTTGAGTTGGATTTGAATAGTAAAATCCATGATTTGGATTTGGAAGATTTTCAAATCCAAATCCAAATTGTAAAATCCGGTTACCAAACAAGTCCTAAATTAATTTAATAGTTATGTCTGTTGACCATGTCACATGTTATATTGGATAACAAATTCATGAATGTATAAATTAGTTTTGTTGTATTTGGTAATTGGTATTGTGCAAGATATCTTTACGTAATATTGTAAATAAGGATGATCTCGTAAACGAATTAAGAGAATCCGGAAATCATGAACTACGATGTGCTTCCATATGTGAGAACAATGTCCTCCTCATCATACTTTTTTTTTTCCTTCTTGGAAAAATAAATAAAAGTGAATAATTTTTTCCGTATGGTAATATTTAAGTGTCATAAATGAAAAACTAATATTGTGTATAAAATAAATTATATACAACGATTTTTTTTTGAAAGCATGTAAGGACTAGTTTGGCATTGAAATGAAGTTGCCATTTATGTTGACATTTGAGTCATAAAAGACAAATATAACTCATTTGATTTTCATATTTATATTTTTTTATCATATAAAATTGTCAAAAACTGTGAATGTAATCACTTGTGAAAGTGGCAATTCGACTTTTCTATTTCAAAAATAAAATAAAAATAGTGGTGGGTCTATTTGGATACTTGAAACTCTTCGAAGTATGAAAGCGTTATTTTTAACATGTTGTAATGTGCTGAACTTGTATGTTGTTTTACTTTTTAAAATATGTTTGGATACATAATTTTTTGCCCTCTAAAAGTGAGTAGTTTATACTCTTTTTGTTTTGATGACACCATAAAATTGTAGGTGGAAATTCAATTTGAGGACTTCCAATATTTGGATGTCATCTTTTTTATGTATTTTTTTATGACATACAAGATGTCGCAAACTCCTTACAAATGTACTCCCACTGCCTATCGAGTTTATCTCTCATTTTATTACAACTAAAAAAGAAAAAAAAAAGGAGGACATGAACTCATTTTTGTTAGAAACAATGAGTTTCAGTACACTTTCAATGCTTATCAAAACGTTAAAAGTACACTTTCAATGCTCATCGAAACGTTAAAATTATATTTTTCTATGCTGCATATGTAGCAAAAGTGACTAATACACTTTCAGTCCACTTGCAGCATACCAAACATGTCATTAAGGAGTGCTCTATATATTTTGACGGGACAAATAATTTAAAAGAGTTATAAGCAAATAAGAAAATGTGAGAGGGTCTCTTATCAAAATAGTGTTGATTTACTAAAAACCCTTGAAAATTTCCACGCCGTGCAGCTGGTAGCTGTGGTATAAAAGCTCTTTTCTCTCCATTGCCATTTCCCATCGGATTCGCCGGAGTCGAGGAGAGAGAAAATCTTCGATCGTCACTCTCTCTCTCTCACTCTCTCTATCATTTCGTCGAGGTACGAGAATTCTTTATCACCATCTTCGTTTTTTTAATCTTTGAAAAAAGCTTCGATCTGGTCCAGTTATGGAGTTCCATGGTCGATTGCGCTCGAAAGAGCTAAAAATTGCTATTTAATTAGGTGATCTATTCATACCTATGGTTGTTTTGACGAGGATCGGAAGAAATTTGAGATCGGCGTGTCCTCGATTGAGTTTGGCGGTCTAGTTTAGGTTCCAGTCTGTTGATCATGCGAGTTTATGTTACTATTATGTTTTTGTTTGGAATAAGCTCCGGTTTTGGCCCAGTTTTGGTTGATTCCCGCAGGAAAATGGTTTGAATTGGTTGTTTTTGCTCGAATCCATTGTTGTTTTGTTTCGGATCTGGAGAAATTTGAGTTATTTGATGATCGGTTGAGTTTGAGGTCTCGATCAGTTGGAGAAAGTAGGAGGATCTTGAAATCGCAAATTAGAGTCGGTGCGGTTCGGATCTGGAATCGGATGGTTGATCGCTCTCGAGAGGCTAGTAGGTTTTTGATTGATTGGCTGTTTTTTCTTTTTTCTTTTTTTCATTTAGACAAAGTTAGTATTGAAATGGAGATTGATGCTTCGTTGCTCTCGAAAGAGCTAGGAATACTTGCGATTTGATAGTTTTGAATGTTTTGGATGCGATCTAGAGAACTTCAGTCGTCATTTGGATCATTTGATCGGTTTAACTATGTAGTTAGAGTGTTGACTGGTTGCCCCTTCGTTGCTTGTGACATTTTCTTCTTTGTGCTTGATAGCTCATGAAGGAGCTGAGAAATGTTTTGGTTCGAGGGTTTTTATTTAACTCTATGGTGGTTCTGATGCTAATATGAAGAGTCATAAGCAATTCTGGAATGCTGGTTGGGTTGTGAACTCGTGATCTAGTCATATTTGTGCACACCTTTGCTTGTGATCTATTTCTTTCTCTAGTGTTTAGCATGTTGATCTGATCCGAAAAACGAGCTTGATTCAAAAGAGCTATGTCTGCCGCTTCGTTTCATACATGTAAGCAAACGATGTGGTTTATATAGATTGCAAATATGCGATACGATGAACTTCGAGTCATTAGATCATCTTTTGATTTATGCACTAGTATGAATCATTTAGTTGGGTTCTCTTTTTCTTTACTTTGGCATGGTAAGTGATGTAGAGCAAGCTTGGCCAACTTTGGAGACCTTGTAACTTTTGATCCACTACTTATTATATTTTCAGAAAGTGAATTTCATACTCTATCCCCCAACTAGTGGAAGTTTTTGGGGAACCCAAACAGGGTTGTTTGGCTAGTTTTTCCCAGTATTTGTAGAATTTATTAGATTGTCCTCTGGATATGATTTGGGTTTGTTTGAATTAGAATTATGATTTATTTTACTTTATTTGCAAGTAGGATTATAATTCATCCTAGAAATAGGAACCTATGGTGCTTTGTAAACAGACTTCTTATACAGGGGAAGAAGTGGGATAGATAGAACGTATCTCCAAGAAAAATAAATCTCTTATATTAAATCCAGTCGACAAAATAAAGTATGATTAGTGGATTACAAAGCCTTAACATGCTCATATACGAAAGAAAACAAATCCTAATCATATTAAACATCAATCTAGATGAATGCTAAAAGATACTGAAAAATTGTCGGGTAGTTGATGTTGTTTGGGCTTTGAACCTCCTCGACCCCAACGAACTTCAATTAGTTTGGGACAGAAAGATAACATAATTCTCTTCCTGAAAAGGAATAATCAATCGTGTTTTGATTAATCAGCTGTCAATAAGAACAAAAGTTACTAGTCTCCAAAGTTGACAATACTTTCTCTCTGTCAACCATTTATCAACAATATCATGCAGTTTGATGTTTATTGTTCTTGAAGAGCTGTGAAATGCTTTATTCCTGGCTCATTGAAGGCCACTATAGGGATTTAGGATTTAATTTTAGCTGGTCCTCGGATCTACTTAGGTGGAGTGATTCCTTTGGGATTCATGGGTATTTTAGCATTTACCCATGGACCATATTAATAAGTTTTACGTGAAACATATCAATTGTAGAAACTAATATACCAAGATTGGCTTTCATAGAGAATCTTGGGGTTGGCAATCCCAACCGTAGGATAATTATCCGTTAATTTGTGTTGTTGACATCGTGTTGCAGACAGAAACTTGCTTGGTAGATACTTGCTTGGTAGATAACACCAATATAGTGAAGCAAAACTGTACCAAGGGAGTGCAAAGACCTGGAATGCTACAATATAATGCTTTATTTTAGCACACAAACACTAGTTAAACAACTTAGTCAGTCCAACTATCTAATCAAATGTAAATTCCTACAGTATTAAAATATGCATCCAGACTGCCCCAATGTTTACATTCATTTTTATCAGTTAACTTTCACGTGTAGATAACTTGGATAATCAGCAAGTAGAAGTGATATTGTTAAGAAACAATGTTTTTCGGCTTCTAATTTTTTTGCAATTTTCATATATCTTTTAAAATTTTAAATTTTTAATAGAAAACAAGTCCTGTGGAACTGAATATGATATAAACCTTCACCCTATAATGGTATCAGTCACATAGATTAGGACAACACTGGAATGTTTGTATAAGGCTCAACGAAATCGTGGAAAGAACTGAAAAGAGTTACGATGGAAAAAGAAAACTCTAGAACCTGCACGAAAGTACTAATTGTCACATTATTGAATATGTAAATGCAATAATTCTACTGTATGACATCTGGTATGAATCAATTGATCTAAATTAGTCAAGATTCGCACATTTTGAGATATTATCCCTACTTCTGAATGACTTAATTATATGGACCGAGGCTTATACCATTTGCATTATTTTTGCGGAGTCTCGTAATGGAAGAAAAGAAATGCTTTACTAAGCAATTAAGATCCAGTGATTTACTTTATAGTGATAGATTAATTTTTGGTAGCTTAACATCACCATTAAAAGATAGTATGGTTGTACGAACTTGCCTCAGGGGTGGGTTGGGTTGACAAGAAGATGGAAGGTTGATCCACCCATCTGATTGTCTAGTTGAAATGTTCATATACGGAATGGAATCATATTATCCTAAGTTGAGGTGCATCTAAAATTAAAATATAAACGAGATGTTTTCTGTTCCATTATGTTGCGCGTTTTTAGGTGTTTACTTCAACTATTTATGTGCTGCATCTGCCATCATGTTTCCTTTTTTTGATCTCTAAAGGCACCAGATACATCATCAAGGTGAAACTTGAAACCAAATTAAATAAAGTTTTTAAGTTAGCAGCTGTATGTTTCATATACAGATCTATAGAAAATGGCTGATGCTGAGGATATCCAGCCTCTTGTCTGCGACAATGGTACTGGAATGGTTAAGGTTAGTGAACTTCACATGTTTTCAGACTCTATTGACTGTCATCTTACAGTACGTTGAAATGACATGGACC
>JANAVB010013596.1:1732737-1830237 GCA_029216955.1 Iris pallida
TTCATAGAATTGGTGACAAAAACAAATGATTGTTGTGAGATTTGAACATTGGCCACTAGTAAAATCCTCCACCATACTAACTACTTGAGCTAACATCTCATGTGTACAGGTCAATAAATGATGGTTAAAATATTGAAATACACAAACTTGAAATTTGTCTCAAAATGGAATGGTGGGACCGGGTCACTAATGACCAACTCAAATAAATCACAACAAGGACTACTCGAAATAGCCCTGGAGGAATGCTATACATGAGGGATCCATGAGGCAGCAGCCAGTCTGTGGATCCTTCAGTCCTCGTAGAGCAGTGGACATTGTATTTTGTTATTGTTGGGTTGGGTGGATGAGAGTTGGATTTCCGAGATCAGGGTTTTATCTGGGCGATCTCTAGGATGGCTGAGATGGCATAAGATTTCACCTATGATGGTCAAGTAAAAACTTGTTCTGAATCATTCCACTTCAAATTATAGTAATGGGTTCACTGATGTCTGCTCTGTTGTGAACCTAACTTAGGGGGTTGAGTAGACATAATAAGTTGGTATGGTTGAATTGTTTTGTAAATGAATACAAACATCTTACTATATCTTAGGCTCTGTTGTGCTTTTACTAAAATAAAATCTGAGAAAACTTTTCAACTATTACAATGTTTCATTGCCATTCAACTTATGGGCACATAACTTTGTCTTGGCAAAAATTGAAACCTTTTAAAGTAGGCATAATGTTAGAAGGAGGTATCAAGTTGTTTTTGCTGGACTGAATTACTTACCAATGCATATTGGTCTTTTTCTTTTTTTATATTTGCAGATCTAAAAGAAAAAAATGTCTGACACTGAGGATGTCCAGCCTCTTGTCATCGACATTGGTACCGGAAGGATTAAGGTTAGGAAGTTCCTCATATTTCCTAACTCTGCACCATCAGCTTATCCTATATTGACATGAAAATATCAATAATTAACCATATGCAGGCTGGATTTGCTGGTGATGACGCACCTAGATCTGTATTCCCTACCATCGTTGGCCAACCTCGATACCCCCAGGCCATGGTCGGGATACGGAACAGTGCTTTTGTTGGCGACGACGCGATATCCAAACGAGGTATGCTCAACTTGGAGCGCCCGATCGAGCACGGAAGAATCAGCAACTGGGATGACATGGAGAAGATCTTGCACCATACCTTCTACAATGAGCTCCGAGTTGCCCCCGAGGAGCACCCGGTGCTGCTCACAGAGCCCCCGCTCAATCCTAAGGGAAACAGAGAGAAGATGACTGAGATCATGTTCGAAACTTTCAATGTGCCCGCCATGTATGTTTCCCTCCAAGGTGCTCTAGCCCTCTATGCCAATGGTAGACACTCAGGTATAAATCTTGCAGGAGTTCATAATATGTTCAATTTCATCTACTGTGATGTTTGAACATGGAAAATACTGATCAAGCAAACACAGAATTAAGGAGTTCACCCAACGTGGATACATCTCGCAACAAAATATTTCGCTATTGATCCACAATTTCAAGAACCCTCTCTTTCTCACTCTCGACCTCCTTGTCACTCTCCAGGATATATCACTATAAATAGAAGGCATACAACAAAATCCCAATCCGAGTAGTCACAGAATTGTCCCCAAACCTTAGGACCTCTGATAGTTGATGTCCAGTACTTTTTCCCTTTGTGCTCCTCTTTGGGCTTGAGAAATCAGGTTCCATATTCACTATATGAGATAGGGTACAAGAAAATAAAGGTATACATATGCATGAAATTTCCGAAAAGTAGGATACAGGTTCAATATAGATTATCCATGTTTCCTGTAGTAGAGGAATATGAAGATGGTACGATAAGGAGTCAGATTCATATGTGAGGCATGAGCCAAAGAGTAAAAAGAATGATATTCCTAATTCTTTTTTAATCGTACTTATCATCTTTTGGACAGGCATTGTGCTGGATATTGGTGATGGTGTCAATCAAATCGTTCCCATCCACTCTGGGTATGTCATTCGTGAATCTATCCGCCAATTGGATCTAGGTGGTCGTGATCTCACAGACATAATGAAGGATATCCTTGGTAAGAGAGGCTATTCTTTCACTACTTCTGCGGAGTTTGAGATCGTTAGGGACATAAAGGAGAAGCTCGCTTATGTTGCTACTGATTACGACCAAGAGCTTAAGGATTCTAAGTATAGCTCCTCCGCACAGAGGAGCTATGAGCTTCCGGATGGAGAGGTGATCAAGATTGGGGCGGAGAGGTTCATGTGCCCCGAGGTTCTCTTCCAGCCATACCTGACTGGCATGAAAGCTGCTGGAATACACCAGGCGATTTACAACTCCATCATGAAGTGCGATATGGATATCAGGAACGATTTCTTTGGTAACATTTTGCTCAGTGGAGGCTCTACCTGTTTCCCTGGATTTGCTGATCGTTTGGATAAGGAAATGGAAGCCCTTGCACCAAGGATGAAGATTGTAGTGGTTGCACCCCCTGAGAGAAAGTACAGTTGCTGGATTGGAGGCTCCGTCCTTGCCTCCCTCTCCGATTTCCAGAAGGTGAAATTTTCACCTACACAATTCTTTTGGTTAAAACTTCCAGATGGCCACTTCTTCACTGAAGTTGCCATATATAGTCACCATATTATCTGATATCCAGAAACGAAAGTAGAAAAGAAAAAAAAAGGTTTTGAGCTCAATTATAGTTTCGCCTTTGTCAAGGTAGGTTTTTTTCATAGTGCTAGCACTTTAAAGTGCTAAGTACTATATAGTACTAGTACTTTGAAGTGTGAATGTTGTTTATTTTTCATAACTATATAGTGTTTTTGCCCTCAAATACTATGATATCATTTCAAACACAAATTCACTAGTACAAAAAAAACCATAAATTCACCATCAAATACTTTTGACAACACAAAATAAAACTATTTCATCATCAAGTTCACCTTCAAATAACAATAAAATTGAAAATTATTTAATAATTTTTTTAAAAAAAATTTACACAAGAAATTATTTAAATGTTAATTGTTGAGCCAAGTGTCTATTTTGGACTCCAAAAATTATTTGATGATTTGGAAAGTTTCAAACTAGTTTTGTTGTGTTTTTAGAGTTAAAGAAAACTTGAAGGAGAAGGGATTATAGTTGTTTGGACATATTTTGTAATAATTAAATATGTTGAAGGTTACAATATTTTTCTTTTGTACCTACAAGGTAATTGTAAATTATAAGCTCAAGATTTGAGCTTACAGTTTACCAGTTATAAATGACATCACTATATAATGATTAGCACTTTTACAAAAAATAAACACCTTTTGGTGGGTCATGTACTTGTTTGAGCACTTTAAAGTGCTGAACAATATATAAATATAGAAAACAAACACCTTCTTAGTTTTCGAATGGTATCTTAAAGTTTACGTTCAATTAATGGATATAATGTTATCCGGTAAGAATTTATAAGTAAAACCTGACAACAACCTATCTTTCCCACCATTTGTTCCAAGTAAAAAAAAAACCTATTATTGTTGCTATATCTGTTCATGCTGTGTCTTTCTTTATAATAATGATTATATATATATATATATATATATATATATATATATATATATATATATATATATATATATATATATTGCAAATGACATCTAGCCTAGTGGTTAAGAGAGATGCATGCAGCCCGAGTGGTCAGGAGTTCGAATCCCAGTGGGAGCGATTCCAGAAAAAAATTACATGTTTCCAAAAAAAAAAAAAAAAATATATATATATATTCTTTTTCAACTGTGTTTGATGAGTTTGCCGAGTTAATCTGAATGCCTGAACTTGTAAATGTGGTTTAAGTACACATTCAGGAAAATACTTCTAGTCCTCATGATTAATGTTATCTACTACTAGCTTTGATTAATTCCTTTGGTTCCCGACCTGACTCTTTCATGATTTGGATTCACAGAAGTGGATATCTAAAGGAGAGTATGATGAAAGTGGCGCTGCAATAGTTCACCGCAAGTGCCTCATCTGACTGTCGTCTGCAGTTGCGTCGGAGTTATGTAATTTGATTGCAGATGTGACAAGTTCGTAGAATTTGCCGAGTTAGATATTTGTTTGCCTTCCGTCAGTAGTGTTTGCAGAGGATCAGACTGGTACGCAAATTGTTTGGTCAGAGCCAAATGTTTTATGTATGGTGTGACTGTTTCAATTGTCATCTGTTTTCTATTCTATGAAAGTTAATTTGGTATGTACACCTGATCACATAATCTGAGTTTTGTCCTTTTGAAATGAAAACCGTACGTTCTGAGAAGTTGGCTCTAGTATCTGTGTAACAAAATGAAGGCCTTCCAATTTGAGTCGGGCGATTTCGTATTAAACGAAAAAGGCATTTGTTCTGGGATTATGAAGGGATTACTGCTCCTGGTAGCCCATATTGTACTGACTGATTCCTCAGGTTGTTTCTACATAACAAAATATTAAGAACATTTGTAGGTCAATCTGACCGGGTCCAAGTGGTCAGGGATTCAAGCAAGGAGAATGTAGCAAGAGTGCGTACTGCGCACATATTACTGAAAGACAACCGAGTACCTTGGTCTATCACGGAGGGGCTGTGGTGCACCCGAATTTTTTTTTTTTTCTCCTTGTTTTTCCATAATTTTTTTCATGAGTTAGCCCACACCTAGCCCACGAAGCTCGAATTTTTGGTTCCATTCTTGTCTTGGTCAGCCCAACCATCTTCTACTAGGATGTAGTACAAACGGCATATGGAGGAGAAACTTATACACAGTCAAGTTTCCTAAGACATCCATGTGTGTTACCTAAGACCGAAGAAGGCCCATCGTGAAGGAACTACCACCGCCGGAGAGGATAGGGAAGAGGGTTGTCCAAACCGGAAACCACAGTTCTGGCACTTGCCCAGGACCAAAACGAAGCCTAGGGCAGCAAGCTCAATCTCATCAAATTTGACTTCTATTGGATCATTATTTGGGTCATTAATGATCAAGTCAACCATCAATTTAAAACTGTACCATGTGTAACGACATCCCACTTGCTGAAGTTGTTCTGTGCATCTTGTTAAAATAATTGCCAAGTATAGATAACTTTGCTAAATGCAGCAATCAAGTAAAAGAAACCTACAAAGCCCATGGAATTCATATGAATTCAAGTTAATTGGGCCAATTAGGGAATATGTAGAAGGCTATATAGGAACCATGGAGACTCCAGAATCAAATGCTGTCTTTCCGTGTCGGGGCGTATCGGACACCATTCAAATGCCAAAATGTACTGGGACACGTCAAAATTGGTTCCGAGTCAGTGCCACCCTATCCTTAGGGGAAGACTGTTGTCAACTTTTGAAAAAAATCCATCTTAATCTGTGAAGACTGAATACAAACTAGCAATTCAAGCTTGCTAATAACAATGCTGCAAACAGCTAACGGAGTGCAACGAAGGTGCTAGCAGAATAATTCTAGTAAAGCTGCTAATGAGATAGCTACAAAGTTGTTGTGGACATGACAGGGTTTTAAATGGATTTGCTAAGATTAGCTAAACCACCTGCTGGGGTGATCAAAATCACCGTTGCTCAAAGCGAGATTTGAGAGTTGGATTTCCGAGATCAGGATTTTATCTGTGCGATCTCTACGATGGCTGAAATTGCTCAAGATTGTACATGTGATGGTCAAGTAGAAACTTATTGTAGTAATGGATTTACTGATGTCTGCTCTGTTGTGAACCTGCCTAAGACATAAGATGGTATGGTTGAATTGTTAGTAAATGAATACAAACATCTTACTGTATCTTAGGCTCTGTTGTGATATTAGTAAATGCCTCAAGTCTCTGCTGTTTGGAATGACAATACAGCAACATGTGAGTTGTTTTTGTATACTGCACAGAACTAAAAGAGTTGTTTATTAACCTCCTAAGTGCTCAATACCTTATTGTATTCTATAAGTTATTTTTACTGTTTTTATTAATAAGTTTGTTATGTTGGGCGTGGACAAACTATTTAGAGAATGAGTTCTATTTGTGAGAGGAAATAGTTCTATCTTCTCAATCTGGAGATCAAGAAGATGGAGAATTTTGAGTAAATATGCGAGTGATAATTTGTTGGAGGAAGGCTATGCTCAATGTCCAGAGGTAAAGCCTCTCATCTTTTGTGAATTTGTTATCAGATTTTTCAGCCATGCACTGTTGTCGTGATTGGAGTAGAAGTTGTTAGCAATTTACTTCATTTTTTACGTATCATATATGTTGGTGTTTTATTCTATGTGTTGTGAGTGTTCACAACATTCTATTGTTAAAAGATAGTCCCACATCGGAAAATCACACAAATATGTATCTCTATATATTACTTATGAAGGAATAGAGAGATGCACATGGGTTGAGGCCCAATGGAGGGTGCCATGTGGGGGGATTTTACATAGAGGTGAGAATAAGAAACCAACTTTTGGCCAAAATGAAAATAGATTGGAGCTAAGCCCCGAAGGGGCTTAGCGACTCGGACTCGGACTCGGGCTCGGGCTCGGGCTTGGAGAATACCGTAGCTTCTCTTTAGAAGTTATACGGTTCTGTTGCCTTCGAGAATACCATCGCTTCTCTTTAGAAGTTATACGGTTCTGTTGCCTTCGAGAAATATTACGAAATCTCTTTAGATTCTCGTAATACAACATCACCTTCTTTAGGGTGTTGTTGCTGGAAACATTGTCTTTACAATTGTTTTTGAACTCGTGTTTTTCCATCGATTGTTCGCCAAGGGACTAACAATCTCAAAGCTATATCGAAAAGATGGATAACTCACGTGCATCGCTCGTCAATACCGACTTTAACAAGTTGGAGAAATTCGACGGCGAACATTTCCAAATCTGGAAACGGAAAGTAACCTTAAACATTCAACTCGTGGAAGTTGATCACGTGCTGAATGAGGAAGAACCGATCGTTCCAACAACCGGAACCGCAGAAGTTATTGCAGCTGCTAAGTCCAAGCAAGCAAAATGGATTAGAGAAAACAGTATCTGTAAACTGTTGATTCTCAATAGCATGGAAGACTCTCTGGCAGAGTCCTATTCCAAGAAGAATTCTGCCAAAGAGATTTGGGACTCCTTGGGGAAATTGTACGAAGATGACGAGAATCGGTCCAAGATCTTCTTGGTTGAAAGATACCACAAGTGGACCTTCGAAGATGAGAAGGCTATGCTGCCCCAAGTAAAGGAGTTTCTGAAGCTGCGCCAAAAGTTGGATGACGAGAAGATGCCTCTTGTCGACAAGTTTGTCGTTGGAGGAATCGTCTCTAAACTTCCTGCGGGTTGGAGCAACTTCTATGCAAGGATGCACCGCAAGAAGCTGGACATATGTATGGAAGATCTCCTGCAAGAGATCCATGTTGAGGACGAGATGCGCTCTCAACAGAAGATGGATTCTCTGTCCAAACAACTGGCGAAAGCAAATCTGGTCCAAACCAGAGAGTACAAGGGGAAGCAGGCGGCTTCTCCTCACAAGAAGAAGAAGGACTTCACTAATCTGAAAGTGAAGAGTCCTTCATTCAAGAATCAGAAGTCCAAGTCCCATGTGACTTGTTACAAATGTGGCAAGAAGGGCCACTACAAAAGTGACTGCAAGGAACCAGAAAAAGGTGAGCCTAGTAAGGTTTCTTTAGTTACTAATCTGGTTGCAATGATAGCGCAGGTTGCAAATGTGGAGGTTAACTCGGACTGGTGGATAGATACTGGTGCGACATGTCATGTCTGCTCAGACAAGGAATGGTTCGACTCCTATGAGCCAACTTCCGAGAAAGTCATAATGGCAAACCAGGCACAAGCTGAAGTACTGGGGATCGGGACGGTGGAGCTGAAACTCACATCGGGGAACACTCTGACGCTTCAAGGAGTGAAGCATGTTCCTGCAATTGCTAAGAACCTGATCTCTGAGAGCCTGCTTTGTAACGCAGGCTTGAGGATGGACATCAATGCTGGCCAGATGGTGATGTCCAAGAAGGGTACATTCTTCGGAAAAGCTTTCCAGACTGAAGGAATGTACAAAATTCAGCTTGTTGTAACCCAGAAAAATGATATTAATGCTATTTCTACTTTGAACTATTCTTTTGAGTTGTGGCATAATAGGCTAGGACATGTTCATTGTAAAAGAATTAACAAGATGTCTAGCCTAGGACTTATCTCCAAGTGTGGGGGTAAGGTAGAGAAATGTGAAGTGTGTGCTCAGACGAAGATCACAAGGAAACCCTTTCACAGGGTCCATCGAAGCACAGATCTTCTGGAGTTGGTTCACTCAGATATCTGTGATTTCAA
The DNA here is from genome assembly GCA_029216955.1 of Iris pallida. Lineage (NCBI taxonomy): Eukaryota > Viridiplantae > Streptophyta > Magnoliopsida > Asparagales > Iridaceae > Iris > Iris pallida. Next base: position 1,740,997 of record JANAVB010013596.1, read on the forward strand.
GCAATTCTCTACAAAAGCCGGGATGAAGTATTTTATTACTTTCATCGATGACTTCTCAAAGTATGCTTTTGTCTACCTGCTCAAGTCTAAAGACGAAGCATTCGAGAAGTTCAAGGAGTTCAGGGCCGAGGCTGAACGGCAAACTGGACAACAACTCAAAAGGCTAAGGAGTGATCGAGGCGGGGAGTATCGGTCTCATGATTTCTCATCATTCTGTAAAGAACATGGAATCATAAATGAGACGACGGCTCCGTACTCTCCTCAATCCAACGGAATAGCAGAAAGGAAGAACAGAACGTTGACAGAGATGATGAACTCTATGCTGTTGACTGCGGGTCTTCCAAAGAGCTTCTGGGGAGAAGCTGCATTAACGGCTACTTTCATTCTCAATAGAGTACCGTATGCAACTTCGGACATAACACCTCATGAACTCTGATTCAAAGTCAGACCTAACTTGAATGTCATTCGAGTGTGGGGGTGTCTGGCTTACGTGTAGCTCCCAGATCTGAAGATTCAGAAGCTGGGGACTAGGACCACTAAGGCTATCTTCTTGGGTTATGCCGAGAAGAGTGATGCTCGGAGATTCCTTGATATAGAATCAAATCATATCATTGAATCTCGCGATGCTGAATATTTTGAAGACAAGTTTGCAAGGCACAAAAATATTGTTCTCGCGGATCTTTCGGAGAATGATGAGAGTGCAAAGCAGACAGAAGTCCTTAAAGAACCAGTAGTCCAAGAAGAAGCTATTGTTGAAGAGACACCAGTTTAACCAGAACTCGCTGAGCCGTCAACTAAGCGAGTAAGGAGGCCGAAAGACTTCGGAGATGACTTCGTCACTTATCATGTGGAAGCAGATCCGCTTACCTATGATGAAGCGATGAAGACCAGAGATGTTGTATTCTAGAAGGAGGCGATAGACAATAAGATTGACTCAATCACCTCCAATAATACATGGGTGTTAGTTGACCTGCCAGAAGGAGCAAGACCCATCGGATGCAAATGGATCTTCAAGAAGAAGATGAAAGCAGATGGAACCATCGACAAATTCAAGGCCAGGCTAGTGGCCAAAGGGTTTGCTCAGAAACAGGGGATCGACTATTTTGATACTTATGCTCCAGTAGCTCGGATGACAACCATCAGATTGTTAATTGCTCTAGCAGCAATACACAAACTAGTGATACATCAGATGGATGTGAAAACGGCATTCCTTAATGGCGAGCTGACAGAAGAGATCTACATGCAACAACCAGAAGGTTTTGTCGTCAGAGGTCTGGAAGACAAAGTCTGCAAGTTGATGAAGTCTCTGTATGGTTTGAAACAAGCTCCCAAAATGTGGCATGAGAAGTTTGACAAAGTGATAAGGTCAAATGGCTACAAGGTCAGTAAAACAGACAAGTGTGTCTATACTAAGTTTGCTGACGGAAGAGGAGTTATCGTTTGTCTATACGTTGACGACATGCTAATCCTAGGTACGGATTTAAGCTGTGTCACAGAGACAAAGAAATTTCTCTCGACCAAGTTCAGTATGAAGGACTTGGGGGATGCCGATGTTATCTTGGGGCTCAAGATCATCCGGACAGGCACGGGAATAGCACTGTCACAATCTCATTACATTGAGAAAATGCTCACTCGATATGGGTATCAAGATCTTCCTATAATTGATACACCGTACCGGAGTGATCAGAAGCTGGAGCCAAATTCGAGAGAAAGCGTCAAGCAATTGGAGTACGCCAGCGTCATCGGAAGCTTGATGTACGCTACTACTGCCACAAGGCCTGACATAGCTTTTACGGTGGGAATACTGAGTCGGTTCACTAGCAACCCAGGCGTTGAACACTGAAACGCTGTGAAGCGTGTTATGAGATATCTAAAAAAGACTCAGACATTTGCACTATACTACAGCGGAGATCCGTCAGTAGTGGAAGGCTTCAATGATGCTAGCTGATGTTCAGAGGTGGAGAGCGAGTATTCTACAGGTGGATTCATATTCGCCTTGGGCGGAGCTGCTATATCGTGGAAATCGAAGAAGCAGACAATGTTATCTCGCTCCTCCATGGAATCTGAATTCTTTGCATTGGATGCTGCTGCAGATGAAGCAGAGTGGCTTCGGGAGCTCATGTATGATCTTCCAGTGGTTGGAGCTCAGATACCGGCAATCCCGATATACTGTGACAACCAGGCGGCAGCAGCAGTAGCATCAAATGAACTCTTTAACGGGAAGAAGAGGACTGTGCGGTTAAAGCACAGAGCAGTGAACGATCTCATCAAACGAGGCGTCATTGCAGTGATCGATGTTCGGAGTCAGGAGAACCTGGCGGATCCGTTCACGAAAGGCCTCAAACGACAGCTGGTCGAGGACACAGCAAAGAAGATGGGTTTGAAGGCATTCTAATATTGTGTCATTATAATCCTATCAATAAATTTTATGTTATTGGTTCAAAGAGAAATCTACCAGATATCTAATTTTTTGATTCAAGGGAGGACTATTGACTGGAAAAATATTAGTTAACAGTGGGTACTTGTTCTGCGGAACATGGAAGGGTTTCGGACCCAGAACCACTGTTGTCTACTATGAATTTTCTACGGAAAATTGATCCTGTGGGAAGGATGGCATAATGCCTTAATGAGTTCTCAGACTGAGTGAAGGTCTGTTATGCTTTACAGGAAGCATGGTAGCACAGCACTACAAGGAGTGTGATTCCATGCTATGTGTGGCGGTGACTCCACCATGAGGTTCTCGAAAGAGGTAAATCCTCGGCTATGTTAGCCAAGTCACAGCGGCGTAGCACCGCAAATAGGCAGTTGGCCTAATGCTGTATATTGAATTAAAGAGGGATGTAGTCAGCACTACAAAGAGGAGGTGTTCCTCATGTTACGGGTGGCACGACACCACAATGAGGTAAACCCGGCTAGGGATAAAGCCTCGGCCTTGCAAGCCATGTCGTAGCGGCGTAACACCGCACACAAGCGTAAGGCTTCATGCTGGGTAGTTTGGCACTACAAAGGGGCTAGACCTCATGCTACGGGTAGTATGACACTACGATGAGGTTTCCGGTGATTCGGGGTAAGGTCCTCGGCTTAAGGCCATGTCATAGCGGCGTAGCACCGCAAAGGAAGCGTTGGACGCTTCATGCCATGTCTCTTTAATAAAGAACTCACCTATAATGTATGGACAGAAAAATAGGCCGTTTCTTGAGGGTAAATTTGTAGACGCCCAAAATACATACATTGAAATCCAGGCTGGCACAAGGCCTTTAATGTGCAGCCAGAAGCACAGATAACTACATTATGTGAGTGGAAAAAATTACAGTTGTGGTACAGAATTCAAGGCGTAGTCCATTCTTGTATCATACTGTTGTTCAACCCATGCGGAAAGATTCAAGTCGTCAGCGACATCTATCCTAATGCATAATGGACAGTTATTATGTGGAACGCTTAACTCATATATATAGAGATATGTGGGGAATTGTTGGTGTTTTATTCTATGTGTTGTGAGTGTTCACAACATTCTATTGTTAAAAGATAGTTCCACATCGAAAAATCACACCAATATGTATCTCTATATATTACTTATGAAGGAATAGAGAGATGCACATGGGTTGAGGCCCAATGGAGGGTGCCATGTGGGGGAATTTTACATAGAGGTGAGAATAAGAAACCAACTTTTGGCCAAAATGAAAATAGATTGGAGCTAAGCCCCGAAGGGGCTTAGCGACTCGGACTCGGACTCGGACTCGGACTCGGGCTCGGGCTCGGGCTCGGACTTGGGCTTGGACTTGGGCTTGGGCTAATGGGCTTTTGAGGCTTAATGTGGCTTTTTGATGGCACTTTGCACTTAGCACGACAGCTCGTCGCTAGGCGCATTATGCGCTTTAGTTGCGCTCGTGCGCGAGCCTCTGCGCGGCCTGCATGGCGTACGGGGCGTACTGAGCGTACGGGACGTACGGGTCGTATGGGTCGAGCGGGTCGAGCGGGTCGAGTGGGCCGTTCAAATTATGTAACGTCCGCGGGTCTTGTGGGCTCAGATCCGGAAATGGCTCAGATCCAGAAAATCCGGATCTGGCATTAAACCAGGACGTGCGTTCAGAATTTGAAAAGCCCATCTCGTGCCTATAATATCAGAAGTATCTCCTCTCTCTAAGGTTACAGAAAATAATCAGAGAATTTCCAGAGAGAGAGAGAAGTGCTGCTGCTATTCCGAGGAGTCGTTGACATTTTTGGCCAGCGTTCTAAAGTTCTCTTTGAACTTGCTGGTTCCTGGAGGCTTGTCCGTAAGGCGGATATAGCTTTGAGCGCCGGTGATCTTTCACCCCAGCAGGCTTTCTTCTTCCTCTGTTGCATTCGAGAATACCGTCGCTTCTCTTTAGAAGTTATACGGTTCTGTTGCCTTCGAGAATACCGTCGCTTCTCTTTAGAAGTTATACGGTTCTGTTGCCTTCGAGAAATATTACGAAATCTCTTTAGATTCTCGTAATACAACATCACCTTCTTTAGGGTGTTGTTGCTGGAAACATTGTCTTTACAATTGTTTTTGAACTCGTGTTTTTCCATCGATTGTTCGCCAAGGGACTAACAATATAATTGTATATGTTTCATGAAGAGTCCAAGCATTGATTTCTTCAGGTACGATGTTTATTTGGCAGGCATATCTTCGTTGTCTTCTATTCAGTTGTTCGAGCTGTTTAAATGCTCTTCTTCTTCACTGTTCTCTGTTTTAGTGAATATTCAGTGATTATGAATGTTCCTTTAGGTCAATAAGCTGGTCTGTTCTGATACATCTGATGCATAATATAGACCTCTTCATTGTGCATTATGTTTTATATGGCTGTTATGTTCCTGTTCAATAAATTTTCGTCTTATTGTCAAATAAGTATATAACTTATTGTCTTATTTTTTAATTATTATACTGATATTGTCTGTATTAATTGTTCATTCCGTGAGTATAAACTGATTTTGATTTCAAAAACTGGTGTTGTGGATTTGTTTTTGTTCCTGAAATTGTCTGCTACAAAACCTGATGTTTTGAGAACGTCATATGGGTTTAAAATAGTGGTTTTGTTATTCATGTTGATATCTAAATGACAGTCGCATATGGCTAGGTATAAATCTCGTTTCAGCTAGTAGACTTTTGGAGATCATTGAACAAAAAGTATGCATAAGCTGTCTGGCTATCTGAGATTCTGATGAAGTAAATATGCTGATATTTACCATGTTGGTCTAGTGACCAATACTATTAATCCCAACGCATTACTTTTTAAATATTCAATATGAGTAAAGCCTATTTTGAAAAATGGTTTTGGTCGCTTGAGAATTGGAAATTTTCTAACCCACATCATATATCCTTCATTAGGTGATTTTGTGTTAGTCTATTTGCAAACAATCGATGGAAAAACTCAGTTGCAATCCCTAAGAAGAGATGCAAAGAATGCAGTTGCAATCCCTAAAAAAGAGATGCAAATAATACAGTTGCAATCCCTAAAAAAGAGATGCAAATAATGCTGATTGCGTAGCCTAAACGATTAAAAAAAATCGAATCGCGTTTGCAATAGCGGTTTCTCGAAGGCAACAAGAGATGATCAACAACAGTTGAGTCTCAGATTCTCGAAGGCAACAGAAAGAGGAAGGAAGAAGAAGAGCGGATCTCGCTGGGGTGTTGAACACCGGCGCTCAAAGCTATACCCGCAGTACGGATAAGCTCCCAGGAACCAGCAAGTTCAGGAGAACTTCTGGAACGCTCGTAAGTCAATATTTGAGACTTGAACGGGCTTCCTGGACTTAACAGACTCCCTCAACTCTCTTCTTGGTGCATCTTTCAAAGGAGGCCAAGGGGCTCTATTTATAGAGTGGAGTTGAGACTTCACCTCTTCTCCTATCCGATGTGGGACTAAAATACCAATACTCAAAAATAGAGTTTGATATTTTAGATCATCCCACAATCAGCATAGAAGTGTGCCAGTCCACGCCTACCCCCCGAACCCTCCCGTGCATGCACGAGACATCTTGGAGTCCGCGTCCGAGTCCGAGTCCGCACAACAAAAATTAACTTGCATCCTTGTTGGATTTAATCCTTTTTCCTTCTAGGAAAATACTTCCACATGGCACAAACTTGTGCCCCACTACACCTCATGTGCACACCTCAACACAAGCAATGCATTATATTGAGATACTCACCATTTGGTGTAGCCGATGTGGGACTATCTTTTCTAGTCCAAAGGCAAAAACACCAACATTTTGTAGCACTGCTGTAGTAGGCCTAATTTTACGCAAATTAGCAGGGCCATTTCTGACATTTTAAGGATCTCGTACAAATACTAAAACCACTCTAAAAAATTTAGAGATTTCACATTAGTAATATATACGAAAGTTATTATTATTTATTTTTGGGTGGAGGGGGACCTTTCGGTTTTGGGGGGCTTGTGCGATCGCACATCTTGCATTCCGTCCAAAAACGGCCTTGCGCATTAGCTTTGCGTGTCAGTTTTACTTTATTTTGTTGCAACTGAAAAAATGAATTGGAAATCAGTGAGGAGTTATCTGGGTAGCAGCAGTTTACAACTTGAGAGAAAGCTGTGCAGGACCTGAATGTGTTGTACTATCAATATTGTTCCAGGGGTCTTGTTTCAGTAGTTTCTAGTTCACAAGGAGAGATTAGGTTGTGTTATGCTTGCTTGTGTCGTACTGTGTCCAGTTTTGTTGTATTGATTCAGTTCTATATTATAATACAGTATCTTTCCATGAGTACTTGTAGTCACTAATCGGACCTTATATCAGATCAGATTTTCATTCTAATTGTGTTGGATGAGAATATTTTAATTTCCAAAACTTATATCAGTGGAGGAAACCATGTCTTGTTAAGATCTTTGTATATTGCTTATGTTGAATTAATATTAGTTCAACTTCTTCTTTTTTATTACATGCTTCAAAGGTTGGCAATAGCATTTCAAACTGAACCGGTAACTTTAACCAAAGCCAAATTGTAAAAGATATATACATAAATAAAACTCTCACTTTTAAAAGAATTAGATTTTTCATATTTTCAACCATCATCCTGAATTAGTTTGAAATCGCAATGGCAAGCGTCTCAAAGTATAATAAGTACATATTCGTTTACTATCAATTGTACACAAATTTGAAAATATTTTAGTATCAATTGTATTTTTGAAGGTGATACAATCTAAAATTTAATTTTTTTTATAAAAAAAATAAAAAATTTGGGCGTAGCGCATGGTCCCGCTTAGTCCTTACTAAGACTCACCATTAACGACATTGTATTATGTGTGGATTATCCGTGCAAGTAATTGATGGGACGTTATTATATATTTACGTTCATTTACAATTTTAAACTATACACGTACTTTAATGTTAAATGAAAGAGTAATGCTACAGTTACAACCAAATGCTTACAATCCTCTTACAACCTTCACCCATTGCTGATATCAGCACATAGGTGAGTGGTTGTAAAAGGATTGTAAACATTTGGTAGTAGACTTAGCATTAATGTAAACCGAAAAGGAGGCTGCGTGACAAGTGACAACATGAGATAGACTAGGGTTAGAGTCTTTTTACTAATTTTTGTCATATATATATGAACAAAAAATATAGGAACAAATGAACTTACAAAATATCTATGTGATTAGATTGTGACGAATAAGACAATCCAGTAACAAGAGGTAGAAGCTTGTTGGATTGTATCTCGATTCGGTTGACCCTAAAAAAAGGGGGTAACAATGGTGTTGATAATTTAGTCCCACATCGGATAGACGGTGGGATAATGAGATATAGATAATTGAAATTAGTTCAGGTCTTACATGAGAATTTTCTTTTAAGACATGAATCCAATTCAATATCGCACCTCATGGTCAACTCTGATTCAGGTCACACCGCGTTCCCAATAAGTGGTATAAGAACCCATGGTTATAGAACTGGTTTGCGTTCATGCCCATGGTTATAGGACTGGTTTGCGTTCATGCGTATACACGTTGGCTTCAAAGGTGAATTTGACGCGTCTAAGATGGAGCAAGATGTTATTGTTGGCATACAATGGTGGTGTGAATGAACGTGAGTGGGGTGCTAATGTTGTTCGGCTAGAAAATGTAGTAAGGGTGCTAAGGTTATTCGTCCCCCCAAAAGAGGGTGACAATGGTATTGGTAATTTAGTCTCACATCGAATTGGTTCAGGCTGGTGCAAATACGTTATGGTTGACACACAATGGTGGTGTGGATGAACGTGAGCGGAGTGCTAATGTTGTTCGGCTAGCAAATGTAGCAAAGGTGCTAAGGTTATTCGGCCCCCCAAAATAGGGTGACAATGGTGTTGGTAATGTAGTCTCACATCGGATTGGTTCAAGCCTTATATGAGAATTCTCTTTTAAGGTACATGAGCCCAATTCAATATTGTACCTCAAGGCCAACTCCGGTTCGGATCGCACCTTGTTCGCAATACTTACTAACTATTAACAACTTAATAGTTTAAAATATTTAGTTGTGAAAAAAGCTCATATTTTGCACTATTCATTGCTAGTTCAGAGAAAATCTCGTTGTATGGTTAGCTATTTCAAGAAAACCGGAACTGCTATAAATAGTAGTTCCAAAAGTGCACTGTTCATACTTTTAACTTCCAAATTGTTTTGGCCGAAGTGTCCGGAACTCCTCATTGGATTCCGAAAAAAATTGGAACTCCGAAAATAAAATAATAATAATAATAGTAGTAGTAGTAGTAGGAGGAGTAGTAGTAGTAGGAGGAGTAACGGATGATAATAATAATAATAATAATAATAATAATAATAATAATAATAATAATAATTTTTAGTACATATAAAATAAAAATAAAATTACGTCATTTTTCAACTATAACTTCCAACAACCATTCAAATGAATGAATTACAAACGGATAACTTTTCAACGCATTTCCAACAACCATCCAAACGAAGGAACTCATAAAATATGCGTACGTATGACACGCATATATAAAGCGCACGCAAATTCTCTACTTCCAAAATTTTTACTTCGTTATACTTATGCGAACCAAAAAGCCCCTAAACACACATAAATTATAAGAAACCACATCTATTTCACTTCGTTCTTTTTTACCACCACCTCAAACACTTGAAAATTATTCTATGTGTCGGACTCACTGTATTCTTTTGTTCTCAAATGTTAGATTGTATGATAATATGTGAATGCACAATTCTTCATGTAATTTAATGATTGGTACAAATAGAATGATTTCTCCCAGCACTTTTGTACATAATTTTTAGTAGCCAAATAGCACCAAAAATAAGCACAACCAAAAACATCCCATCCCAATGGGCCACCTATTTCTCTTTTTTATCATTTGGTGAAAATAGCCCTCTCCTTTGTTCCACTCTTCCCAATTCCAAAGCTCCAGATTTCTCTTCCTGAAACCCTAATTCTCATTCTGGGCCTCTTCCCAAATGCTCTGATTTCGCTCCAGATAAGTCGACTCCTCTTATTTCCCCCCCATAAATTAGTAGTGGAAAAAACGGACTTTGTAGTCGTCTCTGTGCCAAAAATGGCTTCTTTAGTGCTTGGAATCGAGGGTTCTTGTGATTTGAGCTATCAATGGCGATTTTGAGGGGAAAACCTAAGTGGGTTTGGTTGCGGACATGGAATAATTGATGGGTTTTGTCTAGAATCCAATATTGTCGACACTGATCTCATTAATTGGCAATAGATTATAGATCATCTTTGTATTTGCTGGTAGATGTAGTATAAAGTAGTAGTAGTAGTAGAAGAAGAAAGAGTCAAACTTGTAGTGAGAATGGAGGGGAATTTGCCAGCCGGAAGCATGATGTTCGGTGGCGGCTCTTTCGGCATGCTAGATCTGCAGAACCCAATCCACTTTCACAGCCAACAACGCCAAAACCCCACCAATCCGCAGATCCAGGGCTCGATGCTCCACCCGCCAATGCATGACGTCTTCCCCTTCACGGGGGAGCGCGGAAAGACTCCGAACAGCGAAGAGGACGAGCCAAGCTTCAACACCGAGGAGGGAGCGAACGGCCACAATGAAGCGGGCAAAGGGAAGAAGGTGTCCCCGTGGCAGCGGGTGAAGTGGAGCGATCAGATGGTTAGGCTTTTGATAACCGCGGTGTCGTACCTGGGAGAAGACGCCGCAGCTGATTGCGGCAGCGGGGGGAGGAGGAAGTGTGCGATTTTACAGAAGAAGGGGAAGTGGAAGTCGATATCGAAAGCTTTGGCCGAGAGGGCATGCTATGCGTCGCCTCAGCAGTGCGAAGACAAGTTCAACGATCTCAACAAGAGGTATAAAAGGCTTACGGATATTCTCGGCAGGGGCACGTCTTGTAAGGTCGTGGAGAATCCGGCACTGTTGGATGTGATGGACCATCTCTCCGATAAGGCCAAAGAAGACGTGAGGAAGATATTGAGCTCTAAGCATCTTTTTTACGAGGAGATGTGCTCGTACCATAATGGCAACAGGTTGCATCTACCTGCTGACCCTGCTCTTCATCGGTCACTACAGTTGCCTCTTAGAAGTGGAGATGAGCATGACAAGAAGAAGGCTCTGCAAGAAGATCTTGATGATGAGGAAGAAGATTCTGATGATACCGAAAATGATGATGAAGATAATATCCCTCTGCATGGTGCTCATAAAGGGATGAAACAAGGGTTGGACCATGAAGAAGCGGGCTACGGAAACCCTTTGGCTTCTCAATGTTGCTCCCAAGGCGTGTCGTTTGATATGAACCGCGTTTTCCCAGAAGGATCACAGGCTGATCTGGACCAGAAACAGTTTATGATGTCTCACAAACTTCAGCTGGAAGAGCAGAGTCTACAAATTCAAGCTCAGGTGCTGAAACTTAAAAGGCAACGTTTCAAGTGGCTGTGTCTCAGTAAGAAGAAAGACACAGAATTGGATAAGATGAAGATGGAAAACAAAAGAATGAAGCTTGAGAATGAACAATTGCGGTTGGAATTGAAGCGCAGGGAGTTGGATGTTGATCGTAATTAAATGGAGTTCAAATGCTGTACATTTTTTTGGAGATATCTGCATAAGTTAAAGCTTCAAATATGGTACTCTCTTGCAGTGGTTAAAATATTTGATGTTAATCCTTTCTTTCAGGGGAAGAAAAATACTTCTCAATAAGCTATATATTCAGTAAAATGCTTCTATTATATTCGTAAACTATGTTATCTATTCAATCTCTCTTTCTGTCCATATTGACAAAGTCTCTACTTGTGTCTCTGGATCAATAATATCTACTTTTCATATCCAAGTGAATCTTTCTGTACTTTAATTATGTCTTCACCATGTAGGCAAAATTATGTTTCATAGCTGAACCTATGTTGATGGGATAAGATTAAGATTAGGCTTTGTTGATGTATTTTTTTATGCATCACAGTTATCTAGATATGCAGATGATTGGCATCTATTCCAATTATTGATGTTACTCTAATTCGCCCATGTTCTTATTTATGTTTATATTCACATTTCTCTGTTTTTTTTTTCATGCATTGTTCTATTATTTGCGTGCTAGTAAAAACACTTATTTTTCCCCTTTTGAAATTAGTTAGTTAATGCCTGTTCTGCTCAGAGCATGGTTGGCAGTATAGGCCGATACTGTTACCGAAACTGCTAAGTAAGAAGGGTCCGATAGGGATACTTCGAACCATGGCTCATAGTGATACTTACAACAGCTTCTTTCATGACAAGACACATTCATGAAGTTGAGAACATTCTATTGTTTAGAATTTGGGAAAGTCTGTTGGAATGTTACATGTTAATAAGGAGTCAATTAGCTTGGAGTCTTGGACTTAAGAAACAAAGAGCAGTTTTTTTTTGTGACATCAATGTGTAGATTGTGGGCTACAAGAAGTTTGCATAATGTCTTGGTACAAAAGATCTATTGTTACAATTAGTCAAATTTATTTTGTTGTTGAACTTAAGGGCTTGTTTGGTAATGGAATTTTACTATTTGGATTTGGATTTGGAAATCCGCCAAATCCAAATCATGGATTTTACTATTCAAATCCAACTCCAAATCCAACTCCAACCAAACATAGGATTTGGTTTTATGATTAATAATTAAATTATAGTCATGATCAATAATTAAGCTATTAATTATGATTAATTATAGTTATTATTATTTATAAAATTAATAATTAACGATTAGTAATTAATAATTGACGATTAGTTATTATTAATTATAAATTTAATAATTAATGATTATTAATTTTTAAATAAATAATGATTAATAATTAAAGATTAATAATTAATAATTAACGATTAATAATTAATAATTAATAACTATAAATTATAATTAACGATTAATAATTAATAATTAACAATCGATAATTTTTTATTAACGATTAATAATTATAAATTATAATTATTGATTAATAATTAATAATTAACGATTAATTAATTATAAATTAAATATTTTAAAATAGTAATTATAAATTAATATTATTATGATTAGTAAATTATTAATTAAAGTATTATAAAATATGATTCTAATTGTGATTAAGATATTATTAATTAAGATTATAATAAAATAGTTATTAACAAATTATTAATTAATATTATAATAATACGAATAAATTATTAATATGATTATAACAAAATTTACTAATTAACTAATTTTTTAATTAATAATACTAAACATAGGATATGATTATTAATTAATATTATAATAATACTAATAAATTATTAATTAATATAATAATAATATAATAATAATACTAGTAAATTATGATTATTAACTAAATAATAAAATATTATTAATTAATATTATAATAATACTAATAAATTATTAATTATGATTATAACAAAATTAACTAATTAACTAATTTTTTAATTAATAATACTATTTTTTTATTAATTAATAATACTAATAAAATTGTTTGTTTTTTTATTAATTAACTAATTTTTAACGAAATTATTAAAGAATAATTATTTTTAACGAAATTATTAACAATTAACTAATTTTTAATTTACTAATTTTTAATGATAATTTTTTTATTAAAGAATAATTATTATTTTCCTCCAAAATCCAACCAAATCCAAGTTTTGGATTTTGTCATACTTTTCATATCCAAATCCATCTCCAACCAAATATAGAATTCCATGGACTTGTCTCCAAATCCATAAAAATTTAAATTCTATCTCCAAATACGATTTACCAAACGGGCCCTAAGTGAATATTGGTCAATTTCATTTTCTTTCCTTTAATGTTGACGAGTGGCATCATGAGTCAGTGTCAGGACCTTTATTCCAGGGGTGCTGCGTGCTGGGTTAATTTTCGAAATTTGGGTTCCCTCAGCTGTCTAAGTTTCATACACATTTTTCCTTTTGATACTACCCTAGGTTTTTCCTATCTGATGTGCTTTCTATAGGGAAGAGTAAACAGAGTGGATACTAAAGAAATACCTTGATGTCCATAACTGGATCTGATAATTTATTTTAAGTGCTAACCAAATTTGCTGAGATGGCTGCTGGAAATTAGAAATTTTAATTATATCCAAAATGACCGAACTTGAGTGACTCTTGTGGTTACCGAGGAGAGGTGTAAGACTCTGGCTGGATGGCAGAAGATCAGTTGATCGAGCCACGGGGGTGTATTATTTCTTTCATTTATAATAATGGGGGGAGTTGGAGGGCATTGGGTCCAAAAGACATGCAATGCAACATGCACAAAGTTCCGTGCGTATCGCCAGGCATCTAAAAAAAATATCCAAGATGACATATTTTCCATATTCAGCTTTTTGTGAAAAATTTCTGCATTTAAATATTCACTGTATCTTGTATGTGTATATTTAGTTATTTGATAATTAAAATAGCTCCTTGCGATTTCCAAATATCTAAATATCCTTTTCAGGTATGTTATATAATACGCAGAACATAGCTAATATTCTTTGAGATTGTGATATATAATACTAAAATTAATACTTGCATCGATTCGGACTTGCGTCTTGGTCGAATCGATTTCTTAGAATCTTCGAGCCATCTCAACGCACTTATCCTTCGGGACAACGCGGCGCTTCGCATCGATTCAACTCAATGCATACAATGGGACAAGGCAACTCTTCGCATCGACTTAGTTTGATGCATTGCTCAGGACAACGTAACTCTCGTATCGATTCGCATCGATACATTTTATTCGGTCAACGCGACTCGTTGAGTCAACGTCTCAGCGTAATGCGCCGTGCGGAGCGGGGCATTACACCGGAAATCCGTACACGTATACTAAAAATATGTATAACGAAAAACGGGAGTGACAGTGATTCAGTATGGGGGCAACATCTTCAAGAGTTGGGGCAGGAGTAGGCAAGGGACTTGGTACAGTAGGCAATAGGCACGACACAGTACTGGACTTCTGTTGTCTCCTTCTGTAGACTTGGAGCTCCTTTTCCTTTGTCTCTCTCTGCGTAACATACGTATCTTCTTCTTCATTCTCCGTATCAGAGTCACTGCTATCCTCCCCTTTCGTCCAATTTTTCACGACCGGGTACGGGACCAATCCGACTACCACGTTTGGACTTATTATCTCCCCCTCACGTCTAACACCCTCTGTGTTAGGTGTGTCACCAAACGCTGAACCTGCATCCGAACCATAGTATGGTTCTAGTAATGTCCATGCTTACAAACATCTTTCGCTCAACTGGGCTCCAACATGCGTATCCCTTCTGAGTCGTTGTTTACCCGACAAATACACACTTAACCACTCTAGGATCCAGTTTGCCAACTCCTGGCCTATTATCTTGGACAAAACACACACACCCAAATACTTTCCGAGGAACAGTGTATGTAGTTGCACTAGTAAGCATCTCCAACGGTGTCTTCCAGTCAAATACCTGAGAAGGCATTCGGTTGATGAGATAAGAGGCCGTCAATACAGCCTGCCCCCATAAGTGTTTTGGGACATTCATAGCCAGCATCATCGTCCGTGCGACCTCCAGCATGTGTCTGTTCTTCCGTTCGGCCACACCATTTTGTGCCGGTGTATAGGCACATGAGGTTTGATGTAGTATTCCATGAGTGGATAAATACTCAGCAAACCGCTTATTTGTGTACTCCGTCCCATTGTCAGACCGGAAACACTTAATTTTAGCCATATATTGTGTTATCACCCGACGATGAAAATCTTGAAAAGCCTCAAAGACGTCGCTTTTATTCTTTATAAGGTAGACCCATGTCACGCGGGTATAACAGTCAATAAAAGTGACGAACCATCGAAATTCGTTAATACTTGTTGTAGGACAAGGACCCCATATGTCCGAATGTATCATATCAAAAACAGCAGAACTTTTATTTTCAGAGCTCACATAGGAGCTTCTGGTATGTTTGCCCAACTCGCATGCATACAAACTAACTTCTATTTATTAGCCCTTTGATATAAGGACGGATACATTCGACTAATAACTTTAAAGGAAGAATGCCTGATACGCTGGTGGTGGAGTAACAATTCGTCTTCTACACTGCGATGTGAAGCGTCAGGTTGTGTGCTTGCGATCAGAGATGCCAGTGCTGTGTCCAGTCCGGTCCTGTCCAAGTACCATAGCCCCTTATGCCATGTGCCAGTCCCTAGTCGCCGTCCTGTCCCCTTCTCCTGAAAAATTACCGTAGGAATGTCAAAGAAAACAGTACAGTTAAGATCAAGGATAATGGCACTAATAGAGATAAGATTGACATAGAGATAAGATTGACATGAAAAGACGGAGCATGTAAGACATTGGTGAGAGTGAGGGAAAGGGTACATGCAACAGTACCTTTACCTATTACATGTCTGGAGGTACCATCAGCAGTCTGAATGCTCTCCGACGTCGGTAGGTGAGTATAGTCCTGGAACTCACCGCAGGACCCCGTGACATGGCAAGATGCCCCAGAGTCCATAATCCAACCTAGCTGATGGTCAGATACAAGAGCATGCGCAGGTATACTTGTGCTGGTTTGGACAAAGCAAGTGATGTGATTCTCCGAGGTAGATGTTGTCGCATGAGGGTCGAGACTGTCGTCCGATCCCTGCTTCGAGCCGCGTAACCTCGCGAGGAAATCCTTCTCAAGAGGGGTTATTTCAGCCAGCTGCTTTTCTCCCCCTTCGTCCGCCAGATTCGCTTTGTGTCCTTCAAAAGAATTTTCCCTTCGACCAGCATGTCCTCCTCTACCACCACGATGTACTCCACGGCCCCGTCCGCGATCACTCGACTGACTTCGCAGGAGTTTTGGACAAAATCTGATGTAATGTCCGGAGTCACCACAGTTGTGACAAACACCGCCTGCAGAGGGAGGCGGATTGAAGGCGGCAATAGCAGACTTTTCAATAGCGGCTTGCTCCCCCTAGAAGTAGCCCTTGTTGGGTATCAACTTCAACTGAGCTTCTTCCTGTGCCATGGCGGCTATAGCCCCTTCTAAGTTTGGAAGCTGGGGTTGGGCTATAAGTACATTCCTTCTCTGCTCAAACACCGGGTTGAACCCCTTCAAAAACTTCCTCATTCGCTGTCGCGAAATATACTCCAGGAACCCCTGAAAATACTTCGCAAATGCAGGTTCAACCCGTGCATCTTCCATCCCAAGAGGATCATAGTGATCCAGATCAGACCAGTACTTCTTCAATAGGGCTGCATACTCAGAGATGGTACGTTCGTCTTGGGTCACCATATCGAGTTCATCCTGCAGTTGGAAGACCCGTATAGGGTTGCCCGAACCGGAGTACATATCATTCAAAGTCCGCCATATATCAGCAGCAGCCTCCATCGCCTCAACATTGCCCGACACCTGGTCGGTCAATGAGGCTGTCAACTACCCCGCCACTACGTTGTTGACAATCTCCCAAATAGCAAACTCCTTTGAGGAGGGATCGGCTGGCGCCTTGGTTTGGCCATTGACATAGCCTACCAAGCCACGTCCCTTCAGCGTCCGCATCGCCTGCCGCGACCATTTCAAGTAGTTGGAAGTTCCTTCCAACTTCGTCTCTAGCTTTTCCAACTTCCCCATCTTGTAAGGTGACGGATCCACATCAGTATGGGTCACACGTGGGGTCGCCTCGGTCAATCTCTTGGACAAGATATCATCAACCAAGGCCTGCATCTCCTGTGCCGTCAGTTTTCCACTGATTGCATCCATGTCGTCGTCAATCTGTGTGAGGTCCTGTTGTATCTCAAGTCGTCGTCTTCGTCGTTTGTCGTCTAACTGCTTTGTGTCCCGATCTCTTATGTCTTCGTAATCAATTGTTGAGACTGGGGGGGGGGGGAGACAACAAGGAGCCGCCTCACGGATATTCCTCAGGTATACGAGCAACTAGAACAGCATTACATCGAACAAGGGGAACAACGACATGGGTCATTTACTCCTTGCATGATCGATTGTTCCAGCACTCCAAGTATAAACAAGGAGGGGAGGGGAACCGACACTCCAAGTAAAAACAAGGAAGCGGCGGGGAAGATCCGGCACACCAAATAAAAATAAGAAGGCGGGAAGGGGGGGATCTGGCACACCAAGTAAAAACAAGGAGGCGGGGGGTGGGGGGTAGGGGGGATCCGGCAGCAGCGGGAAAGGAGGGGTCGGCAGCAGCGAGAAAGGGGGGGGGGGGGGGGGGGGTCGGCAGCAGCGGGGAAGGGGGGAGGGTCGACAGCAGCGGGAGCGGGGGGGGGACGGGGGGGGTGAGGGGTAATCCGACAGCGGAGGGGGAGGGGGGGAACTCCAGCAGCGGGGGGTGGGGTTGGTGATCTCTCTATGGGATCAGTTACCAGGGGGGGAACGGGGTCGGCAGCGAAAATTTTTGTTGTTGTTGTGGAGAGAGAGGGGTGGATGAGTTATGGCTTTGATACCATGTAGAAATGAATATTGTGATTATTTTATTGATGTGCTACTACTTGCTACTTATAGAGGTTCCAACTCCTCTTCATACTACATATTCCAATGTGGGACTAAAGTTCCTTATTGATTCTCAACACTACATATTCTTGAGTTTATTTATTAAAAGAAACCTTGAAATAGAGTTGCAATAAGAAATTATAAGTTGCTTTGTAAGGCTCCTTTGCATTCTCTTGTTTGTCGAAAACATAATCTTAAGATCATCTTCGCATTCTCTTAGATTAATCCTAGTAATTTGTTGGAAACCGATGCGACTAGTGAACAATATTAGTATAACCATATCCTTATATACCATTCATAAAAAGTAAATGTTTAAATAATATATAAAATATAATTTCTAGAAAACAAATGATAAGCTTTTTGAGTATTGAGTGTTTCTCACGATAAAAGGAGGGCTACATCCCAAGCTAATCATGATATTCCTTAGCACTTTTCTTCCAAAGTAACCTCTAAAACACAGCCAGGAGGTATCTTGGCTTTTCTTTATTAAGTTGTTGGATATATGTGGGATCTACATAACATAATCACAAGCAATTGTGTGTATAATGACAACTACTTTGAATACATAAATTATTAGTGGTTAAAGGAAGTAGACCAATAATCATAGCTAGGGTTGCTATTAGGTTATGTCGGCCCCAGTAAAGGTTGAACTCAGTAGTAGCGGATCCAGAAACATATACTCGAATGGACTAGCATGAATTGTGGTGGGGTGGTCTAGGTGTGGGCTAACTCCTTAGAAAAAATTTATATAAAAAAAAAAGGAAAATGTTTGGTTTACAACCAAAATTTTACAACATTTTTACAACTTACAACCATTTGCTGACATGTGGGCCAGGCCACCACCTGGCCCACATGTCAGAAAATGGGTGAGTGGTTGTAAGAAGGTTGTAAAAGTTTGGTTGTAACTGTAGCATTGCTAAAAAAAAAAGAGAAAATTATTTGGGGTGGGTCATGTCGTACCTGGATCCACCCCTGCGTAACAGTCTAACTTCTATAGGTCCAAGGGTTTGAGTCCTCCGTGTAGAGATTGTATCATATTTGTTTTTATAAACTCACGTCTTCTCTATATCGAAAATAAGTAAAACTTTATAGTGAATAAACTTACTTTTGGATTGGAGGTGAATTTGAGTCTTAATAAGACTTGTGTTGATATGAACCCTACTTAGTTTATGGACTATATCCATTTTTGAGGATTATACCCCTCTTCAATTCTCAAATCTAAATAGTGCAAAATTTGATCAGATCTATAAATATAAGTAGAATATCTCGACCAAGAATATTTGCTTCTATATATATTTTTTTTGAAATCACACGCACACACACAATTGGGGAGTTCGAACTTTGCCGGTCCCTCTGGATATCCGTTTTAATACCACTAGACTAGAGAGCTCGGACTTTGCTTCTATATCTATATATCTATCACAGATTTCAATTAAAAAAATATTAAAAAATCGAAGAGAGTTGGTTATGGAGTTAGAGATCCTGGTAGAGTCTCACCTTTGATTCCGACTCAAATTTTGGAGCCCAGACTCACTCCATTTGCATGGACCATAAGAAGGCCCTAATCATAATATTTTATTAGTAAGCTTAATAAATTAAAATTAAATAAGTAAATAAGAGAGAGTGTTCCCGTGACACACAATAACTAGGGACGAACTTGTACGTGTGTGAATTGTAACTAAAAAAGAGAGATTTTAGAAAAGGAAAATGCTAAGTCTACTACCAAATTCTTACAACCTTCTTACAACATCTTTCTCACACACATTACATATGGGTCCCACCTCCGCTCTTATCCTCTGCTACATGGGCTCTATCCGATCCCACCACTTTTTCCTCTCCTCCAATCGAAATCCGACAAGTTGCGGTTGTATGGAGATTGTACACATTTGGTTGTAGGTATAGTAAATATCCACATTCAAAATATAAAAACTAGCATATACCTCTACTTTTAAAAACAAATAGCAAATGTGTTGGTGCTTTCTTTACATGGAGAGAGCTTGCTCTCAACATGCCTTGTGAATTTTAGTCCCACATCGAAAATGCACCATGAGTTATCTCAACATATATACTTGGGTGTATTGTTAAGAGATGCACATGGGGTGGTGACCCTAAGGAGGGAACCATGTGGGTGATTTTACAAGGAGGTAAGTATAAGGCTCCAAGGATTAAGCATTAATACTTTTGTCATTCTCTTGGATTAAATTCCACTTGGAGCTAAGCCCCAACGGGGCTTAGCGACTCGGACTCGGACTCGGACTCGGGCTCATGAGGCGTAATGTGGCGTTTTGTTGGCGCATGAAGGGATCCGCTGACTGTGCAGATTTCAAATCGGTTATGGAAAGGGTGAATCAATGCGATTAATTCAGATCCTATCTTTGTGGGATTTGAATTAATTTCGTTACTATATTTGTGGGATTTGAATTAATTCAGTTCCTATCTTTGTGGGATTAGAATTAATTCGTTGCTATCTTTTTGTGATTTGATTCAATCTTTCCATAACTGAAGAGGCGGCTAGGGTTTCCACCCTCTCTCTATATATACTCTCTTCTGGCCTCCTTTGTGACCACTACGAAAATACAAGTCAGAAAAGGAGAAAGAGAGAGAGAGTTGCTGTCACGCCCCGCTCCCGTAGGAGCGATCGTCCTCGCTAAGGCGTGATGCCGCACGGGCCTAGGTTGCGCCCGTGCAAGGCCAAGTCCAGAAACGGCCGATTTGATTTCTAGGCCACAGAGTCGCACAGAGTGTCCCCATTTGCAGCGGAAAATAGATGAAACACAAGTTGAATACGAAATCAAACTCTTTATTGATATTCAAGAAGTTACAAGCGGCGCTAGGCCGATATTACAAATCGCTCAAGCTCTCTCTCTCTGAAACATAAAAGGGCGTGCCAAGTGGCTTACAAGATGGAATGATTCATGGCGATGTTCCGATACATTATGTCCTGTATAGGGTGCTTCAGCTCCTTGCAACGCTCCAAGGCTCCAGAGATAGCTTCGCGCCTTAGCACGTTCGATTGGAAGCTCCGCACCCGCCGACGATACCTGCATCCTGCAAGTAGACTGTGGGGTTATCAGTACATTGTTATGCACTGGTGGGGAGGCTAGCTCGCCCATAATCACTATCATTACCGAACACGTTCCACTTATTTGTGTGCATCTCTATCATTCATTGTCTTTCTAATCTTGCCTTAGGGTCATTTACATGGCATATGATATAACCTATCCCGTGTTACCGATTTCAAGTGTCGCATGGAAATACATGCACAACTTACCCATACTTACCGTCCGGCCTTCCCTGTTCAGAGCAAACCAAGTTAGACAACAGTTCATGTGATAATAACATAACGTAGGTGCGTTCTTTAACTCAGTCGTACAAGTATTCTGGATCGTTTTATGTGTTACATACATTCAGGCATATTTGTAAGGCACTTCATTTTTGTTAACTTAGACTACTTTGATTTCAATGCAAAGACTTGCACGTGGATTGCCACCAGCAAAGCCCACCTAATCTATATGCACCGGTCGCTGGCATGACAAGCCATTTTGGACATCCAAGCCGTGGTATTTCGCAACCAACGATAGGGTGAGGACTGGCACACACCCCGTCAGTCTCTTGAAATACGCCTGCACTTACGTCCCCCGGGTGGCCGAGTCCGCACCTAGGCAGCCCGTAAGCCATATTTTTGATTCCGTCCGGACCGGCATATCCTTCACACACGACCATGCCGCGGAATCCCTTTTCTCTACGGTCACAGCATACGCCACCCCTCGCTCGTGCCGTTTGTCCACGACCATTTCGTATTAACTTGTCTTTTTAACTTAACGGCTATCTCCGCCGTAGGCTAACCCTTAGCCTTCTTACGTTATCGACCAGGTTGGCGTCCGTGCAGCGCGGGTAGCGAGCCCCGTTGCACGTGCCCGTCACACCTGTCGCTAACCATTCATCTCCTTCTTATCTTTTATTCATTCTTTCTTTTCTTTCTTTCTTTCACTGGTTCATTCGTTTATCGATTCATTCACATATTCATTCATTCATTCATTCGTTGATTCATTTCCTTTTTACACATTACGCAACTCCCAGTGCGGGAGTCGCCTTGGCGACCCATCGGTCCCATAGCCTTTCAATGTCGCTATACACTACTCGGAACGACTATATTGATAGTCCTCCCGTTCATTGTTGTAACCCATTCATTGTTTCATTGTTGGACACATAAGGAGCATAAACGTAGGCTTGTGTCGTAGCACGAGCGTGGAGCGCGGGCGAGCGTTTCCGTATTTTCCATGTTCCTTTCCATATTCTATACAAGCATACAAGATGGGATTATTCCCTTAGCTAGGTGCGTTGGGTCGTTTATTAGCATGCACGGGGTTATTGCCTAGCGATTCTCGTGACAGTGTCCGCATTTTTATGTGTTTAGGCTAAGCAAAGACGGGTTCATCGGAGCCACCCACCTTAGCGATGTTCGCATCGGCCGAGCGATATTCCGAGCGCGCCTTTGAAAGTCTAAGTCTGGATTCATCCTGTCGGGCCAATGTAAGCCTTGCATCGATTCGCATCGATACTTCATCGGGACGAAGCAACTCTCCGGGTCGACGGCTCGTTTGAGTCGTTGCACTTGCCGTTTGGAATCGGCGTTCCGCTAGGGCGGAGCGGGTCACTACATAATACACCACTCAAAACAAGTCTCGTCCTCGAGACTTCCTGAGTGCAGGTCATCCTACCATTCCTTAACTCGGACCGTGTACATACCTTAGACAATTTCCTATGCATCGTCGTTCGATGGCATCGAACGACACTCGGTTTCTTTCTAAGTTCCGTGTCGTATACGTTTTGGTCGATTTTTATTGAATAGCTTCTCGTTCATTTTAGACTTGATGTTATCTTTCCAATTCAAGCGTTTCTTCGTATTGGTTTCTATTTCTTCGTGTCATGGGACTGGAGTGGTTGCACAAGGCACGCTGGATTTTGCCAAATGCGTGGGTCGTAATTGAGGCAACTCACTTTCGTTTACCTCAATTATCGGGATCACTCGATTCGCTTCTCAAGCGTTTTCGTCTATGAAATCATTATGACTTCTTCTTAGCGGAGTCGACCAAGTCTACGAAATTTCCGTCCGATTCAAGACCAAGAACGACACCATCGTCGAGCATAACTTCCTATCGATGGTTCAATTCGTTGCACCAACTTTTAACTAGCACGATTTTACGTTCACGACACTCGTTCACTTCCCAAGTCGTGCTAGAACTCAGCGTATCACTTGGTTGGATCGTGCACGCATTTCAGGCGTCCCCAAAATACATGTATTCAGCCAAGCCGCAGGATAGTGAGTTTGTCATTCTCACTCGAGTCGCATCGTGCACATACTCAAGCGTCCCTGAGATATATGCATATCAGCCGAGTCTCGTGAGCAGGGTTTCTTACTCTTGATCCACTCTTTCAATCCATGTCGATCCTCAAGCTCAATCCTTTGTTTACAACTCTTGCAACAGGGGCGTCTCGCCTATCCGCTAGGCCAATTCTCAAGGCTAAGTCAATGTCAGGATTGGAATCATAGTTCCCCAACAATAATGCCAACACTGACCCCAATCCTAGGGTCAAACCAAAGTCGGTGGTGCGGGATTTTTCTACCCAAGCTCGTGTCACTCAGATTCCTAAACATCGAGCACGATCACTTAGTTCGCATAGATGCATTCGTTCTGCAACATCCAAATCTGTTCAATCACCAATTCTAAACCAATTCATGTATTCGATCACGAGGTCATCCAGCTCGACAATACGTTCTGCCCCAATCTCACGCGAGCCCGATTATCTACGGCGGTTCATGAATCACCATGCAACGCTCCCGCGGAATAATCATTCTCATCGGGGCGTAACTCTTGTTTGAGTTTAGACTAACTCATTCTCGATACGCAGATTGGACCTACTCAATCCTCAAGTTCAACTCTTCAAACACACAATTTATCCTCAAGTCTCCTTCGTGTCAAACCACAAGTCGAAGCATACGAGTTGCCACGCCAGGCGAGTACCGATCACTCCCGCTGTATGAATCACCATACCAGCGCTCACGCGGAGTGATAGTCCTAGTCGGCGCGACGCATGTACGAGGCTGGGGTTGCGCTCGCATAAGGCAAGAACGTCTACGTTGTGGTTGATAACGAAGTAAATCCAAGCACTCCGTTTTCATTCAAGCCAAGTCTATATTTGATAGTCCGACCGTCATTCATCCTCGAGCCAAGTTTATCTTTTCCTCGACACATCCTTAACGACCCAAGTATAGCATCCAACGGAACAATGACATTTGCATGATCGTCATTTGCCGAGTCGGAGTGCCCCCGAGTTATCGCATATCGATCTTCGATACGCCTCAATACCATCGACGATATGCGTAACCTGACGATCTTCCTTTGCAACCGATTTTCGAGTCATGCATTGATGCTATTATCCGAGTTGGATATTCCACAATTTCCTCGATATTCAAGATCAAGTTCGACCGCTATCTCTCCAGCTAGGGTCAAGATCGTTGTTCAAACTCAAGTCGCGATTCATTTGAATCAATCCGAGATCGTACGCGCAATCCTCTAAGTTTCCTCGATCAAGACCATTCATTTACCTCTGTCGTTCCGAGTCGTTTTCTAACTCACGTTGTCTAACGACAAGTTGTCCGAGCGACATCTCGCTCGGGACAATCGAAGTCACAACCAACTAAGTGTGACGCGTTCTAAGGCTTTGCGCGACCGCATCGCCTCGCCGACATACTCGTAATCCTCGATTTCGCTCGAACTATTTCCAAGACGTCCATACACCACTCGGATTCGAGCCATCTGATCTAGTCCTCAATCACATTCTTTTTCTTCTCCGAACCTATCACATACACCACTCGGGTTCAAGCCATACGGTCTAATCCTCAATCACGTTTGCGCCACGCGCTAAGACGTCTTATCGATTCGTTCGACAGATCGCTAGTGTAGTCGTTCGCGCCGTTGCGACGCATTAAGTCGTTCGCAATAATCCTCAAGGTCCAAATCGATCCTTCGAGTGCGCCTAAGCGTTAACTCGATAACGTTCCTATCGATACACACTCAAAGTGTATCTCCGTTCTCGATCGAGCGATACGTTGATATCGCTCGCAACCCGATGGCACCCAAGAGTCGAGGTGCGCGACACGCGGACTAAGTTGTACCGCTTAACCATCCCGTTCGGACCACGTTCAAGTTTGCACGCTCACTTATTCTCGTTTGCAACAAAGGGTCTAGGTGCGCGATACTCCGCACAACTTAGCCAAAAGGCTGCGTACAAAACCATCCCGTTCGAATAATACTCCGGTCTCGTGTACCCGTTTGCTATCGTCAACGTAAGCCTATTCAAGCATGCCTCGCGTTTGCTAACTCTTAGCATTTAGTTTTCGTCTGACTCGAGTCCGTCGTGGTTCGGCACAAAGGCCATCGCCTATCAAGTCCGTCGTAGTGGCACAAAGGCCATTGCCTATCGGTCCCGTGCAACCGAGTACTCGTACGAGCTTTCGCAATATTAGACTTATTGTATGGAACATCCCAATGCACAACGAGAGAGAGCATACACTTCTTTTGTTTCCAACGTGAGCTTTCAAAACTGAGAGAATCGAAATGATGTCCAAGGACGTAAAGCCGTGCTCTGATACCAATCTGTCACGCCCCGCTCCCGTAGGAGCGATCGTCCTCGCTAAGGCGTGATGCCGCACGGGCCTAGGTTGCGCCCGTGCAAGGCCAAGTCCAGAAACGGTCGATTTGATTTCTAGGCCACAGAGTCGCACAGAGTGTCCCCATTTGCAGCGGAAAATAGATAAAACACAAGTTGAATACGAAATCAAACTCTTTATTGATATTCAAGAAGTTACAAGCGGCGCTAGGCCGATATTACAAATCGCTCAAGCTCTCTCTCTCTGAAACATAAAAGGGCGTGCCAAGTGGCTTACAAGATGGAATGATTCATGGCGATGTTCCGATACATTATGTCCTGTATAAGGTGCTTCAGCTCCTTGCAACGCTCCAAGGCTCCAGAGATAGCTTCGCGTCTTAGCACGTTCGATTGGAAGCTCCGTACCCGCCGACGATACCTGCATCCTGCAAGTAGACTGTGGGGTTATCAGTACATTGTTATGCACTGGTGGGGAGGCTAGCTCGCCCATAATCACTATCATTACCGAACACGTTCCACTTATTTGTGTGCATCTCTATCATTCATTGTCTTTCTAATCTTGCCTTAGGGTCATTTACATGGCATATGATATAACCTATCCCGTGTTACCGATTTCAAGTGTCGCATGGAAATACATGCACAACTTACCCATACTTACCGTCCGGCCTTCCCTGTTCAGAGCAAACCAAGTTAGACAACAGTTCATGTGATAATAACATAACGTAGGTGCGTTCTTTAACTCAGTCGTACAAGTATTCTGGATCGTTTTATGTGTTACATACATTCAGGCATATTTGTAAGGCACTTCATTTTTGTTAACTTAGACTACTTTGATTTCAATGCAAAGACTTGCACGTGGATTGCCACCAGCAAAGCCCACCTAATCTATATGCACCGGTCGCTGGCATGACAAGCCATTTTGGACATCCAAGCCGTGGTATTTCGCAACCAACGATAGGGTGAGGACTGGCACACACCCCGTCAGTCTCTTGAAATACGCCTGCACTTACGTCCCCCGGGTGGCCGAGTCCGCACCTAGGCAGCCCGTAAGCCATATTTTTGATTCCGTCCGGACCGGCATGTCCTTCACACACGACCATGCCGCGGAATCCCTTTTCTCTACGGTCACAGCATACGCCACCCCTCGCTCGTGCCGTTTGTCTACGACCATTTCGTATTAACTTGTCTTTTTAACTTAACGGCTATCTCCGCCGTAGGCTAACCCTTAGCCTTCTTACGTTATCGACCAGGTTGGCGTCCGTGCAGCGCGGGTAGCGAGCCCCGTTGCACGTGCCCGTCACACCTGTCGCTAACCATTCATCTCCTTCTTATCTTTTATTCATTCTTTCTTTTCTTTCTTTCTTTCACTGGTTCATTCGTTTATCGATTCATTCACATATTCATTCATTCATTCATTCGTTGATTCATTTCCTTTTTACACATTACGCAACTCCCAGTGCGGGAGTCGCCTTGGCGACCCATCGGTCCCATAGCCTTTCAATGTCGCTATACACTACTCGGAACGACTATATTGATAGTCCTCCCGTTCATTGTTGTAACCCATTCATTGTTTCATTGTTGGACACATAAGGAGCATAAACGTAGGCTTGTGCCGTAGCACGAGCGTGGAGCGCGGGCGAGCATTTCCGTATTTTCCATGTTCCTTTCCATATTCTATACAAGCATACAAGATGGGATTATTCCCTTAGCTAGGTGCGTTGGGTCGTTTATTAGCATGCACGGGGTTATTGCCTAGCGATTCTCGTGACAGTGTCTGCATTTTTATGTGTTTAGGCTAAGCAAAGACGGGTTCATCGGAGCCACCCACCTTAGCGATGTTCGCATCGGCCGAGCGATATTCCGAGCGCGCCTTTGAAAGTCTAAGTCTGGATTCATCCTGTCGGGCCAATGTAAGCCTTGTATCGATTCGCATCGATACTTCATCGGGACGAAGCAACTCTCCGGGTCGACGGCTCGTTTGAGTCGTTGCACTTGCCGTTTGGAATCGGCGTTCCGCTAGGGCGGAGCGGGTCACTACAGTTGCTGCCGCCATTGCAAGTCCATCCGAGGAGTCAGAACAGAGGTGACTTCGAGCGTTCCACAAGTTCTTCAACTTGCTGGTTCCTGGAAGCAGATCGTGTGGGGCGAATCTTGCTTTGAGCAACGGTATTTTGACACCCCAGCATTGTTCTTCTTCTCATCTCTCTCTAGTTTTATTGTAACTCGTTCTGTCCCAATTGTAACACGTTTGCAAGGAAGAACGAGAGATTTTCTCTTCTCTTTTTTCCCTCCTTCAGATTGTAATTTGGCTATTTGATTTTTTATACCTTCATAGATCTTGAGTTTGATCATCACAAAGTTTTGTGTGACATCTCAGATCTCGATTGTATTAGTTTTCATCTTCGATCTAGCCCCCGGGACTAACAATCTCAAAGCAAGATCCGTATAGATGGAAAACATTAATGCTTCGCTCCTCCAATCGGACTTCTGCAAGTTGAAAAAGTTCGATGGAGAGCATTATCAAGTCTGGAAGAGAAAGGTTTACCTAACTCTTCAACTGAAAGATGTGGATCATGTTCTGTTGGAGGAAGAACCCTCTGTTCCAGACACTGGATCTACTGCCGCAATCAACACGGCTACCAAACTCCAGGCCAAATGGAGAAGAAAAAATAGCATCTGCAGGTTTATCATCCTGAATGCTATGGAGGACTCCCTGGCAGAATCCTACTCGAAGAAGGAACTTGCCAGAGACATATGGGAGTCTGTGGAAAATCTGTATGAAGAAGATAAGAACAGGAGCAAAATGTTTGTGGTTGAAAAATATCACAAATTGCTCTTTGAGGACGAAAAGTCCATGTTACCACAGGTGAAAGAATTTCTGAAGCTGCGTCAGAAACTGGAAGACGAAGAGATGCCCCTTCCCGACAAGTTTGTCGTCGGAGGGATCGTCTCAAAACTTCCTGCTGGATGGAGTACCTTCTATGCAAGGATGCACAGAAAGAAGCTAGACATTAGCTTGGGAGATCTACTTCAAGAGATCCATGTTGAGGACGAGATGCGTTCTCAACAGAAGGTGGACACTCTGTCCAAACAGTTGGCTAAAGCCAATCTGGTGCAAACGAGGGATCCCAAGGGGAAGCAGGCGGCTTCTCATCCCAAGAAGAAGGACTTCACTAATCTGAAAGTGAAGGGTCCTTCTTTCAAGCAACAGAAGACAAAGTCCCACGTGACTTGTTATAATTGTGGCAAGAAAGGCCACTACAAGAGTGAATGCAGATCTAAGCCTAAACAATCAGAGAAAGGTGAGCCTAATAAGGTTTCATTGGTTTCTAACGTTGTTGCTATGATCGGACAGGTCACAACTGTGGGGGTTGACTCTGACTGGTGGATAGACACTGGTGCGACTTGCCATGTCTGTTCAGGCAAGGAATGGTTCGTCACGTACCAGCCGATATCTGAGAAGGTTGTCATGGCGAACCAGGCCCAAGCTGAAGTTCTGGGGATCGGGACCGTGGAACTGAAACTCACTTCTGGGAACACTCTGACGCTTCAAGGTGTGAAGCATGTTCCGGCAATTGCCAAGAACCTGATCTCTGGGAGCCTGCTCTGCAACGCAGGCTTGAGGATGGACATCAATGCTGGTCAGATGGTTATGTCCAAGAAAGGAACATACTTCGAGAAGGCTTATCAAACCGAAGGAATGTTTAAAATTCAGCTTGTCAACCAGTTTGATGACATTAATGCAGTTGTATTTTCTGATTATTCTCTTGAGTTGTGGCATAAGAGACTAGGACATGTTCATAGTAAAAGAATCAACAAAATGTCTAGTCTAGGACTTATCTCCAAATGTGGGAGTAAGGTGGAGAAGTGTGAAGTGTGTGCTCAGACGAAGATCACAAGGAAACCCTTTCATCGGGTCAATCGAAGCACAGATCTTCTGGAGTTGGTGCACTCCGATATCTGTGACTTCTAACATTTCTCCATGAAGGCCGGAATGAAGTATTTCATAACCTTCATCGACGACTTCTCAAAATACGCGTTCGTCTACTTGCTCAAGTCCAAAGACGAAGCTTTCGAGAAGTTCAGAGTGTTCAGGGCCGAGGCTGAACGGCAGACTGGACAACAACTCAAGAGGCTGAGAAGTGATCGAGGTGGGGAGTACAGGTCTCATGGATTCGCATCGTTCTGCAAAGAACATGGAATCATATGCGAGACTACTACTCCATATTCTCCTCAATCCAACGGAGTAGCAGAGAGGAAGAACCGGACATTAACAGAAATGATGAATTCCATGCTGCTCACTGCAGGTCTTCCAAAATGCTACTGGGGAAAAGCTGCATTAACGGCCACTTTCATTCTGAATAGAGTGCCATATGCAACTTCGGACGTAACTCCTCATGAACTCTGGTTCAAGGTCAGACCCAACTTAAATGTCATTCGAGTGTGGGGGTGTCTGGCGTATGTGAAGCTTCCAGATCTGAAGATTCAGAAGCTGGGGACAAGGACTACGAAGGCTATCTTCTTGGGGTATGCCGAGAAGAGTGATGCTCGGAGATTTCTTGATATTGAGTCAAATCATATCATCGAATCTCGCGATGCTGAATACTTTGAAGACAAGTTCGCAAAAGACAAAAACATTGTTCTTTCGGACATTCCGGAAAATGATGTAGGTACTAATGAGACTGAAATCTCATACGAGCCAGTAGTCCAAGAAGAAGCTGTTGTTGATGGAACAACTCTTGCACCAGAACTCGCCGAGCCGTCAGCTAAGCGAGCGAGGAGACCGAAAGATTTCAGAGATGACTTTGTCACCTATCATGTGGAAGCAGATCCGCTTACCTATGATGAGGCGATGAAGACCAGAGATGCTATCTTCTGGAAGGAGGCAGTGAATGACGAGTTTGACTCTATCACCTCCAATAACACATGGGTGTTGGTAGATCTACCTGAAGGAGAAAAGCCTATTGGATGTAAATGGATCTTCAAGAAGAAGATGAAGGCAGATAGAACTATTGACAAGTTCAAGGCCAGGCTGGTCGCCAAGGGATTTTCTCAGAAACAGGGGATAGACTACTTCGACACGTACGCTCCAGTAGCTCGGATGACCACCATCAGGATGTTAATCGCTCTAGCAGCTATACATAAGTTGGTGATACATCAAATGGATGTAAAGACAGCATTCCTGAATGGGGAGCTGACCGAAGAGATTTACATGCAACAGCCAGATGGATTTGTCGTCAAAGGTCTTGAAGACAAAGTCTGCAAGTTGGTGAAATCATTATATGGTTTGAAGCAAGCTTCCAAGATGTGGCATGAGAAGTTTGACAAAGTTATTAGGTCAAACGGCTACAGAGTCAGCGAGACGGACAAATGTGTTTACACAAAGTTCGCTGATGGAAGAGGAGTCATCGTTTGTCTGTACGTGGACGACATGCTAATCCTAGGTACGGATATAGGCTGTGTCACAGAGACAAAGAAGTTCCTCTCAACCAAGTTCAGTATGAAGGACTTGGGGGATGCAGATGTCATCCTGGGCATAAAGATCATCCGGACAGACACTGGAGTAGCGTTGTCACAATCTCACTATATTGAGAAGATGCTCACACGCTATGGGTATAAGGATCTTCCAGGGATCGATACGCCATACAGGTGTGATCAGAAGCTGAAGCCAAACTCGAGGGAAAGCGTCAGGCAGCTGGAGTATTCTAGCGTTATCGGAAGTTTGATGTACGCAACAACTGCCACAAGGCCTGACATAGCTTTCGCCGTGGGAATGCTGAGTCGGTTCACAAGCAACCCAGGGGTTGAGCACTGGAAAGCTGTGAAGCGAGTAATGAGATATCTCAAGAAGACTCAGACATATGCACTGCACTACAACGGGTATCCGACAGTAGTGGAAGGCTTCAGTGATGCTAGCTGGTGTTCAGAGGTGGAAAGCGAGAGATCCACAGGTGGATATGTCTTTTTCTTGGGTGGAGCTGTTATATCGTGGAAGTCGAAGAAGCAGACTATACTCTCTCGTTCCTCCATGGAATCTGAATTCTATGCACTTGAAACTGCAGCAGATGAAGCAGAATGGCTTCAGGAGCTCATGTATGATCTTCCAGTGGTTGGGGCTCAGATACCGACGATACCGATATACTGTGACAACCAGGCGACTGCGGCGGTGGCATCAAATGACCTCTTCAACGGGAAGAAGAAGACTGTGCGGTTGAAGCACAGGGCAGTACACGATCTTATCAAAAGAGGTGTAATTGCAGTGGTTGATGTTCGGAGTCAGGAGAACCTGGCAGATCCATTCACAAAGGGCCTCAAGCGCCAGTTGGTCGATGACACAGCTTGTAAAATGGGCTTGAAGGCATTCTGATAGTGTGTCTTTGTAATCATACCATAAAGTTTTATGCTATTAGTTCAAAGAGAAATCTACTAGGCATCTAACTTTTGGTTCAAAGGAGGATCACTGACTGGGAAACTATCAGGTAACAGTGGGTACTTGTTCTCTGGAACATGGAAGGGATACGGACCCATAACCACTGTTGTCTACTATGTATTTTTCTACGGAAAAATAGATCCTGTGGAAGGTTGGCTTAAACGCCTTAATGAGTTTTCAGGCAGAGTGAATGTCTGGTGTGCTTTACAGGAAGCACGATAGAGCAGCACTACAAGGAGTGAATCTCCATGCTACAGTGGGGTGACTCCACCATGAGGTTCCCAGGTAGGGGTAATGCCTCGGCTTTGCAAGCCAAGTCATAGCGGCGTAGCACCGCAAATAGACAGGTAGCCTAATGCTGTATGACGTAATTAAAGAGTTGTAGACAGCACTACAAAGGGGAGGATGGCCCTATGTTACAGTGGCACGACACCACGATGAGGTACCCAGGTAGGGGTAAAGCCTCGGCATTGCAAGCCATGTCGTTGCGGCGTAACACCGCAAGGAAGCCTTAGACTTCATGCTGGGTAGTTTGGCACTACAAAGAGGCTTGTGACCTCATGCTACAGTAGTATGACACTACGATGAGGTTCCCAGGTAGGGGTAATGCCTCGGCTTCAGGCCATGTCATAGCGGCGTAGCACCGCAAGGAAGCGCAAGGCTTCATGCCATATCTCTTTAATAAAGAACTCACCTATAGTGTATGAAAAGAGATATCAGGCCGTCTCTTGAGGGTAAACTTGTAGACGCCCAAAATTATACACTGAAACCAGGCTGGCACAGGGCCTTTAATGTGCAGCCAGAAGCACACGTAACTACACTTTGTGAGTGGGAAGAATTACAATTGTGGTGCAGAATTCAAGGCGTAGTCCATTCTTGTATCACATTGTTATTTAACCCATGCGGGAAGATTCAAGTCGTCAGCGACATCTATCCTAATGCAAAATGGACAGTTACTGTGGGGAACGCTCAACCCTGGACACATATATATGTTGTGATATGTGGGGGATTGTTGGTGCTTTCTTTACATGGAGAGAGCTTGCTCTCAACATGCCTTATGAATTTTAGTCCCACATCGGAAATGCACCATGAGTTATCTCAACATATATACTTGGGTGTATTGTTAAGAGATGCACATGGGGTGGTGACCCTAAGGAGGGAACCATGTGGGTGATTTTACAAGGAGGTAAGTATAAGGCTCCAAGGATTAAGCATTAATGCTTTTGTCATTCTCTTGGATTAAATTCCACTTGGAGCTAAGCCCCAACGGGGCTTAGCGACTCGGACTCGGACTCGGACTCGGACTCGGGCTCATGGGCTCATGAGGCGTAATGTGGCGTTTTGTTGGCGCACTTTGCACTTAGCACGTCAGCAGTCATGCGGTCTTTATACGGCTCATATGCGGCCTCATACGGCTCATGCGGCCATGCGGCCATGCGGCTCATACGGCACATGCGGTCCATGCGGCTCATGCGGCACAGGCGGTCCATACGGTCCATGCGGCTCATGCGGCCCATGCGGTCCATGCGGTCCATGCGGCTCATGCGGTCCATGCGGCTCATGCGGCCATTAGGCTCATGCGGCCAGGCTGCTGCTGCTGCCGCATGAAGGGATCTGCTGACTGTGTAGATTTCAAATCGGTTATGGAAAGGGTGAATCAATGCGATTAATTCAGATCCTATATTTGTGGGATTTGAATTAATTTCGTTACTATATTTGTGGGATTTGAATTAATTCAGTTCCTATCTTTGTGGGATTAGAATTAATTCGTTGCTATCTTTTTGTGATTTGATTCAATCTTTCCATAACTGAAGAGGCGGCTAGGGTTTCCACCCTCTCTCTATATATACTCTCTTCTGGCCTCCTTTGTGACCACTACGAAAATACAAGTCAGAAAAGGAGAAAGAGAGAGAGAGTTGCTGCCGCCATTGCAAGTCCATCCGAGGAGTCAGAACAGAGGTGACTTCGAGCGTTCCACAAGTTCTTCAACTTGCTGGTTCCTGGAAGCAGATCGTGTGGGGCGAATCTTGCTTTGAGCAACGGTGTTTTGACACCCCAGCATTGTTCTTCTTCTCATCTCTCTCTAGTTTTATTGTAACTCGTTCTGTCCCAATTGCAACACGTTTGCAAGGAAGAACGAAAGATTTTCTCTTCTCTTTTTTCCCTCCTTCAGATTGTAATTTGGCTATTTGATTTTTTTTATACCTTCGTAGATCTTGAGTTTGATCATCACAAAGTTTTGTGTGACATCTCAGATATCGATTGCATTAGTTTTCATCTTCGATCTAGCCCCCGGGACTAACAAAATGTCTCTGTTCATTTGTATGGAACAAATAAAATTTTAAATTTTAATATATATATCCCCATTATTTAACCAAAATTTTGGTTGATTTACAAAGGAATAGAAATATTTGCTAAAGATTTATGAAATGCCCAAAAACTAAAAAAGTTTTATGTAAAACCCACCGCTAAAAAAACTTTCATCGCGTGTCCAGAATTAGAGAAACTTATCCAAAGCGGGTTCCAAATGACCCTTTTGCCCTTCCTTTTAATTTATTGAAAACACCCACGAAACTGCTCTTAAAAAAAAGTTTCGATACTTCATCTTCTTCCTTACGCTGCTCACTTTCGAATCTAGGTTTTCTCCTCAAAAATCTTCAAAAACTCGTCGAAAAATTTCGGAAAGACTGGGACAAACGACAAAAATGCTAAAACGGAGGTCCAAACATCATTTTTTTGCGAATCTAAAATTTCGGAAGGCCATTACTTTCAGTCTCCTCGACGATACGCTCATTTTGCGACAAATGGGACCTCGTTTCGACCTCCCAGTCAAAAGTTATGGCCCTCCAAAGTTTTAGCTGACCATAAAATGCAGGAGAATGGCCATTCTCCGTGTTAGAACACGAAAAATGTTAATTTCACATGAGGGTGGTCATTCTCCGTATTAGTAACACGGAGAATGGCATTCTCCGTCTTAATTTACACGGAGAATGACCATTCTCCGTGTTAGTAACACGGAGAATGACATTCTCCGTCTTAATTAAGACGGAGAATGTCATTCTCCGTCCTGAAAGTTACACGGAGAATGGCCATTCTCCGTCATAATTTAGACGGAGAATGGTCATTCTCCGTCTTAGTTTACACGGAGAATGGTCATTCCAGTGTTAAAACGCAAGAGAATGACCATTCTCCGTGTTAAACGGAGAATGGCCATTCTCCGTGCTACATTAAGACGGAGAATGTCATTCTCCGTTTTATTTAACACGGAGAATGACATTCTCCGTTTTATTTAACACGGAGAATGGTCATTCTAGTGTTAAAACGCCGGAGAATGACCATTCTCCGTGCTACATTAAGACGGAGAATGTCATTCTCCGTTTTATTTAACACGGAGAATGACATTCTCCGTTTTATTTAACACGGAGAATGGTCATTCTAGTGTTAAAACGCAGGAGAATGACCATTCTCCGTGTTACTAACACGGAGAATGCCATTCTCCGTGTTAAATAAAACGGAGAATGGTCATTCTCCGTGTAATTTAGCACGGAGAATGGTCATTCCAGTGTTAAAACGCAGGAGAATGACCATTCTCCGTGTTAGAAACACGGAGAACGGCATTCTCCGTTTTAAATAAAACGGAGAATGGCATTCTCCGTGTAATTTAGTTTTTTTTCATGAACAAAGAGTTTCGTTCTTCTTTCAAAACGATGATAATTCTGATGGAAAAGAAGAAGAAAGATATTCTCTCCACAATTGACCTAATTGTCGAAAAACTTCAAATGTCTCCACGATGAAGATGAAGATGATGATGATGATGATGACGAGCGATGATCTGAGTTCGACTGAAGAAAAGCACACCGAACTACGAACGATCTTTGCGATCTCTGCTGAAGATGAGAGCAATGGAATTCAGATTTCCAGTGAAGAAGAAGAAGACGAAAATCACAATCCAGATCTGAGTTTTTTGAATTCAAATACATATAGATGACCAATTCGCGCGGAGGGGTAGTTTCGGTATTATAAAAATAGCAGTTTCTAGCGGGTGGCATCTAAAAGGGAATCTTGGAATATTTAACGTGAAAATACTTAATTCTGGGTATTTCATAAAACTTATCCAGCGGGTGGGCATTTCATAAAAGCCCACCCCGAAATTGGGTTTCTCAGCAATTTCCAGTTTTTAAAAATAGTACGAAGATATTTACTAAAATATTTCTTTAAAAAGAAAAACAAGGTAATTGGGCCCCACAAAGCCAACCCATGGAAAACGTTGTACCCGCACACTTCCCCAATTGCGGACCTATCACTGATCATGTCTATATTTCCAGGTTACATATAAACTGTTTTGTATAATATTTACTGTATTAAAGTTAAATAAATGGGAAGGTTTCTAAATTATCTAAAGTTCTTGAACTCTGTTCCATACTTTTGTCATCATATTAATATTTTATTTAAATATTCAATTGTTGAATATTGGACATCATAATAGTGGTCACACTTATAAGACTTTGTACGATTTTTTTTTTAATACGGGGAGTGTTTTAAAATAAAATTTTATTAACAAATATCATAAAAACACATGTTAATACATTAATATATTAATAAATATATAATTTTATATGAATATATATGTATCAATATATTTATCAATGCACATTTTTTTTAAATATGTATTGATAAATATAAAATATGTATCATAAATGTGCTGATAAAATTATTTATATACTTATCAGTGTATTAGTATGTTTTCTAAGTATACATGTTAACAAAACTTTTCTAATTATAATAAAAGTTTTTTTAAGTGTCTATAGTTTCCTTTACCTTTTTTTTTTAAGCCATTAATTAGGTCTTTGAGGCGGAAAATGAGGAGAGAGAAACGTGTGCATAGTACAGATAAAATGTAGGCAAAAGCACTATATTTAGCAATTTCACAGCGCAATCCCCAAATTGCCTACGTGAACTTCCCATTAATTACCAACTCCCGCCATCCTCTATATAAGTCCTTCTTAATCCGGCTATCAGTTTTATTATTCCTATTCCTCCATTTTTATTCCAGCTCTATTCTCCTTCTCTCTCACTCTCACTCTTTCTTCTTGTTCTTGATTTGAGGAGGAGAGAGGAAGAGTGAGAGAATGGGCGGTTGCGCGACGAAGCCGAGGGAGCTCAAGGAGGAGGAAGCTCCTCGTCCTATCGAAGAAGAGAAGGCCGAGGTTCCGCCGGTCCAGGACAAGGCGGTGACGACGGAGACCGAACCGGCCAACGACGTCGTTCTCGTCGACGACAGCCAACACAAGTCCCTCGGCCACTTGTTTAAGGAGGTACATGCTTGATTCTTTTTTTTACTTTTATAATTTTATAAACTTTAATGGACACTGCTATTTTGTCCTCGGTTTGTGATCGCGGACGTAACCACATGCCACGTGGTGGCCTTTCATTGGCCTTATGGTCCTTGTTTTAAGGGAGAGGGGTTCGGTGATAGAAAAAGGCTAATGATTTGTTGTCACGCGGGCATACAGTTACGTCTGCGGTTACAAAAGCAATCAAAATACCATTTTCCAACTTTAATTTCTTTTTCATTGCACAGAATAATTGTCTTTTAACAAAAAAAAAACTTAAATCTTGAAAACATACGGGTTACATCAAGTTTATTTAAGGTATTTTGCAACTTATATATTTTTTTTAATCTGTTTGATATAAAAATTATTTATAAGAAGAATCTATGCAAATATGTTACCATGAATTTATGGTTTGGATGCAGATTTCCAAATCAATATAAAAATTATAGTTTGGGCTTGATATTAGTTTTTGGGACTAATTAGGTTCCAATTTATATGTGAATAACACAAATACATCCTTATATAAAATATTATAAGTTTTTTGATTCCAAAAATTTAAGATTGGGTATTTGAATATTATTCCATTTAGCTTTAATACTTTTAACATGTTATATTTTGTCATGGTTTTAAGTAACAAATCTAGCGAGAAAGGCAAAGCAAAGTGTAAGGGGGAAAAAATATTGGAATTTGAATCAAATATGGGATGCATGAGATCAAGAAGCTGCATGAGACCGAAATTACTAAGCTAATTTTAAAGGTGGAGGTCCAGAGTTTTTGGGTGCCCGAAACAAAAACCAAAATGGTACCTCCTACATAAATATATTTAAAAAATGAAAAGTTATTACTAAAAAAACCTACTAGGTCTTCAACCGATGTCCTTTTATATAGGAGGTATAAGTGAAACCAAATTTGCTAAGTGAGCCATTATTTTATGTTGTACAAAAATACTACCAAAGGTTATATATATATATATATATATATATATATATATATATATATATATATATATATATATATATATAATTTTTTGTGTCCTTCAAAAATTTTGGGTCCTGGAGGATTGTCCGGTCTGCCTTGAATCAATGCCGGCCCTAATCCTAACGTATGTTTAATTTGAGATGATAAAGATCGGCGAAAAAATACTTCCAGAAACTAAACACCTAGTGCGCACCATCAAGTGTCTACGAGCATTTGATGACATGTGGGCCACCACAAAAGTTCTCGCCCTGTGCCGCCTGACCCACTTGTAGGTGAATATTTGTGTTTTGGTACAGCTTATTTGTACACCTAGACAACACAACCCATTCAGTAGCCCCAAGTTCTGGTTACCTCGGTAAGCTAGTTCATTTTTGACACAACTTTCAAATGTTGCTCTTGCTTCCGCCTTTCCGAAAAGCAGCACCAGTACCAAACCCAGCCCAAGTATATTGTCTAGATAGATACCTTTGCCAGTTGCCAATTGGGGGACCAACTCTTATAAAACCCCAATTGGGGGAATATAGGTTTAATATTTTGAAACACTTGTTGGCATCTACATATTTTTTTTTGTTCGCATCATCATTATAAGCTAAATATCTAAAAAAAAATTGAATCTTGAATCAATGTTTTTTGTCTGCAAACCCATATGACCTACCATGAGATTGATCCCTGATGCACACACATGTGGCTCATGTGCACCTTGCTACTGGGTTACACTACAAGAGGTCAGAGGTGGGAGATGAGACATGGCCACAAGTAGCTGGCAAACTCTGGTTTTGTTCCCTTGCTACAAAGAATCCAAAACCTTCAAACTTATTAAACCTTTTATTTCTAGGTCATTTGGATTTTTATTAACTTAATTTGTTTTTACTCAATCTTCTTGTCTTTTCACATCAAAATCAATGTGCACAACAATATACAGATAAAGATTAATATGCCGCTTGACGAATTGGACACAACTTGGACATACCAAAATACACTAGGACACATCAAAACAGATAAAGTGCCAATATGGTCGTGTCCATAGTTTGTTGTGTCCGTGTTCGTGCAACATAGGTTATATGCTAAGATAAAGAATCCAAAACCTTCAAACTTACTAAACCTTTTATTTCTCGGCCATTTGGATTTTTATTAACTTAATTTGTTTTTGCTCAATCTTCTTGTCTTTTCACATCAAAATCAATGTGCACAACAATATACAGATAAAGATTAATATGCCGCTTGACGAATTGGACACAACCTGGACACTCCAAAATACACTAGGACAAATCAAAATAGGTACCATGCCAATTTGGTCGTGTCCATAGTGTGTTGTGTCCGTGTTCGTGCAACATAGGTTATATGCTAAGATATTGAAGATAGAGGGCTTTAATTTTATTTTTTTCTCATGGAGTATTGTTCCTCCTTTAACCAAACAACTCTGATACATGGACCGCGGTTTCAACCGCGGCTGAAACCGCCGCCACGTGTCGGATTTCGACTGGTCGGTTTCCGACCGACGTCAGCAGGGGGGGGGGGGGGGGCTGAGTGTTTTTAATTTTTTTTTTTGGACCAATCCACAGCTGCCACGTGGCGCTGCGTTTTTTTTTCGGTTTTTTTTTTTTCGGGCTGAGTATACTTTTCCTTAACCAAAAGCCATACACATGAATCCATGATGGTAAATTCACGCTTTAGCTTTCTAGGACACCCCTCTTCCTTTGCTCTTTTCCTCGTACTTGTTGCCATAGCTTTTGCACCACATGCTTTCAAGTATTTCAAAGCTTCTGGTGAGGCCCCCCAACTTCTCTTTTCTGCTGCTTTTTGGCTTGTGACAGTTCATAATTGATGCCAAAGCCCCAGCCTTTCTCACCTTTCCAAAGTAAGTGTCAGACGTAGTATATTCGTGTTAGCATTTTGAATGAAGATACTTTCTTGATCTTGAGCCAGTTAACATGCTGCTCGATTACGTGAATACGACACAACCTGATACGGACACCATAACATGGACGTGACACTAACGTTGGTGCGTGCGTTCCTTGTGTGTTTTGGATTGTCCGTGTTGTTTGATACCGTGTTGTTTGATATGGCATGACACTGATTTTAAGAGTACTATTGCTTCCTTGGTTGAAACTGATATGAAACTTGATTGAAAACCTTGCTTTCAAACATCATGAGTGGTTTTTTAAATAACTTATACTAAGTTTTGAGAATAAGAACTTAGAGGTGTTGCTTGAGCCCCTAACACTTGCCATCAATTTGAGACTTGATTTGTTCCTTTGACAGAGTGAGGAGAGCAAAGTAGAAGCCCCTGAAACCGAAGAGGTTACAGTGAAGGAAGCCATTGTAGAACCAGCAGTTGAAGCCAAAGAAGATGAACAGCCCAAGACACAAGAACCTCCTGCGGACGAGAAGTTCATAACCCCTGCCCCTGAAGAAACCCCTGCACCTTCTGAAGAAGCTTTCACTGCAGCAGAAGAGAAGCATGTAGATTCAGGTTCAGATGTTGTCGAGGAACAGACCCCAAAGGTCGAAGCAGTGGTTGCTGAATCGCCTAAAGTTGGACAAAAAGAAGCAGTTGCCGCGACAGAGGAGGGAAATGTTGAATTACAAGTTACTACTTCTTCGACAGAGAAAGTAGTGGTCGTCGTCGAAGAATTGCCTAAAGTTGCTTAAAACAGGGAGAGATTGGGACTTTTGCAAGATCGTGTATGAAACTGAAGGGGAGGTAGCGATTATTTGTATTCTTTTTCGTTTTTGAGGGGGGTTGATTGGTGTTATGGGGATGCTATTTTGTATGTTTATTACTTTATTTGGATTCAATTGAATGGTTTGTTATATGATTTCCTCATTCCTCACTCTCAAATACTCATAAGTACTAATCCTCAGAACTGTGTTCATAGTAGACATCATACTGTATGATTTGTGATTTTTATGCTGTTATATATGCCAACTTCAACAGAAGCTGTTTCTGCACGTATCAAATAGACTTACACTTGATATATTATGCAAAAAATAATCAACATCCCATCTCAAATTGCAATCCAAACAGGCCCTTAATATGTACATAAGGAACCACCCTTAAAAGTTATCTACAACCTTAAAAGCTATCAACATTCAGTCAAACCAATAATAACGTAGGACTAAAAATGGTCCAACTTACAGGACCGGATCAGATGTCCCTGGTCCGGTATTCCAATCCTGTCCCCCCTCTCTATGACATGTGGACCCCACCGATAAAAACCAATAAAAGGTCCGTATGTCATAGAGGGGGGCCAGGATTGAGACACCGGATCAGGAACAACAGATCCGGTCCCCCAACTTACCTATATGAGATGCAATATTGGCCATTGGTGAACCTCATTCCTGTTATTTCAAATTTACTTGGTAGAGTCATGACAACAACTGAATCTATGCACATGTCTTTTGGAGTCTTCAAACTTGAAGGGAAATGAGTTTCCTAGAAGAGGTGGCTACATAGATTTTCCAGCTTCTCCATATTTTGACGCCATTAATGTAGAAGGTTCATCGAATATATACAAGTAGTAGCTCTAGAAGCTCTATCAGTAGGCAAGATGCAATTCGAAACAGAATCAAAAGAGATCTATGTGTCCCGCAAATGATTTTCCGCTGATGACTGTCGTGCGTAACCCTTTTCAGATTGGGGCTTATACTTGGAAGGCTCTAGAATTCTCCAGATTATAGTGGAGTCCTCCTGAACTCTCATGGAGTTTCCAAAGTTTCTAGTTCTAAACTCTTCTCATTACTTAAGTATTTTGTTATGAAACCTTGTAAATATCTTAGGTTTAGAAGCTTCCAACAGTTAGATGTTAAGATAAGTGGCGCAATCATGGTCACTCTTGCGGCCCCTAAGCATATAAATAGACTGGGAGTC
This sequence comes from Iris pallida, assembly GCA_029216955.1. Taxonomy (NCBI): domain Eukaryota; kingdom Viridiplantae; phylum Streptophyta; class Magnoliopsida; order Asparagales; family Iridaceae; genus Iris; species Iris pallida. Next base: position 1,783,140 of record JANAVB010013596.1, read on the forward strand.
TCATTTGCTCCTTGTAATGCCCCGCTCCGCACGAGACATTTGGTTGGCTTGTTGGATGGGATCAGAATGTTGGACCGTGACTTGTGTGGGAGATCAAGAGAGTTGAGACTGATGCAGTCTCTCTTAGCTGGCTAGACGGATTAAGTGTTGGAACGTGCCTCGTCGGTGGAGCTATGTCCAATGGAAGATAAGTGTGATCGGAGCAGGAAGACCGTTGTGCAAGGCAAGTAGAACTGTCCTCCTTTCTCCTTATTCCTGCATGCGTAATAAATGGAATAACATGATGCTATGAATTGTCCCTAAATGTTCCATATTTTAGTTGCTGAATAATAGAGATGCCTATGCTGAGAATTATTGAAATGTACAACACATGATCCTTGAACTGCCGAATGAATCACCCTTGAACTGCTAATGTGACTTGATGCCTGAGAATGGATTTATAACATTGTCATTTATGTTTAATGCTGCTGAAACAGTAAAACACTTATTTAATGAGATGCTGCATGAATGATAGATGAGAAATGAACTGGATATGCTATTATCACAAAGAACTGAATGAAATACCTCAATCATGTACCTTCTGCATAACTGTTGCTGTTGCCTGTGTCCTTATAAGCAATGAAAGAGAGAATATTGTCCCTATGAAATGAATGAAATGCTGCAGATCCTATCGAGATGAATGAAATATTGTTTGTTCTTCTTAGAAAGGAATGAAATGATAAATGATGAGGCTTGGGATCGTTGAGATCACCAAGTGAACATGTGGTAATGTTGGAAAGATGAGATAATGAAATGTTGCCTTTACCTATCTTAATATTTTATCATGCGACTTCGAACACGATCGAGTCGGACACGCATTCGCATGATCATGGGCAAACTTGTATACAAGGTATTGTTTTCTCGGACGGTTCCTAGGGCCCTGGGGACCGATTCGGCCTAGGAGAAAATACAACATGCTTTGGTGGCATGATTGGTATCGAGACATTCATTTCGGACTTGCAACCCGGGTGAATGGTGCGTCGATACCCTTGAAGTCCTATATGGCAAGTCCTTAAATGGTGCGCAGCACCAGTGGTCATGTAGTCAGGATGCATGCTAATGAATGTTTTGTGCAGACAGAGTAAGTATATCATAATATCCTGTATTCTTATGCAGGTACGCGGAGTCGGATATCGGTAAGAAATCACTTAAATGTGATAAATGCAATATATGTTGGTTGAATGGTCTGCTTAATCATGCTAAACAAGACGATGTTATGATGTTGCCTTGCTATGAAACTGCTTAAACGTAACTCACATGCTAAGTGATGCCTTCTATGAGAATTGTCATAACATGTTCAAGATGTTAGAACCAATGATGCCTTTTCATGATAACGCCCAGTATGCTTTAATGTTGCCTTCACACAAACGCTACTAAGAATATGTTTACATGCTTCATTATGATTATTGCCCATGAACTATAAACTGATGCTAGGCCCCAAATAGAAAGATCATTCTATTAAATGTTTGCTAAAATTGATCACTATATGTTGGTTTAGGCGAGTGGGTTGGATTCTGCTCGCCAGTACATAGATGATGTGTTGACCCACGTTTTGTGGGCAGGTACTTGTGCTTGGGATGTTCTACACACGAAGATTGGCTTGATGGATCCCGCGGCATCGAAGATTTGTTGGGCATACAGAAGCTCTCCTTGTACAAGATGATATCTTCTGTTTATAAAGGACATAATGTATGAAATATTGTAATCAGTGATACCAGTGAGTTATAAGCCAAGTCGGTATAGCGAGTTGTAATCCAATGTATCCAAGTATCAAATGTAAGCTATATAGCATTGTTCAGTTGGCTTTCAATGTAAGTGAGATGTGTTGTAAGCATTGTATTCAATACAAGTCTTGTACTCTTCTTCAATTATCAATAAAGAGAATAAAGTTCTATATATCTCTGTGTGACTTCAAGTTATCCTTTTATCTTTGCTGCTATAAAGAAGTGATGTATTTCTATTCAATGAGAAAGATTGTCCTCACTAACTTTAATTTATCTGCTTCTGTCACTACGATGTGTTCCTATTTGAAGAAAATCAATTACGTACTATCTTTGCCTTGTACAAGTGCAATACCAGACTTGTACGGCATCACGTCCAAGCGAGGACGATCGATTCCAAGAGATAAAATATGTGATTAGATGACTCAACGAATCGGAACGTAATAAATTGGTATCAGAGCACGGCTTTACGTCCTTGGTCTCTTCTTTAATTCGTTTCAAATCAAAGTTGTATTGACGATTAACCAAAGTTGCTTCCGCGATCACTCAACGTTGCTTTCGTGATTAAATCAAAGATTGCTTTCGCGATTATGCTGTTGTTGTTCTGTAATCATCCTTATGTGGTTCGTATTTGAAAGTTCGTTGACCCTCTTGGCTGCTCACTGGATGTTCCATACAATAAGTCTAAATATATTGTGATTCCCCTGAATGAATGATTGTTGTTGGTTTGGACACAAATAACCCAATAATGACTCGATGCCATAGTATGCTATATTGTGAATGTTGTTTGGAATGTGGGAATAAAAGAAAGTGGCTATGTATGCTGTAACAAGTTGAGAATTGCATGTGATATTGAGACCCCGAGATGTTGGCTAAGTGTTGTGATCATTATAGATCACGAATGTTTGGAATAAATTGAGTTGGTATTGTTTAAGGATGGCTTCGTTTCTGAGTGGTATAATGTCTCTACCACCTCAGAACGAGATGTATGTTAACCCTTTCCATATAATAGCAATGAGACTATCTGTGGGTACTGGGTAGTGCCGAGACTTAGCTGGGAGTCATGTATTGTTGCTAGATGACTCGAGTGTCCCTTGATGATGATGTTATGTAAAGGGTAGCAAGATTTCTAGAATTGTAACGGGTGGCTTGGTTAGAAATTGATTAGTCGAGTGATGACTCAGACTAGTAAGACAGTTAGTATGCTATGGGTAAATAAATTTGGTTAGAGAATGTTGTGGCTTAGAACATCTAAATGTTGATTTCGATTGAATGGAATAAACTACTCGACCCTTGCTGCATGAGAATTAAGAATGCCCATAAGATAGTTTGATGATTGAGAAATGAATGGGAATGAGAAATTGCAAACGTGTTGGATAATGTCGGTATAGGTGACTGTTGGTTGAGATATAGATTGTTGGCTTATGACTTAGTGGTGTGACTCTGTCATACAGAACCGAATAGTATGAATCCATAGTTATGTTACGACTATTAGAATCGATGACCCTTAAATAGTTAACCTTGGCTTATGGGTTCGTGTGGGTACAAAGGATGTGAGATATAAATTGAATCATTGGGAAATTACTTGATGGATTATTAGAACGATGAGAATCATATGTCAGGTTGGGATTGACCGTAATGTTGATAGATCGATCTTAGTCGATCATTGGGTAAGTCTAGAATGTGTCTCTGTGGGAATTTATTTCCTTGAGGAAGACCCTGGATAGATAGACTTGACCCTAGCGACCAGTTGGTGACTTATCAGTTGTTGGCATAGCCGACAATGGCGATTAGTTGTTCAGACTGAGTTGAATCCCATAGGTTTGAGTAGAGTTCCTTCGAACTGTCGGTTGCTTGTTGGTCCTGAGAATAAGAAATTGTATGATCCCTAGTAGCCGTCCACTCTAGGGGAGTCACCTGAATGATTAGGTTTAGCTGTCGGTATAGCTAACCATGGAGACTTAACCGAATAACAGGGTGACCATTGGCGACCGTAGGATAACTTTTGGTATTGAACGAGAGATGGTGATGAGTATGACCTAAGAATGATATGTTGTATGTATATGCTTCAATATGAGCCTTAGAGATGTTTGACCCTTGAGGATTATGTGTCGGCCTATAGCGGGAATTAGAATCGTGGGATGAGACTTGAGTTGTATGTATCGAGTACTGAATTATTCAATGAGATGGAGTTGACTGCTCATGACGAGAATGTTGGATCGGTATCTATAGTTGGGTAGTTGGGTTAACCTTGACTGTTGCATAGAATTATACCCTGCCTTGATTAATCGATAGTGGGTGACGTCGGATTGTACCTTTTAGAAAAGATGAATTGCCTCGGTGAGAAATATTGTTGGAGTTGAGAAGGAATATGATTACATGTTGTGAACTCTTGATATGATTGGCTCTAAGTTAGACCCTTGACCGAATGTTGGAATATTATGTATGGATAGAGAGCTTACCCGAGTTGTCCCTGATGTTAAGTGTTGTGGTCTGGAAGATAGTAATTGTGGCAAAGTGAATAAAGTGATAAGTCAATTGAAAGGATGCTAAGTCGGATTTGGAAAAGAGAGTTATATCGTGGCTGATCGAATCGCACTAACATGGAAGCTGGCTGAAGTACATATGTTTTAGAGATGCCTAAAATATGTGTATGGATCCAGCTGAAGTGATAGGTTGCGACTGAGATAACGTTATGGGAAGAGTTTATCGCACTAGCACGGACTTTGGCTGAAATGCATATGTTTTGGGAACGCCTAAAATATGTGTATGGATCCAAACGAAGTGATGTGTTGCGACCAAGATAGAAATGGAAGGAAAATGTTGGTGAATCAATAAAAAGTTACAAGTAATTGAAAAAGAGAAAGACAGATCGAATCGTTGATGGATTAAAATGGTACAGTTGGATAGCTATTTTGAGATGACCGAATGTGCTGAAATGAATATTGAATTGAAGCTGAATTAATAACTCGTTGTGACTCAGTGAATCTAGTAGATGAGTTGTTTCCTTAAGTTTCGAGGACGAAATTTTTTCTGAGTGGTATATTATGTAATGCCCCGCTCCGCACGAGACATTTGGTTGGCTTGTTGGATGGGATCAGAATGTTGGACCGTGACTTGTGTGGGAGATCAAGAGAGTTGAGACTGATGCAGTCTCTCTTAGCTGGCTAGACGGATTAAGTGTTGGAACGTGGCTCGTCGGTGGAGCTATGTCCAATGGAAGATAAGTGTGATCGGAGCAGGAAGACCGTTGTGCAAGACAAGTAGAACTGTCCTCCTTTCTCCTTATTCCTGCATGCGTAATAAATGGAATAACATGATGCTATGAATTGTCCCTAAATGTCCCATATTTTAGTTTCTGAATAATAGAGATACCTATGCTGAGAATTATTGAAATGTACAACGATCCTTGAACTGCCGAATGAATCACCCTTGAACTGCTAATGTGACTTGATGCCTGAGAATGGATTTATAAGATTGTCCCTTATGTTTAATGCTGCTGAAACAGTAAAACACTTAAGTAATGAGATGCTGCCTGAATGATACATGAGAAATGAACTGGATATGCTATTATCACAAAGAACTGAATGAAATACCTCAATCATGTACCTTCTGCATAACTGTTGCTGTTGCCTGTGTCCTTATAAGCAATGAAAGAGATAATACTGTCCTTATGAAATGAGTGAAATGCTGCAGGTCCTATCGAGATGAATGAAATATTGTTTGTTCCTCTTAGAAAGGAATGAAATGATAAATGATGAGGCTTGGGATCGTTGAGATCACCAAGTGAACATGTGGTAATGTTGGAAAGATGAGATAATGAAATGTTGCCTTTACCTATCTTAATATTTTATCATGCGACTTCGAACACGATCGAGTCGGACACGCATTCGCATGATCATGGGCAAACTTGTATACAAGGTATTGTTTCCTTGGACGGTTCCTAGGGCCCTGGGGACCGATTCGGCCTAGGAGAAAATACAACATGCTTTGGTGGCATGATTGGTATCGAGACATTCATTTCGGACTTGCAACCCGGGTGAATGGTGCGTCGATACCCTTGAAGTCCTATATGGCAAGTCCTTAAATGGTGCGCAGCACCAGTGGTCATGTAGCAGGATGCATGCTAATGAATATTTTGTGCAGACAGAGTAAGTATATCATAATATCCTGCATTCTTATGCAGGTACGCGGAGTCGGATATCGGTAAAAAATTACTTAAATGTGATAAATGCAATATATGTTGGTTGAATGGTCTGCTTAATCATGCTAAACAAGACGATGTTATGATGTTGCCTTGCTATGAAACTGCTTAAACGTAACTCACATTCTAAGTGATGCCTTCTATGAGAATTGTCATAACATGTTCAAGATGTTAGAACCAATGATGCCTTTTCATGATAACGCCCAGTATGCTTTAATGTTGCCTTCACACAAACACTACTAAGAATATGTTTACATGCTTCACTATGATTATTGTCCATGAACTGTAAACTGATGCTAGGCCCCAAATAGAAATATCATTCTATTAAATGTTTGCTAAAATTGATCACTATATGTTGGTTTAGGCGAGTGGGTTGGATTCTGCTCGCCAGTACATAGATGATGTGCTGACCCACGTTTTGTGGGCAGGTACTTGTGCTTGGGAAATTCTACACACGAAGATTGGCTTGATGGATCCCGCGGCATCGAAGATTTGTTGGGCATACAGAAGCTCTCCTTGTACAAGATGATGTCTTCTGTTTATAAAGGACATAATGTATGAAACATTGTAATCAGTAATACCAGTGAGTTGTAAGCCAAGTCGGTATAGCGAGTTGTAATCCAATATATCCAAGTGTTAAATGTAAGCTGTATAGCATTGTTCAGTTGGCTTTCAATGTAAGTGAGATGTGTTGTAAGCATTGTATTCAATACAAGTCTTGTACTCTTCTTCAATTATCAATAAAGAGAATAAAGTTCTATATATCTCTGTGTGACTTCAAGTTATCCTTTTATCTTCGCTGCTATAAAGAAGTGATGTATTTCTATTCAATGAGAAAGATTGTCCTCACTAACTTCAATTTATCTGCTTCTGCCGCTGCGATGTGTTCCTATTTGAAGAAAATCAATTACGTACCATCTTTGCCTTGTACAAGTGCAATACCAGACTTGTACGACATCACGTCCAAGAAAGGACGATCGATTCCAAGAGATAAAATATGTGATTAGATGACTCAACGAATCGGGGCGTGACACTCCTCACCATCAAACACTTGTAAGTTGTGAAGTGCTTTCAAGTTTCACTCTTACTCCACTCTTCTCTTAGCACGCTAGCTAAGTTCTTTCAAGTTTCACCAAACATGAGTATTGATACTCTTCTCCCAGAAAAAACTTTCTTCTTGATCTAAAGTCATTTGTACTCAATTATGTATCATGTCAAAGTTGGAAAGTGCTTAATGCCTGCTCAGCATCAAAGATAATGTTATAATGTTTTCCTACATCCTGATCAATATTGATGTACTGGTTTAGTACTGGAAGGGAGTAATTAAGGAAGAATCTATGCAAAAAAAAGTTTTCTTGTGAGGATGACTAGTTGCAGGAATGAGAATGTTCCAAATGTCGAGGCATCTACAGAAACTCAGGCCAATGGATGATCGTAATCTAGAAAAATTGTCGTTCTGAAGTTGGTATTTTCCTTTGATGATCGATACTGACTTATAATATGGTTATGGATTGTAGTTTGGGATATTTTTGAGCTGTTTAATCAGAATAATGTGCTTACCTGTTTTCTCAAAAGGTATCCTACGTCCTGATACTGCACATGTAAGTCATATATACTTTCACCTGATATAAGTCCTTCCACATCATAGGAAATCATGTTCCATGAGTTAACTTTCAGTTGAATAGCCCAAACTGCACAATGCTGAGTAGGAAATTGCCATTTTTGTAATGGTTGAGATGCCTAACCCTTGGATGGTGGGCATGCATCAAAGGTAACTTGAGAGTGTGTTCTTGATTGTAGTACAATATTTGTTACTTTCCAATATCTCAATATTGAGAACATCTTATGAATCATACTGCAACAGAATAATATATTGATAACTGATATCTTTCTAGAGAGAGAGAGAGAGAGAGAATTGGTAGGAGAACCTACCTCCCCCTTAGACCATCTCCAATGGGGGTTTCTATCTTCCCTATTTCTATGGAAGAAATCCATTTTAGAAAAAAATTCTCCCAATGGTGATTTCTATCACCATTTCTATCCTAGGTGGCAATGATGTAGGATGGAAACTTTCTAGGAGGGTTTCTACATGTAGAAACTCTCATAGAAATTTTCCTATCTCTCATGACAATTATTATCGGGCCCCACACCATTAAATTGGTCATTTTCCTATGTGACACATAGTATAGAAATGAAGAATCATTGGAGAGCATTTTTGTATGTTTACTTTCTATGTAGAAACTCTTCCAACTAGGATAGAAATTTTCTTAAACTACAATGCCAAGTAGGATAAGAACTCAATTTTAGAAATCACCATTGGAGATGGTCTTATAATTCATTAATGAGTATCCTAACGAAATAAAGTTTTCTGATTCTCGTTATAAATCCATGAAAAACCAATCTGGTATCCTACAAAGATACATGTTTCTCATGTAGTTTACAGTATCGGCTGAAACCAATCAGATACAGTATCGATACTGATAGAGTTCGGCATATCCCAATCCAATACTGTTCGATACCGATACTGATTCCGAGGGTCTCGTTTTCAGTCAATTCGAAGGATGTAAAAGCATGTAAATAGAAGAGAAAAAAAACTCATCTATGTCACAGGTAAATTCACTCAGCAATGGTGACTATTATTTCATTCAATTTCAAAAATACAATGAAATAGCACAAAAATACTTAAAATTATACATAAATGCCTAAAATATTTTCTCTCAATTTATTAGTAATTGTTTGCTTTCCATTCCGATACCAAAAAAATCCGATACTTAGATCTGAAACCGTCGATATTGTCGATACCGCCGATTCCGGTACCAATAGAAACGTCCGATACTGCGAACCTAGGTTTCTCCGAGTGGATGATGTTGACTCCATTTGTATAATGTCACCGTACCATTATTGATGAATTATTTACCTGTCACTTGTGAACTAAACACAAAGCAAGGTTCCGCATTGAATCAATCATTCAGCAGGGTTCCTGGTCTACAAAGACAAACTGATTCCACAGGTAAATTGTGGTGCGATATTGAATTGGACCCATATGACCTAAAAGAGAATTCTCGTGTAAGGTCTGAACCAATTCCAATTATTTACACCACATGATCCCACCTCCTAACCGATGTGGGACTAAATTACCAACTCCATTGTCACCCCCCATTTGAGCGCTCAACCGGAAACAAGATACAACCCAACAGATATCTGCACTAAACCTGACTAATTCTGATCATTCCAACCCAACCAGTCCAAGCTAACATACGAATTATATTTCTGTCATATGATCTGGATGCTTGTTGCGGTCGATGGTGGCCGACTTAAAAAAGTGCCAATCATGATCCATGAACCCTGGTTAGCAAAAGAGAGATTGCATTCTTTTATATAGTAATGTACAATTGAAACATTTAGTACTCCTCCCTCCATTCTAGGACACGATGAAGAGAGACAATGTCGGTGCCGATAAGCAAAAACCAACACCTATGTGGAGAGTGATGGGAAGCAATCTGGGGTTTCCGATGCCGAGTCGACGACGACGATGGCCGTCAAGCCTAGTCGACGGCGAGAGGGAGGTTCCGTTAGTCGTTCTCGACCGTTCTAATATGATCTTCTTCTTCTTCTCCAGAGGACATGGCTACTTGCTTTACTGTCAGTACTGCACTTGCAATATATATGACGGTTTCTTTCTCTCTGTCAAAAGCCCAACCGTTTGCCTTTGGTGCGTTTATGCTATATTCTTATCATCACATTCGTTTGTTCAAGTTTTCTTTTAGCCGAATCCGAGTGACTCTTGTGGTCAGCGGAAAGACGCATAAAAGTTGTTGGACAAAATTTCTATGGCATGCAAATCGGAAAATATAAAACTAAGAATATGAATTTAAAAAGTATGGATTCCGAACAGTGCAGCGGGTTCCAGGCGATCTATTTCCGAGATACAACGAATCCTTCGAACCGTGCACCCGGTAATGAATCCCACAAATGATTTCAGCCTTTGTCCGGAGTAGGAGTTGGACGGAGGAGAGGAGAAAGGTTCTGGTTGCGATTTTTTTCTTCTGCGCGAACATATTTTCGAAAGCGAGAGAGGGAGATATTTTTCGTATCCAAAAAACAGATCAACTGTTTTGATTTTTTATAAATCAAATAAAAATTAAAATGAGTTAGCAAATTACCTTTATACCTTTGGTCCCCTACAAAATAAACGCGTCAAAAACGAATCTCCGACAAAGAAACGAGTCAAAAACGCGCATTAAATTGCGCACCCGCTCGCGGGTTTGATGGGATGTAGTCCATCTCCTACAAAATCTATTTACCCCTTAAGAAGGACAAAGCATTTTATGCAAAGAACTTTTTCTCCTTTTCCATGTGGAACTAAAAGAAAAGATGCATTTTTGAATCACATTGGAGTTGCTTCCCAAGTAACAAAACCAATAAAAGTTCTGGCTAGATAATGAAAGATCAATGAATCGAGTCGTCATATGGTAAAAAAAAAAAAGTTAATTTTTTTTTTTTAACTGTTTGGGGAAGTTATGCATCTCCTCTGCCTGCATATTATCTCAAAAAATGGCAGTTGCAATCTATTTGAGAAATCAGGTTTTACACATGCATCAAAAGTTCAAGCTACTAGCGGGGGATTTACTCGGATGTCTACTGATCGTTCACATTAGTGGTTTTTTTTTTTTTTTTACTATGGTAAGTATTAGGCAAGGGAAGAGAATTTTGCTAACGAAAATGAAAGATATTTCAAGATGTTTGTAACTTACGACTCGGTCAATATTTTGGTAGTGTTTCATTAGCTATCTCTGTTCGGTCCGCAGATTTGGAGGCATAAAGTGGCCTAATTTCGGATAACTTCTCACATTTGGTTGGAAGATTTGCAGACAAAATATATTGTAAAGTGGTATGAACAATAAATTTTGTCTACCATAAATCGGAGTTTTGAAATCGTAATTTTTTTTCGAAGTAGAAGCAAAAGTAGAAAATTTCAATTCTTACTTCCTACATTTGGTTAGATTTTTTCACTTCTTTTCTACTTTAACACTTTTCAAGTCATAGTAACTCGTTTGGTTCGCGAAATCTTCGGATTGGGAAAGGAAAGTGATTACTTTCCTATGTTTGGGTGCCAAAGGAATTGAGGAGGAAAGGAAAGTGATTCCCAATGGAAGAGAAATTAGGGGGGAAAGTGATTCCATCCATCCAAGCAAGGAATCACTTTCCCACATTGAAGTAATCACTTTCCTTTCCAAATTCCTTGGCATTTCCAAACATCGGAAAAGATAATTAATGAAAAATAAAATTTTCAAAGAAAAGAAAATGACAAGGAATTGATTTCCTTTCCCTTCCATTCCGCGAACCAAACTAGGCCTAAACTGTTGCACCTTTTTCTGTCACATCAAAAACCATCTTAACATCAAACTTTAAAAAATTCCATTTCTAACCTCCATTTTTTAAAAACACCAAAACTAAAAAAAATTACTTCACTCGACTTCACAACAATACGTGCGCAAAATATCTATTTTTAAATTGTGTACATATTTCGTCGAACCAAACGGCCCAAAACGCAAATGCTCTAGCTGAAACGGAACTAAACCAGTTGCCGACATCTGTTTGATTCATTCCATTTGGACACTATGTACGAAAATAAGACAAAGTATCAATTCTTGTTGGCAGGTGGAGATCAACTTGTTAATTAACCTATTAATGTTTTTGCCATATAGAAGATTTTTTTTTTTTTTTTACAGTTGTCCCATTGAATGAAGACATAATCCACAGAATTTCTTTGTTATTTAGACTAGAGAGCTGGCAAAAAAAAAAAATCTCTGAAGGAAATGACCGAAACACAAGAAAGCCAGTACAAGAAAACAAAGGGCAATAATACGCTAGGGACGAAACATTTTAACCATCTACCGGCTAGTCAAAAATATTCTCACTTCTACTAGGGGTGAGCAGTTCTCGGTTTTCAATCGAAACCGATCCAAATCGAAGTTCGATTTTAAATATTATATTTTAAACTCGGTTTTGAACTTCAAATTTTTATTTTTTATGGTTGAATTTTCGGATTTAAAATTTTGGATCCGAACCAAAAATCATATATATATTATATATGGCACTTGCGGGCGGAGTTCGAATTCCAGTGGGAGCGATTCCAGAAATTAATTATCATTTCCAAAAAAAATTGTCAAAGTTATTTGAGTTTTTAAAACTATTTTTTATTTAAATAGACCCAATTTGCTAAGATGTGAAAGTCCAACCCACTAGTCCATGAAATTGCACTAACAAAAGATAAATTGTTTTAATTCAGATCGATTTTGTTCAGTTTTCATAAAACGATTAGATTTTTGTTTTTTTAAATTATGATTTTTGATTTATTCAATTTTTTTCAAAACCGGGAAACTAATTTCTAGTACCTCTCGCTATTGTAGTTACTAGATTTGTTTATACATTTTTCTTGTTCTAATTGTCTCGATTCGAAGATCAGTATGCGGATGAAGTCGAGTTGCTTGGTTCTTTTTTTTTTGATGTGTCTTCTTTTTCGGGGCTGACGAACAATATCTAGAGAATCATTCGAACCGTGTCTATTCCTACGGGATCCTCCGATGTACCCAGCGGGCTACACCCCAACCAACAGTTCATATATCGTTGTCTTATATGATAGGTCATAAGAGAGTATAGTTTATGCCAGGCTAATCACATCTACCTGCACTAATTAATATCTAGTGATTGCAAGCAACTGTATTTTTGGCCTACACATAATACATCAAAGAGACGAAGAAGGAAAAAAAAAAGGAAAAAAGATGGGTCTACCTGCAACTGCTACAATTGGAACTCGTTCATTGTGTTTAGTAATTGTGATTAGTTATGGATTAATATAACACGATTGTTCAAATGAATAGCATCATACGTTCATGTTTGAGTTTTTCTTCTTTGTTTTGAGTATTAGCTTTCAACAAATCGAATGTCTATTTTGCATATAGAATGGGATTGTTGGAAATGCGGTGTGATTCGAATCGGAGTTGGTTTATGAGGTACGATGTTGAATTGGACTCATATGCCTTAAAAGATAATTCTCATGTAAGACATGAATCATCTGTCTCGAACCAATTAGAGCCGCCCAAATTAGTCCCGTAACCATAGGCTCTGAAACCACTTGTTGGGAACAAGGTGTGATCCGAACCGGAATTGGTCCATGAGGTGCGATATTGAATTGGACACATATGCCTTAAAAGATAATTCTCATGTAAGGCATGAACCAATCATAATTATCTACACCACATGATCCCACCTCCTAACCGATGTGGGACTAAATTATCAACTCCATTGTCATCCCCCATTTGAACGACTCTCATTTGAGCGCTCAACCAGAAACAAAATACAACCCAACAGAGATACGACACAAATGGTATTCCTTTGTACACCAATTAATTAGGTCGAGCTCAGTTCATGAGCTGCTATAAAATTTTGACAATGCGTGTATAATTAATACTACTAAACTTTTATAGTGTTGAAAACAAACTCTTTTCTTTTACGAAAGAACTGTTTTGACAGTTCTATAAAGACTTTACAGTCATGTGCATATCCATAACTGAGTTGAGGAGTGAAGCCAAAAATTTTGAGTGCGAGCTATAGTCCAATTAGTATAGCAAGCGGACACGCAGTCAATGTTTGTGGTTCAATCGACACATGAAAACACTTCGCGAATTCCTTTTTTTCGTCTGAAAAAATAAATCCACAAGTAGCTGTCAAAGAACATTTTTTTTTTAGCGATATAATCATGTATGTATGTGGTGTGCACTCGAGTCTACCTAGACCATAAAACGCCTCCACACGCATGCGTCTCGTACTAATAATCAATCAAGACTACTACATCTATGCATTGCTTGTTTCAAGATGGTGGTCCGTCTTGATAGAACAAAACATGGACTAAGTTCGAAAAATTATTCAATGGTCCGGCTTATATTGAGCATTACAGTGTACTGTACTGTAATGTAATCATAATCGTAATATAATTAAATTTAAAATAAAATTATTTAATTATATTACGATTAAATTAGGGTCTTAATCTGTATGTAATAATATATTAACATATTATTTATGTTTTTTTTCCTAGTTCATGCAAGTCTAAATTTAAAAAAAATAATAACATAAATCATGTATCACTTTATTATTGAATAAAAATTAAGGGTGTGTCTCGTAACAGTATATTTATCGGTTCTAGAGTATTTTTGAACCGACCTTTTATTAAAAACTCTTTTTTGTTAAGTTTTTTGAGGCACCGGTTTTGGTGGGCTCAAATACCCCCTAAAATCAGTGTAATGTAATTTTTTGTGGCTTTATAAACACCCCCAAAACAGTGAGTTTTGAAAGATTTTATTACTTTATCCCATGTATATATTCACCAAAAATACATAATTAAAACTACTAATACCCTTCCCTATTTAATTTTATTCATGTAAAAGAATTTCAGAACCGCTCGTTAGTGAATTACCAAACATAAGTTGGACTGGTTTAAAAGCGGCTACATAAAAATCATCCAAAATCGGACATCTCATAACCGCTCATAATCAGTACGCTAAAAACGCCCCATAGCTATTACCCTTACAATGGGCAAGCAGACCATGAGATTAATCAATAATTTCTTTACATGTTCTTTCTTCACAACTGGATAATTTCAGTATCGGTTCTTTCTTGACAAATTAAAGAGTCTGCGTTTGGCAATGTCAGCTTAATTATAAAAAAATCTCTTTCACAGAATTAAGAATCACAAGCATTAGGTGACCTAAACGTATATATAGTGCATACCGATGCCACTCCCTATAAAGAAATGCAGAAGAATCATGATGCCATGAGCATGATTAGGCAGGCTATGTTCTCATTCCACAATGCACGCTGTTATATTTGAATAAAATGGAACGAGACATTGATGATGGTAGGAGTTCCGGAGTAGTTTGCCAGTCACTGTAGAGAGAGTACCAAATGCCTACGCAGTTATAATTAATTAGCATTTGTATGTACTCTTTTTTTCTTTTTTTTTTCTTTTTTGCTATCTCATTCTTATCACCTCAATGGTGTTAAACAAATTAGGAGAAATTTGGTGAGGTGGTGGAGGTCCCTCTCCAACTTTAATTTTCTTCAGAGCATTTTAATTTTCTGGAAATTGCTGAAAAATCCAATTTCGGGATTACTTGTTATGAAAAATTCATCCGCAGAATGGGTTTTATGAAATGTCCAGAATTATATATTTCCACGTTAACTATTCCAAGATTTCCTTTAAATGTTCTGTATTTACAAAAATAATATCATAACTATTCCTCCGCACAAACTCAGATTTGGATTGCGATTCTCGTCGTCTTCTTCTTCTTCACGAGAGATCTGAATCACATTCCTCTCATCTTCAACAGAGATTGCAAAGATCGTTCGTAGTTCACCGTGCTTTTTTTTTCAGTCGAACTCCGATCATCGCTCATCTTCTTCTTCTTCTTCTTTTCCGACAATTAGGTCAATTATGGAGAGAATATCTTCTTATTCTTTTCCATAAGAGTTAGCATCGTTTTGAAAGAAGAACGAAAACTCTTGAATCTTTATTCATGTCAAATTTCTTTCCACAAAAAAAAAAAAAAAAAAAAATTAGATTTCTGTCAACTGTTCTTCATCGATATAACACGAAGAGTAGTCATTCTCCTGCATTTTAACAAGGAGAATGTCATTCTCCGAGTAAATTAACACGAAGAATGGCATTCTTCGTGTTTCTAACACGGAGAATGGCATTCTCTTATGTTTTAACATTTGAATGATCATTCTTCGTGTAATTTAGCACGGAGAATGGCCATTCTTCGTGTAATTTAGCACGGAGAATGCCCGTTCTCCGTGTTAAATGATACGGAGAATGGTCATTCTCCTACGTTTTAACACTGGGAATGACCATTCTCCGTGTAAATTAACACGGAGAATGTGTAAATTAACACGGAGAATGCCATTCTCCTGCGTTTTAACACTGGGAATGGTCATTCTCCGTGTAAATTAACACGGAGAATGCCATTCTCCGTGTAAATTAACACGGAGAATGCCATTCTCCTGCGTTTTAACACTGGAATGACCATTCTCCGTCTTAAATTACACGGAGAATGGTCATTCTGTATAAATTAAGACGGAGAATGGTCATTCTTCGTGTAATTTAGCACGGAGAATGGTCATTCTCCGTGTAAATTAAGACGGAGAATGCCATTTTCCGTGTTACTAACACAGAGAATGGTCATTCTCCGTGTAAATTAAGACGGAGAATGTCATTCTCCGTGTTACTAACACGGAGAATGGCCACCCTCATGCGAAATTAACATTTTTCGTGTTCTAACACGAAGAATGGCTATTCTCCTGCATTTTATGGTCAGTTGAAACTTTGGAGGGACATAACTTTTGACTGGGAGGTCGAAACGAGGTCCGATTTGTCGTAAAATGAGCGTATCTTCGAGGAGCCTGAGATTAACCGTTTTTCGTTAGTTGGCCTTTCAAAATTTTAGAATAGCAAAAAATGATGTTTGGACCTCCGTTTTAGCACTTTTACCGTTTGTCTCGGTCTTCCGAAATTTTTCGACGAGTTTTTGAAATTTTTTGAGGAGAAAATCTAGATTCGAAAGTGAGCAGCGTATGGAAGAAGATGAAGTATCAAAACGTTTTTTTTAAAAGTAGTTTCGTGGGTGTTTTCAATAAATTAGAAGGAAGGAAAAAAATGTCATTCGGAATCCTCTTTATATATATTTTACTAATTCTGGACACGCGATGAAATGTTATTACGCGGTAGATTTTTCCTAAAACTTTTTATTTTTTGGACATTTCATAAGTTTCCCCTTTTAATTTTATATATAGTTAAATAATCTATACACAAATGTATATATCGCATGTACAACAAACTTTACATACGAAAACGTCATAATAACATAGACAAAAGAAGTCGCGTGGTTGCACACGTATGATCTCTTTTCTCTTGTTTTTTTTTCCTCGAAAAATCTATGCTTATCCATGAGGAAAAATTGCCTAAATTATTGTACATTACATGCGGTACTCCTTTTGTAAACAAGCTAGCCACCATTTTCATATCACAATATTTCTATATGTATATCACAAGTTGTAGACTTTTGGTATGAAGCAACAGTACAAACCCTAGGTGACTAGGTCATTCGCCAATATAAATTGTGACACAAGGTCAGGGGCGGAGCCAGAATTAAAATTGTGGAGGACCGTACTCCTACATATAGAAATCTTTAAAGTTGTCGTGTTAATTGGACTTCATAGCAAAAATATACTAAACCTCAAACAAGAATGAGCCAAAAAAAAAAGACAATATTTTCGAATTGTTACAAAAAATAAAGCAAATAAATAAAAGATTTCTAAAATATGTAAAAATTTTAATAATGTGTCAAAGGTAAGAATTGAACTTGTAACCTCTTAATTGAAAGCCCAAAATATTACCATTTGAGCTAGCTTATTATTTATACATTAAAGTGTCAAACTAATATATATTGTAAACTTGTAAAAAGTTATATGTAATAATCAACATTTTTTTAAAAAAAATTGGGAGGGCCGTGGCCCCCGTTGGACTCTATGTAGATCCGCCCATGCACAAGGCAAAGATTTAAAGGCTATATGTTTTGTCTTCGTGACTCTTACAAAGGGTTACTTAATAGTTTGTGTACTTTTGCTTTTCTTGGATGGTCCTTTCCTGAATGGCATGTTACATTTTTTTTGGTATGTAAAATATTTTTTCTACATATTTTTTCTATCATTTTTGCCTCGTTTGGTCCGTGTGATGGAAGGTAAAAAAAATTAATTTCTTGGCATTTTATTTTCTTTGAAAATTTATAACTTTTATTGATTTTTTGATATTTAAAAATGGCAAGAATTTTGGAAAGAGAAGTCAAAAGTGAATACTTAAATGTGGTAAAATGATTCCTTATTTTGATGGATGAAATTACTTTTCCCTTTAATTCCCCTTCCATTGTAAATCACTTACCTTTCCTCCTCAATTCCTTTGGCACCCAAACATAGGAAAGTAGTCACTTTCCTTTCCTAACCCAATGAATTCGAGAACCAAACGAGGTCTTATTGTTTATATAAACTGCATGCATTAATCCGGGATAGTCGTACTAGTTATAATTAAAACTAGCTTGTGACATCTCTACTTTCTTGCGATATAAGTGCCTGATATGTGATAGTGGCTTTTATTAAGATTATTTAGTAATATGGTCTCGTATAATAGTGTATATTAGGGTTTGAATCTCGAAAATGATCGATATTAGGGTTTGGGTCTCCAAATCCACTGTTCACTAGGCAAATGAACAGTGATTTGGAGACCCAAATCCTAACGTCGGTCATTTTCGATACCCAAACCATAATTTTAACTATTATATGAGATGCTACTACTAGAAAACCCTTTTTATTATGTGATACAAGTGTGTTACGTGTGACCTATGTACTTTATCTATGATACTGATGTGTTATATGTGCTATTGATGTTTATTAATGATACAAAATGATACAATAACCTAACTTGTGATCTTCGTACTTAACATTATTTTTTTAAATAACAATTTATATTTTTAATGCACACTGACATCATATATGGCACACATTGAGTCTGTCATGTGAAGGTAAATGTTATAATCATAGCATACATTGATAATGATATACCTTAACGGTCAATAAGTGATTCAGTTTTACGGATATCACTTACTACAAACATTTTGATTACTAATTTATGACATGTTATGTTTAGAATATATTTTATGTAATTGTTGATAAATATGAAACTTACCCCCTTTGCTACAAATCATGGTGTTGATTAAATCTATAATTAATTCTTCAATACAATAATTCAATTAGAAGGTTGTTTCAGAAGAAAAATTCAATTAGAAGGCACAAGTTGCTTGCCAATCCTAATTAATGAGATTTTATTGATTTTGATTGTTTGTATGTTTATGCCCAATTGTAGATTGTACAATATGATCAATCCTAAATGAGGTTTAGTGTCTCATAATTACAGTAATCATTTAGAGTACGTAACCTCTAAGTCACACGTCTAAATTTGAATATTAATTCATTATTAAAAGGGGAAAGAGCATGGGATAAATGTACCTAGCCTAAGGACATATAATGATCAAAAATTGAACATGTCATTGTTTATAAACTTATTTAAAATAATGTTTGGTGGTGTTTTTCTTCTCTAAAAGTGACTAGGCCTTTTGAACTACTAGTTTGAAGTTATAATAGGTTTAGAAAAGAAAAGAAAAAAACCTTTAGTATAGCAAGTCGGTGCAAATTTGCAAAATTCCGATCAAATTTAGTTTCTTTCGTTAAATAGTGGGACCTATTTTAAATTTGTTTCAGACATAATGCTTGAAGTCGTAATTTCGGTCTAAAGAAAATGCAAGGAAGCCAAGTTCAACATGTGAAGGTTATCTTCCATCTTCCAAAAAAAGTAATATTTTACGGTAAATATAAATTCATTATTTAGTTGTGTTATAACATAAATAAAACGAGAAAGATAGAATAATTAAAAATAATGTAAATGATTTTTCCAATATGCGTAGTATTTGTTGAAATAGTTGAAAAAATGATACAATATATGTTGTATGAATTCTATCATTAACATTAAACTAATCATTGATACTGTATGTCTTTTTGCAACAAATATTGTATGAATTTATGTGTATAATCACCAAACATTTCTTAGTGAACGGTCAAAACATTTTTTAGTGAACGGTCATTTCACCGTCTAAAATACTAGTTATTGTTTTACAGGACTAATACAACTGTTTTATAGAAAATTTCAACAATATAATTTTGTTGTTTAAGAAAAGAAAAGAGAAAAGTTGCACACTCTTAATTATATTTATAAAAGTAATATGATCAAACATAAATGACGACTACAATCATTGCAGACTATGAAAACCAGACATTGTACCTGAAAGATATATAGAGAAAATAAGAAATAGTTATTATAATTTCAACCATTTTTTTCGTTTGTGTAATAGACGTGCGTACAATACACGTGCAGGAGACACGAGAAAAACTAATAATAATAGAGTATCAATTACCAAATTTAATGTTCTAAAATAGTGCGATAATTTTTTTCTTAAGTGTCAATATTTTGAAAACAAGTTGAATAAGTTTGATTTGATGTTTTATTTGCTACATAAGATATTATCAACATTTCTAAAACTTATTGCGCACGTAACAAGTGTGTCCGGACACTAGTATATAATAAATATGATTAATTAGCCTTTAGACTATGAATCTTATATAAGTTTAGAGTTTAAGTCCTAACATATCCAATTGACAAGTTTTGACCCTGAATTTTATTTTAATTTTAATTTTCCATTATATCCTCCTTTTCAATATGGATTGGTTGTTGCACTTATACTCATATTGAGAGTAAAATGAAAAAATAATACAAAAAACTAAAAAATTAAGGTATATATTTTTTAATTGGACATGTGAGAACTTAAAATTCTAGGCTGTATAAAATTCAGGGTCTAAACGCTAATTAGCTCTAATAAATACCCTGCCCACATTCGGATTCGGGGATTCGCATTCGGATTCGGATTATGAGATCCAACAAGCCAAACGGAAACAGAAATGGAAACGGAACGGAACGGAAAAGTCAACCCACAGGAAAAGGAAACAAGAACAAAAATAAAAGGGATTATAAACGCTCTTTCTCTCTCTCATCGTCCACTTTCATTCCCACTCTCCGCTTCTAAACTCAATTTAACCTACTCCTTTCACGTCCGCTCTCTCTCTCTCTCCTCGTCTCCTCCTCCTCCCCCCTGCCGGCGACGAAGCGTTCCGCTGCCCCGCCGGTGATCAGACCCTTATTCTCACCCCCACCACCCCGACCACAAGCAATTCCTTTCTCGATCCCCTTTTCCGAAGGACCTCTCTGTAATTTTACAGGTAGCCGCAGATCCTTTGCTTCTTAATCGATTTGCTTCTTTTTTTTTTTCCTTAGATCCGAAGAAAGAATTCGAGTCCGGTCACGTTCTATTGATAAACCGTTACGAGTTTTTTTTTTTCTGGGAAGTTCCAAAATTTGCTCGATTTGGTACGATAGTTGGAAACTTTACATCTTTTGTGAATTTTGACGGGATTTAATTTTTGAATTTCTTCAGTTTTCTTCTAAATTAGTTTATTGTTTGAACTTTTGAAGAGGAGAACTGCTACTTTTTTGTCTGGCTCCTACTAGCTTTGGGTCCTTTTGGAAAATATGTCTCAATTTCTTCGATGACTGGTACTAAAGTTGGAGGAAAGTCAACATCTTTTTGTGGATTTTCATGGGATATTATCAAATTTCTTCAATTTATTCGCTGAAATTTGTTTATTATAGTCTGAATACCAATATATTATCAAATTTCTTCAATGTCTCCACTTTGAGAGTGTTTGATAACGTTATCCCTCTTGAGAGGCGCACGTTAGCACATATAAATCTGCTATGCTCTTCCTCTAATTACTGTATGTTCGTTCTCTGTTGATTTCCCTAAATTTCTGGTTTTTTACTCAAAGTCGTCTTTCCTTTCCTTGGCGCATGTTGGCATGTCTATATTTGGGACAATATCACAATCTTAGATTTTCTCAAGTTACTGTCAGAGAAAAGTCCTTCTTTTTTTTGGGTTAATTCTTCTAACAAATATCTGTTTCAACTACTGGTAATAGAAAGAACTCATTTTGTTCACAAATTGAGAAGATTTGACGTTAAATGTTCAAAAATTTCCACTTTTAAAAAGTAAAATCTAAAGCTTTATCCTCATCTTTTATGTGTGGACTGACCAGTAAGAAGAATTGCTTATGTCTGGACGCCCACGTTAACATCAGTATAGCTAAAATGGACTGAAACTCCAAAGGATGATATCTTGTTGAAACTTCAAAGCTTGAATGGCTTGTTTTCTTTAACTGATCATGTCCACATTCTTTAGCTCATAAAATTTTATTTTGCTTTTTTGTTTTGTGTTTTTTTGTGTTTTTGAGCAATTTTTGATGGAAACATGTAGAAAACAGGTTGTCAATGATTTCTAGGTGGAAAGTAGGAGTTGCTTGTTTATTCTAGGATTTTGACATCCTTTTTGTGCGTTATTTTTGCTCTTTTGCAGCTATTTGGGCTTATTGGGGCTCGGTGTCATTATCTCTGCTCTTCGGACGTGTATATGGCCTTTTAGTTACAAAGCAATTAAACTCTAGGCATAGGTATGGATCTTACTTGTAAATCTTCTTGTTGACTTGTTTAGTTATCAAAATTATTGCGGGTGTTCAATTAGAAACAAGACTGTCAACTTGGCTATTTCATGCAGCTTGATGTCGTCAGTTTGATATTTTTCTGCAAGTTTGTTAGTGCTTACAAATTGTGTACCTTTTGCAGGTTCTTGTTTGGCTTGCCTTGTTTATTTTTACTGGCTTTTGTTGTGTAAATGTCGTTCCGTAGTATTGTGCGCGATGTTAGAGATGGTTTTGGGAGCTTATCAAGACGGAGCTTTGACGTGAGGCTCACGGGGCACTGTAGGGGAAAATCTCATGGAGCTGTGCATGAGCTGCATGACCAAGTCCCTGTGATCCAGCCGAGTTGCTGGGCTAATCTCCCTCCCGAATTACTACGAGATGTGATCAAAAGGTTGGAGGCAAGTGAGAGCACATGGCCTTCACGAAAGCATGTAGTTGCTTGTTCTGCTGTTTGCCAGGCATGGAGAGAAATGTGTAAAGAGATTGTCAGAAGTCCTGAATTCTGTGGGAAGCTTACCTTCCCTGTATCTTTGAAGCAGGTAACACTCTGATTGCTTACTTTATTTGAACTAAATATTTTTACTAGGTATTTAACACTCATTTCTCTCAACCCTCCTAACCAACCAGACGAAAGAAAAAGTCATGACATGCGCAGTCACAGAAC
Source organism: Iris pallida (assembly GCA_029216955.1). Lineage (NCBI taxonomy): Eukaryota > Viridiplantae > Streptophyta > Magnoliopsida > Asparagales > Iridaceae > Iris > Iris pallida. The sequence goes on from JANAVB010013596.1 coordinate 1,806,019, forward strand.
ACACCTCAACTAAGTAACAAGCAGCTTGCGGCTGACTCTAGTATTAATCAAACAATCAACATCAATAGATAAGCGGGTTTAGGCTTGATGGTTGTTTTGGAAATAAATAAAATATTTTTCCTCACTCTTTGTTGAGTAAGTTGTGAAGTATCTTGAGCAAATGATGAAGTGGTTCCTTAGTATTTTTGTTTAGGTTTCATCAAGCCTTAACCCACTTATGATGTCATTGGCTTTACTACGAGTTACTATGTTTAGGTACATATTTGGGTGTCGTTGGAAATTTGGTTTTTGACTATTCATCTTAAGGTCAAAATTTGGGTTTACTGTGTAGAACCCAAGGTTTTTAGCATCGACTGAAACCGGTAATTTTCAACCATTTCAGATCATAATTAGAGGGTCCGAACTACCGAAATTGATGGATACAAAACCACTGAAACTCCCTCAGGAATGCTGAAGTCTGAACCCCAATGCTAGAAAGGGCCTGATACTGAAACAGAATCCTAAGATTTTGAACTTGGTAGAAGAATCACAAAAAATTGGACAAACATGAATATTTTGTAAAGGGAAATACACTTAAATTTCTTATGTTTATATTCTACTTAAATTATCAAGCGTGAGAGGTTGTTGGGATTATTCAGTTATCGATGTGCCAACACAAGTGGTTGGCATTATTCTTGATGGTTTATAATAGATAAATACTGCACATATTGGAATAGGCAAGCAGTATATCTGAATGACTTCCAATTTTCGTGTTTGTAAACTGCTTTTGTTTCATGAAGATTGGACAATATTAGTAGGAACATTTTGGCTAAGATAGTACTTGTAAAATACATTTATATTGTGTAAATCAGAGAGCAAAAAGAATTTTTATTATGGGAGCAAATTGATGAATCCTATTTCCCAAAAATCTGGAATGAAGGCTTTGTTTTGTTGTTGTTGTTGTCGTTGTTGTTGTAAAGTAATGAATCCTACGATTGGTGAATGGAGTAACTATAATCTCACAGTTTATAGGTATGTGTATGTGACATGCTGCTTTTGCTCTTTACAGCCAGGGCCTCGTGACGGTACCATTCAGTGCTTCATTAAGAGGGACAAATCGAGTTTAACATATCATCTGTACTTATGTCTTAGCCCTGGTAAGGTTTTTTTTTTTTCCAAATATTAATGCTGTTCTGCTTGACATTCTACTGGTTGTGGTTCATGAATGCTATCTGTTTTGTGTCTTGTAGTATGTCCATGAATATGGTATTCGACACAAAAGACATAAAATGTGTCAAAATTCATAGAGTGTTGTCAACATGCATTAGGTTGGGCCTGTGGATTCTACTGATTAACATGGTGGGGGTATGACAGATGTAATTTATTGCATTACCATGCAGTTGATGAGAAGTGCATGTGTCTGACATGTAGCATTGAACGGCGTTCGGGCTCTAGGCTCATTTCATATCACTTCTAGCTAGATTGTCTTGAAACACAGTGTTTGTTGTATTTCCTTGTTTAATTTTGGTCTCTCCCCCTGTTGTTCGCAGCTGCTATAGGTACAAGTCACATGCCCACAACAATCTATATAAGTTTTCTCGTGTAATTGTTGTTTTACGCCACTGATTGCCACCTGTCTATGTAGCTCTCTATTAGTTCAGGGAGCATATGGAGCTCATTGTTAGTCTAGTTATCCTGCCACTTGCTCACTTGGAGTTCCTGACATAAAAGAGTTTTACCTTTTATCAGTCAAGCTCTTAACCACTTCCAGATTATTGCACTCTCCACCATAGATACATTTAGTTATGTCTGTTCTCTACAGCATGATATGCATGAACTCAACAAGGCACTAAGAAGGAATGCTTGTTTGTATAATCTCTTAATTTATACTCTTACTATGTGTGCAGTCATTTGCATAGTAACATTGCAATACATTTAATCTTTCTCTGAGGTGCTAGGGTTTGTAAATTTCACTTGGTGGATCTTGGATTTCTCTTCCTAAGTTTTCATTCTACAATTTGCTGAACAATATGTTATGTTGCTGATCAAATTGTGGATATATATTCCTAATTCTTAAAAAAAAATCAAATCGATGTTGTAGCTGTGCTTGTTGAAAATGGGAAGTTTCTCCTCTCTGCAAAAAGGAACCGTCGTGCAACTTGCACAGAGTATGTGATATCCATGGATGCTGACAACATATCAAGATCAAGCAACAGTTATATCGGAAAATTGAGGTAATGTCATAGCGATTTGCTTTCCTTCTTTACTCTTTTTAGGACTAAGCACTAATTATAGTTTCCATCTTAATACATTCTAGGTCAAATTTCCTTGGCACAAAGTTCATGATCTTTGATACCCAGCCGCCATACAATGCAGCTTCCCTCCCTCAACCCGGTCGGTCTAGCCGGGGATTCTACTCCAAGAAAGTTGCCCCTAAAGTCCCTGCAGGCAGTTACAACATAGCCCAGGTCTCCTATGAGCTGAACGTCCTTGGCACACGGGGCCCTCGGAGGATGAACTGTACCATGCACTCTATTCCAGCTTCTGCACTTGATGCCGGAGGAATAGTTCCTGGCCAGCCTGACTGCCTCTTACAACGCTCTCTTGATGAGTCCTTTGGTAGCATGTCCTTCTCCAAGTCATCCGTTGATTTCAGTAGCTCGCGGTTCTCCGACATCGCTGGAGGATCCAGAAGGATCAACAGTTCTCGGTTCTCCGATATCGCTGGAGGATCCAGAGCAATGGAGAGCTCTCGGTTTTCTGACATCAATGGAGGGGCTAGTTTAATGGCAGACAAGGACGAAGAGGGCAAGGAGAGACCACTGATCCTACGCAACAAAGCCCCGAGGTGGCACGAACAGCTCCAATGCTGGTGCCTTAATTTCCGTGGACGGGTGACAGTTGCTTCCGTCAAGAACTTTCAGCTCATTGCAGCATCACAGCCTGCAGCTGGAGCGCCAACGCCATCACAGCAGGTACCACCAGAGCATGATAAGATTATACTGCAGTTCGGCAAGGTCGCGAAGGATATGTTCACTATGGACTACCGGTATCCTCTATCAGCCTTCCAGGCCTTTGCTATTTGCTTGAGCAGCTTTGACACCAAATTGGCTTGTGAATAGAATGAGTAGTTAGGAGAAAGAACCTGTTGAATGTTGTTTATGTTTGTTTTGATTCATCTCTGATAAGGGTATTGTGCTAGGAAGCAGCATTATCCAGTCTTTATGGGGATTTTTTTTTTCTTCTTCTTTTTTATCCTTTTGTTTACTTATCTGTAAAAACTTCTAAATTAAGTGGTGAATTGGTTCCATAGGATGTAATTGTTTTTGTTGTTTTGTGGTGAGTTTCTCCTTTTTGATCCAGTTCACATGCCTATGTTGAATGAGAGAGGATAGTGTAAAATTTTATTGCTTGCTGGATATCTCTGGATGTCACAGCTAAAAAGTTTGCAGCAGTAGTGGCTTGTGAACCTGTGGGCCAATGAAGGAAAATGGCTGTGGGAAGTAAATGTATGTCATAGGTGCAAGTCTTAATGGAGATTCAATGCAGAAGGTTTGGCAGCTGGGAGAAAGCTGCAGCCAAGGGCAGCAGAATATGTTTTGATGCTTCTGCCATGAGCTCCAATTCAGGGACAGAGTGCAGCCCACCCAGGCTGTTATGTGTTGTTACATCCAAGCTGCTTACTTTTTTTTACAGATTCATGTTACTGTTTGTTTTTGTTGTTCTCACATGCATTTTTTGCATGCAGGATTTTCTTTGCTTGGCTTAATGTAATTTTTTTCCTACGCTCAAGCACCCAGGGGATCACCGCTTACCACTAGACCAAGCTACAACAAGCAGCTGCTCCATTTGTTGGATGAGAGTGAGTTTCCTAATTTTGTAAAAGCAGTTTTAATTATCAGCATTTGTTAGTAACTATGATTAAACATGAAAATGTGGGGGTTGCATGTTTCACACATGAAATCAGTTGAATAGCTTGGGCCCAACTCCAATCATGGAGGACAGAACTGGGAGGACAAGCAAAAGTGAGTCCAGAATGTTGGAGTGGGTGGGGTTCCCAACCTATGTGGAGAAGACCCCGGAGTGCGACAAGCGCCGTTCGTGTGTCGAAGAAGCTCGGGAAGTAGGCGACGCGGAGTCGCTGCTGCTGTTACTGCCCAGAGGGAGGTTCTGGAACAGGGGATCCGAGTTCGGGCCGAACTCGGTCCCATGGCGAGTTCGGGCCGAACTCGGTCTGGCCACTCCAGCATTGTGGCGTGAGGTTCTGGATGCTCGACACAGAGTTTTGGCCGAACTCTGTGTCGTCGGGGGCTGAAGCGGATTTCTGGATGAGTTTTCATCATTGGATCTAATCCAACGGTCCAGGTTTGTTGCGGGATTAGGGAGATAAATTGAGTTTTCTCAACCCTAATTCATTATCGCAAGAAACACAAGTTTGAGAGAGGAAGGAGGCAAGAGTGCCATTACAACTTCGGAGAAGAAGACGGAGGATTGAAGGTCGCTATTCGAAGGAGATCGTGTTCGGGTAATCTCTACTCGTCGTTCTCGCTCTTCGTAGCCTTGTAATCATTGTTCTTATCTCTGAGTGTTGTGGGGATCCGATTTGGATCGGGAGGAGTTTGTAGATGGTGTAATTCTTCTATTCCATTAGTGGAGGTTTCTCAGGGTTGGACTCCGATCGTCCCGTGGTTTTTTCCCGCAAGGGTTTCCACGTCAAAAATTCTCTGTGTCTGCGTGGATTGTTTTTGTGTGATTGTTTTTGGGTTCGTACGTTGTATTGCTCGGTCCTCTCGCAGGTACTCTCCGGTTTGGGGAAAGGTTTCCGCGTTTCTTTCCCAACAGAGTGGTATCAGAGCCAGGTTCAAAGGGTGTCAGGAGTTGACAGAGGAACCAGAGAGGAGAGATGGACGCGAAGCCGGTGCGCATGGTGAACCTTAATGGCACAAACTATCATTATTGGCGGAGCAAGATGAAAGATTTGCTATTTGTCAAGAAGCTGCATCTACCCGTATTTGCATCCGAGAGGCCCAGTGATAAATTCGAGGAGGACTGGACATTCGAGCACATACAGGTGTGTGGGTACATAAGGCAGTTTGTTGATGAGAACGTGTACAATCACGTTGCCAATATTGAGCACGCGAAGACGTTGTGGGATAAGCTGGAATCCTTGTATGCGAAGAAGACCGGGGTAAACAAGTTGTTCCTGATCCGAACGATGATGGGTCTGCGGTACAAGGATGGGGCGTCTATTTCGGATCACTTGAGTGAGTTCCAGGGCGTGGTTGACCAGCTATCTTCTATGGGAGTCAAGTTCGACGACGAAGTTCAGGGACTATGGCTGCTGTGTACATTGCCAGACTCGTGGGAGACCGTACGAGTATCTATGATCGCTTCTGCTCCAGAGGGCGTGGTCAGTCTGGAGTTTGCCAAGAGCGGGGTGTTGAATGAAGAGATGCGGAGACGTTCTCAGGGCACTTCATCCACATCCCACCACTCAGAGGCATTGGTTTCAGAGAGCCGCGGAAGGGGCAAAAGCAGGGGTCCAGGTGGTGGCAGAGACAAGAGCAGGGGGAAGTCCAAGGGTCGTTACGAGGACTCAGAGTGTTACCATTGCGGTAAGAAGGGTCATATCAAGCGGAATTGTTTCGCTTGGAAGAGAGAGAAGAAGGGCGACAAGGGGAAGCAAGAAGAGAACACTACAGCGGCGGCCTCGGTGCATGGAGGCGATGTGATCGTCGTAGGTGATGAGGTCATTACTAACCTCGCTTGCGATGACAATTCTTGGCTGGTGGACTCAGGGGCTTCAGCACATGTATCTCACAATAGGGCACTGTTTGCCACTTACACGACAGACGACTGTGGCGTGTTGAAGATGGGCAATGGAGATGTGTCGAAGGCGGTTGCCGTTGGAGATGTGCATTTGAGAACGAAGACGGGTGCGGTTCTTGTTCTCAAGGATGTTCGTCATGTCCCTGATATCCGTTTCAACCTGGTGTCGGTTGGAAGGTTGGATGACGAGGGATTCTTCAGTCTCTTCGGGAACAGTCAGTAGAAGCTTTCCAGAGGTTCGATGGTGATTGCCAGAGGAAGCAAGAAGTCCGGTCTCTACTATATGGAGGGGAGCGCAGAGGGGGCACAGGAGGTGAACGCAGTCAGTGATGCGTCTACCGAGTTGTGGCACAGGCGGTTCGGCCATATCAGCGAGAAGGGGATGAGCTACTTGGTGAACAGGAAGGTGATTCCGGGGCTCAAGTCTACAAAGTTGGAGAAGTGCACGCACTGTTTAGCTGGAAAGCAAAATAGGGTGTCTTTCCAAAGTCACCCAAGTTCGAGGAAGCCGGCGTTGCTCGAGTTGATTCACTCGGATGTCTGCGGTCCTATGAAGGTAAAATCTCTTGGTGGTGCTTCTTACTTTGTAACCTTTGTTGATGACTGTTCCAGGAAGGTTTGGGTCTATGCCTTAAAGACCAAGGATCAGGTGCTGCCTACTTTCAAGGAGTTTCAGGCCTCTGTTGAAAGGGAGACGGGCAAGAAGTTGTTGTGTGTTCGGTCCGACAATGGCGGCGAATACATCGGTCCCTTTGATGCGTATTGCAGAGAGCAAGGGATACGACACCAGAAGACTCCGCCAAAGACACCTCAGCTCAATGGTGTAGCGGAGCGCATGAATAGGACACTGATGGAGAGGGTGCGGTGTTTGCTGTCAGAAGCAAACTTGCCAGGCAGTTATTGGGGTGAGGCTCTTCTCACAGCTGCTTATATTATTAATTTGTCTCCTAGTGCTCCTTTGCAGGGTGATGTGCCTGACAAAGTATGGTACGGCAAAGAGCCGTCATACAATCACCTGCGGGCGTTTGGTTGTAAAGCCTTCGTGCATGTACCGAAGGACGAGAGGACCAAACTTGAGCCGAAGACGAGGCGATGCGTCTTTGTCGGCTATGGTCGGGATGAGTTTGGTTATAGACTCTACGATCCAGTGGAAGGAAAGCTCTACAGAAGCAGGGACGTGGTGTTCGTCGAGGATCAGACCATGACCAACACTCAGGATTCCGAGACGCCTTCTGAGGCTGAGGAATTGCCTGAGTTAGAGTCATTTCGCTTCGAGCAGTTTCCAGAGGACATCGCAGAGGATCCAGTTATGGGGGAGCCGGTACATGGAGTTGCTCCCAACCTTGATCATCAGCCTGCTGATGGTGGTCAGGGTGTCCCTCAGGAGGATGAGCATGCCGGAGAGGTAGTTCATGAAGGGGAGGAGGCTGTCGGTATACAGCCAGCACCAGTGGCTCCACTGAGAAGGAGTGACGGGGATCGTCGACCATCTACGAGATACTCACCGGATGAGTATGTGCTATTGACTGACGGGGGGGAGCCCGAAAGTTTCGCAGAGGCTATGGAAGACGAACACAGGCAGGAGTGGATGGTGGCTATGCAGGAGGAGATGAGTTCCTTGCACACCAATTCCACTTATGATCTGGTGCGGTTGCCAAAGGGCAAGAAGGCTTTGAAGAATCGATGGGTGTTCAGAGTGAAGCAGACAGATGATGCTACTCGCCCTCGATACAAAGCGAGGCTGGTAGTCAAAGGCTACGGTCAGCGGAAAGGCGTGGATTATGATGAGATCTTTTCGCCTGTCGTCAAGCATTCGTCTATTCGGGTGGTGCTAGCATTAGCAGCCAGTTTCGACTTGGAGGTCGAGCAGATGGACGTGAAGACGGCATTCCTCCACGGTGATCTTGAGGAGGAGTTGTACATGGAGCAGCCAGAGGGATTCTGTGAGAAGGGCAAGTCACATTTGGTCTGCCGGTTGAGGAAGAGCTTGTATGGTCTGAAGCAGGCTCCGAGGCAGTGGTACAGGAAGTTCGAGTCGTTTATGGGGGAGCATGGTTATGCACGGACGACGTCGGATCATTGTGCATTTGTGAGGTATTTTGCCGATGATGATTTCATCATTTTGTTGCTCTATGTTGATGATATGCTATTAGTGGGTCGGAATGCCACTAGGATAGCGGAGTTGAAGCGCCAACTGGGCGCGGCCTTCTCTATGAAGGATTTGGGCGCAGCGAAGACTATTCTTGGGATGGAGATCAGCCGAGAGAGAGAGTCCAAGCTGCTACACTTGTCCCAAAAGAAGTACATTCACCGGGTACTTCAGCGTTTCGGGATGGACGGGTCGAAGAAAGTGAGTTCCCCCCTCGCGGCTCACTTTAAGCTCACTGAGGAACAGTGTCCATCTACCGAGGACGAAAAGGAAGATATGGAGCGGGTTCCATATGCCTCAGCTGTGGGAAGCCTGATGTATGCTATGGTGTGTACGAGGCCAGATATTGCTCATGCAGTTGGTACGGTTAGCAGGTATCTTTCAAATCCTGGAAGGGTACATTGGAGTGCGGTCAAGTGGATTCTACGTTATCTTCAGGGCACTGCTGGTTGGAGACTTTCCTTTGGTGGTGACGAGCCGAAGCTGGTTGGGTATACCGACGCTGATATGGCTGGAGATGTAGACACGTGGCGATCGACTTCGGGCTACGTAATGATGTTTGCAGGAGGAGCGGTGTCGTGGCAGTCACGGTTGCAGAAGTGTGTTACCTTGTCGACGACGGAGGCGGAATACATTGCGGCGACGGAGGCTTGCAAGGAGCTGTTGTGGATGAAGAAGCTGTTGCAGGAAATAGGACTGAAGCAAGAGCAGTATACTTTGCTTTGCGACAGTCAGAGTGCTATCCACCTTGTGAAGAATCAGACGTTTCATAGCCGGTCCAAGCACATCGAGACTCGGTATCATTGAATACGGGATGTGGTTGAGAAGAAGGACGCGGAGCTTGAGAAGGTGCATACAGATGAAAACGGAGCTGATATGTTCACGAAGATTCTACCAAGGGGGAAGTTTGAGTACTGCAGGCAGGTCGTCGGGATGACGACATCCTCCCCATAGTTGTGAAAGGGGAGATTTGTTGGAGTGGGTGGGGTTCCCAACCTATGTGGAGAAGACCCCGGAGTGCGACGAGCGCCGTTCGTGTGTCGAAGAAGCTTGGGAAGTAGGCGACGCGGAGTCGCTGCTGCTGTTACTGCCCAGAGGGAGGTTCTGGAACAGGGGATCCGAGTTCGGGCCGAACTCGGTCCCATGGCGAGTTCGGGCCGAACTCGGTCTGGCCACTCCAGCATTGTGGCGTGAGGTTCTGGATGCTCGACACAGAGTTCTGGCCGAACTCTGTGTCGTCGGGGGCTGAAGCGGATTTCTGGATGAGTTTTCATCATTGGATCTAATCCAACGGTCCAGGTTTGTTGCGGGATTAGGGAGATAAATTGAGTTTTCTCAACCCTAATTTATTATCGTAAGAAACACAAGTTTGAGAGAGGAAGGAGGCAAGAGTGCCATTACAACTTCGGAGAAGAAGACGGAGGATTGAAGGTCGCTATTCGAAGGAGATCGTGTTCGGGTAATCTCTACTCGTCGTTCTCGCTCTTCGTAGCCTTGTAATCATTGTTCTTATCTCTGAGTGTTGTGGGGATCCGATTTGGATCGGGAGGAGTTTGTAGAGGGTGTAATTCTTCTATTCCATTAGTGGAGGCTTCTCAGGGTTGGACTCCGATCGTCCCGTGGTTTTTTCCCGCAAGGGTTTCCACGTCAAAAATTCTCTGTGTCTGCGTGGATTGTTTTTGTGTGATTGTTTTTGGGTTCGTGCGTTGTATTGCTCGGTCCTCTCGCAGGTACTCTCCGGTTTGGGAAAAGGTTTCCGCGTTTCTTTCCCAACACAGAATAGGTTAACCTTGAGAATTGTTGCTGTTTGAAATTGTGGGGGTAATGAATGAACATATGAATATGAATCTGGTCAAGCTAATCTTTTTTATAATAAAATGTGAGTGCAGCATGTTTACTTGACCCCAATGATTGTGTCTATTAGCTTAAACTTTGACGTCGATCGACTTTCTCAGTTCTGATTTGAGTAACAAAGCAAATACTTTGAGACCGATTTCCTTTAAAAAGCTTTCGCATTGGAAGCTAACATACTGATCAGAGGCAAACACGATGTTTAATGATAGATATCATGCTTGCTAACACTATACAGGGCTTTGAAGATGTACAAAGTCTGTTGCATTCAAGTCATATCACCAGGCTTTAGTTCTACGCAAGAAATCAATTGTCGCGCAGCCAATAAGTGGTGACAGATGCAGAGGTGAGCACTAGTCTGAGATGCTCGATGAAGTGCATGACTGCAGTGAGGAATGCATGAGAGGACTGGGATGCAGTGAGAGAAGGGGAGAGTGGGAGAGCTGGCCCAGGAGATTTGAACAATGGTGGATGACTGGGTGCTGCACTTGAACAGAAATCTATATACTACTACAATTGTTGATTCTTGAGGATTCCTTTTGCTGGCCACTAACTTGTATTGCTCTTAGCTCTGGGAGTTGCATTACTTTGAGATTGTTTTATGATACAATGGACCCTGCCTTTGTATGTTTGGGTCTTGCCAGTGAAAGCAAAAGAGCATTGCTCTTTCTGTGGTGGTTCTACTTCTCAAACTTCTTGAGTGCTGATACGGAAAGCAACTTGCTTCATTGGAGGCTATCCGAACATCAGAATCGGTGTCGTGTCTGTGCCGGACCCCAGGAATTTGTGTCGTGCCCATGTCGCCGTGCCCATATCATGTATGATGGCACACGCAGGTTTTGGGATTAAGTTGTCATGCTTTTCTTATGGATGTTCCATTTCCTCGAGTGTTCATAGCCTGTGTAGGTGGTCAATAGAGAAAAGGAGATTTGTACATATTTGTCATAGGATTGGAATTAGTCCATGATTATTGGTCATTATGACATTATTGTGATGGAGATGTGCAATAAGTTTTTGGATGCTGCAATGTGGACCGCGCTTTTGGTCCGCAGTCCACGTGGCAGCCTTCCATTGGCAGGGGTACCGGCAGTAGTCCCCATGCAAATAGGAGGGAACGAATGGAGTTCGGCCATGTAGGCCTGCGGTCACGCCGACGGACAGAAACCGCGGGCCATTTATCATTTCTATAAGTTTTTACATCAGTTTTTTCTGTTACTCATAAATATGGTGGCTGCATATTTGCATCCGATACTTGCGAAAGTACCAGACCTTTTGACTTTCCGTGTCCTGATGGGTGTTTCTAGTAGAAAGCGGTTGCCTACGAAGTTGCCCAGAACTCTCTCAATACTGTAAGGTTGCGTTTGTTACACGGAATGCAACATTGCCACTAGAAAGCACGGTTTGCAGAGGAGTTTGATGTGTTGTGTATGTACGTCTCGAACGACGACTATTAGTTTTGGTCTACTCTAAAAAAAACTGGTGGCAAAGGAAGTAGTAGAATATGACTCTTGTGATGGAAGCGGTGGACTCAGGACATGACGCTGAAGGGAAGAAATGTAGGATGGGTGTTGAGGCCTCATCTGCTTCGCAGAAGAAAGGAAATTAATTTTTTGGCATTTTTTTTTAAAAAATTATAATTTTCATTAATTTTTGTTGGGTGTTTGAAAATGTCAAGAAAATTGGAAGGAAAAGTGAACACCTCATAAATGTAGGATGGGTGTTGAGGCCTCATCTACAACTCACGTATATAGTTAATCTTTAAAAAAATCATAAACGTGAGTTGTAGACACCTCATAAATATATATTTATGATTTTTGAGATATCTCTAGCAAAAGAAAATCATAAATTTAAAAAAATCATAAACGTGAGTTGTAGACACCTCATAAATATATATTTATGATTTCGAGATATCTCTAGCAAAAGAAAATCATAAATATAAGATTTCTTTTGTTTATGAGGTGTCTTATAGATTTATTTATTAGTTAACTTCATATATATATATTACTGGATTAGTTAATCTACAACTCACGTTATGAGACACCTCATAAATAAAACTTACGGATGAGTTTAACTCCTATCATTGATTATTTTAAAAATCATGAAAAAGTTAAGGCCAAATCAGTAATTTTATCTATCTCCCACAAACAAACAAAAGTTAATTTTTTACTTTTCCTCTCCTCATTTTTCGGTCATCCAAACAAGAAGAGGTAAAGTTAACTTTCCTCTCCCTCAATTTTCCTTCCTCTCAAATTTTCCTCTCCCTCCCCTCCTATGTTCCCAAACATAGTGTTAAAGCGGTAAGTAATTGCTTGGATGGATGGAACCATTTTTTTTCTCTAATTTTTTTTTAATATTGGAATCACTTTCATTTTCTCCTCAATTTCTTTGACACCCAAAAATATGAATAAATGACTTTCCTTACACAGCTCCCATGATTCTGCCAACCAAACGAGGCCTTAGTTTATTTGGTATCAATCAAATCGAAATAATCAAAACTGAATCGAACTGAAATTAGCCATAACCGAAGCTAAATGAAACGGTTAATTGATTCAGTTTTATTCAATTTGTTCGGTTGAGCAATTTTTATTGTTTAATGGGCTGAGCGCAAAATTGGAATTGTCGTTAAATTATATTAAAAATTATAATTATAATTGTTATATATGCGTTTGCTGTATTTTAAAGTTGGACTAGTTCTTAAATTATCAAAGTTGGACTTTAAAACACATACAGAATCATTGTGTTCAAAATATACACAAAAATATTAACATCTTTAATAATAAAATATGTATAAAATTGATGGTTTTCATATAATTGTATAAGTGTTATTCGATTTTGCACCGAATAATAATTTTTTTTTTAGTATTTTTAAAAATTGAAATTGAACCAATTTTTTTTAATTCGAACCGAATATCTTTTACGGTTAGGCCCGTTTCGGTTTTTCGGTCAAAAACTGGATAAGAAGGCTCACCCCTAAAGCGATCTATTAAAACACCTACCCCAAAAACATGGTAGCTGTTATATTTAATTTGTGGGCTATATAACAAAAATCAAAACAGGACAGGCTAAGTATTCGTTCATGGGCTAATTGGGCCGTGAGGCCTGGTCAGTAGACTTTATACTTCCTCCGCTTCGCTTGCGGGGTTCTACTTCTCTTTCGACAGTCGTCACTGCTGTTTACTAGGGTTTGATATCTTACTTTCCTCTGTAATTTCTAGGGTTTACTGACTTTTTTCGCCCCAATTATTATTAAATATTTGCCATTGTCATCAACTAATTATTAGTGAAAGTGATTCAATTAGATCTGATGGATAAATTGTAACAATAGGAACTGATATGAGTGTCTCTGTGCTACATAAATCCGTAATCTTGTTTTTGATAAAATATCTCGATTAGTGTTGGTTACACTATTTATATCGTTTAATATTTATTATAACCAGTTTTTCTAATGAATTTTGGATTCCTGTTTCTAATTAGGAATTTGTAGGCATTTTCTTTCGATTTGCTTAACTATGAGCATGGTTATACTTTTTTGGAATTATTTATTGAGGTCATAAATAGATTTTGAACGGACCATATATTTTGTTTTTGACTGCTATTATTTTTAAAACATTTCTTCTAAAAACGTGCTTAATTTTCCTCCCAACTATAGTGATTAGTCCGCAAGTAGGAATGAGAAAATGGTTGTGGTTTTGTCAGTATCAGCTTGCGTCAGCCAAGTGGATCGGATACTGATATATTGGTGTCCAGGGATTTAGTCACAAGCTAACTCACATGGACAGGATATCGACACGACACAGACAGACACAATAAAATCGAAATAGAAAGAAATTTAATTTGTGAGGTGTTTTGATGAATCCGAAGCCCACAATGTGATGTAATAATAAATCAGGAATCTGTGGAGCACACGTGAATGGGGTAATGTTGGCCAAGAAAAGATAAAGGCGAGCGAACACTCTCCGCGGTGAGGCGAGTGAAGTGAGAAGCATAGTAAACAATGGAAACTGATTTATGTCGGTATGTCCGAAGGTGTCGACGATTTCTTATTATTATTATATTAATATGAGTATTGAACACTAACGACTAGTCCATACATGCAAACACAACAAATCAAACTAAATTAAGACACTTAGCATATGAGTATTTCTCCACCAAACAAAGACAAAGAAAGTCACACATTAAAACACAATACTTTGCGTCGACAAACTACTTATTGAAATCTTCTAGAAAGACAGTAATTATCGCATTTTTTGGTAGTACGAACGGGGAATTGGCCCAAAAATTGTAGAGGGGTAAAGATGCAGCTGTACACCGATGACTTACTCAAGTGCCCCTTGAACCGTGCGAAATGGTTGCCTATTACACGGCTCACAAACTCTATCTGGGGTGGGGGTACCTGTCATTCATCGCCGGTACGACACACACATGGCCTCGGGGTTTAGTGTGTGGAACCGGTAAGGTAAGAAGCATGCACGACCAAGCGTCAGTGAGGCGAGCAAACCCTCTTTTCACTTGCTACCAGCTACATGGATTTCTTTCAAAACCTAAACAGCCGGAGGTGTTCTCGAGCGGTGAAGCCTATATGTCACCCTGACCTCCAACAACAAAAAAATTCCTTTGAATTACTTCTTTCATTTTCTTTCACTGTTTTGAGAGAACTGGAAAATGCCAAGCAGATCCTTTAGTTCGGTAGGGTCGATGAGAAACTTTTCATTTTCTTTTCTAATCAACCTTGACTGCCTGCACGACTTGCTCCCTCACCTGTTGAGGGGAAATCCTAACTCAAAAAGAGTCACAAACAACACATTAGAGGGAATAGAGTGGCCAGTAGCGATTTTCGAAGGTAGGGGAAAGTGAAGCTTAACGTCTGTAGGCAGCACGGAAGCTACTATGTAAAGAATGAAGGAGGTTGGCTGACTCGACTTCAAAAGATCGAGTGAGTTGAGAGAAAGAGTCGGAGGGTGGTCACGACCACAACTTCCGGAGAGGTTCAAAGTAGAATGAATCGGAGGAGCCTTGAACAAGAAAGAGCGGTCATTTGGTATGTTATTTGGCCTTGCCTTCGGAACCGAAACTGAACAATTGAGAAAGACTTCAATTCAAACAAAGGGGAGTAGTGAGGAAGATCAGGGAAAAAAAAGCAAGCTTACCATTTCTCAACATTTGAAGGGAGCCCGGGATTGTCGTATAACAGTCCATTTTGACTATTCTCCGAATCTTCGAATGAAATGGTTGAGCTAGAAGGGCTCCACAACATCATGTTGACATTACACTTTGATTCAACTTGAACGAAGTGCTTTAGGTTTGTTAACAAATCTTATATAGTCTTCAATTCCTTTTATGATTTTTATCCTATATATTGAATTATAAATAAATGGTGCCCAGTGATGGAAAACTTGCAACTTTGAGACACTTCGTGGTTTTTTCCTTTTGAGCATTGCTGCAAACTCTCTCCATCACCATCTCCATTTCATTTTATCATGTCTTATCAACTTCATCAATGCCACCACCACTCTTCTTGTACTTGTTGCAAAATGTTTACTGGGGAAAACCATACTAGCTGTCGATGAATATTAGAAGCTATGAGATCTGAGGGCCCATTATGTAAAATTAACGGTTTAGTTATTTGTTTTTCATACAATGTTCCATCATTTTTTTTTTCATAATCAAGATTGCCTTGTGTTTGTTATTGTATGCTTTCTTGACCGAATTCTTATTTTAGTTTATAATTTGTGGTTGAATTGTAAACGTCGTGTTTAGAAATTCTATGTTCATTTATAGAAGTAGTGCACTTGAGAGCCATGCTTTGAAGTAGAATTCGTTATCCAATTATGGAAAATGTAGATTTAAGAACTAGGGTTCTATCTGCCTTGTCTAAAAATATATCAAAATTCATTGAGGAATAGAAAATTTGGCTTGAAGTAATGATACTCTCTAGAAGTTCTCTTTGCATATATTCGACATTTGTGTGTGTGTGTGTACCACATCATGTTAAAAGTTAAAAGAAAGAAACAATGTGCGACTTTATATTATGAACATGTTATTTGCAAAAGCCAAAATAATTTCTTATAAGAAGCTTTCCATATGTAATCATAGTAGCTAGTATTCCCAATGGTTAATTGACGACATGCTAAGAGGAATACTTATAATATGAAAAAGGGATATGATATCGATTTTTTTATTGATAGTCGATCGGTGTTATACATACGTGGAGTGCTGGTATAAAATCATGAAGAAACAAAGAAGAGCACTGGACCGCTGGTATAAACTCGTGAAGAAACAAAGAAGATAAATACAAGATAACTCTAACACAAAGTTGGAACTATCTATTATGCCAGCTAGTTATAGCTTGCCGTAACTAGAATCCATTGCTTTCATTAGTTAGAGTCCTTGAAATTTCTTTGCCTTCCTCCCTCTTCTGCACAAAAATCATGTTCTAAAGATCCGAATGATAAGATGATAATGTCAAACACTACAAGGCTAATTGATGAGCGTCCCTCAATGACGTAGTCTAGGTTACCGCACCAAAGTTGCGCACTCAGCTTCCTGCTTGTAACTCGGCCCCTTGCCGGGTTCCCGATAGTGACCCGTCTTCTCGCAATAGAGCACTCGGTTTTTGCTCGCTAGGAAAAGCCTTACATATGCTGTCTACATATGTTGCATGGACACGACAAAATGGTGTCATTATCCGTTTCTTGTGTCCCATTTTCGTACAACATAGGTAATTACTTATATACCAACTTGAAAATATCCGTACCTTGTATCCATATCGTCTCCATCTTTATCTCCATGTCTTCATATCAACCCCATCACCATCCATATTACCATCACTCTTCTTGTATTTCTTGCAAAATGCATACTGTGGAAACCATACATTTAGCTGTTGATGAATATCATAAGCTCTTAGATCTGAGGGCTCATTAGATAAAATTGAACTTGTATAGATCCAGTAATATTACTTACTGGTTTTCATGCGAAGTTCTGCATAATCAAGATTGATATTTTGTCTTTGTTATATGCTTTTTAGACCAAATTCTTATTTTAGTTCATAAGTTGTGGTTGAATTGTAAACATGGTGTTTATAATTCTATGTTGAATTGTGAAAGTTGTGCATTCAGAGCCATGCTTGAGTAGAGATAATTTCTTGTAGATTTTCATTATGCTATTGTTTTAATGTTTTTTTCCCTAATATGTATATAACATATTCTCCTCACTTTGTACTACTATAGAGTACAGAGAAACAATATAATTTTTGAATGTAAATGAACTTCAGCTTTGAGATCTATTATCCTTTTTCATTTTTTATATTTGTTTTGAAAAGTCTTATTTCATCTCAATTCTTTGAATACTTCTTTCTTCTTAGAATTCCAATAATGGTGCCCAGTGATGCAAATATATAATATAGAGAGGCTAAAGTGTTTTTTTCCTATTGAGCATTGATGCATGCTTCCTTCGGATTGCAGCAGCAGCAGTAACAACAACAACAACAACAACAATCTCATCATCATAACCATCACTTCTTTCTTACGTGCTTGTGAAATGCTCACTGGGAAAAGCCTTTCATATGCTGTCGATGAATATCAGAAGCTATGAGATCTGAGGGCACATTATGTGACTTAAACAAAAATACAACAACAACAAAGCCTTTATCCTGACGACTTAAACAAAAATTAATGCATAACAATTCTTCTTTTTTGTTTCTCATACTAGTTTCTAATCATTTTACTGCAAATCAAGATTGACCTTTTATTAGTTAATATATGCTGTCTGGACTGACATTTTATTTTAGTTCACACTTTATGATTGAGGTTTACGTGTTTAAAATTCAATGATTATCTTGAGCATTTCCCTAAACCAAGAAATATGGTGCCCAGTGGGGGCATATGTGGAGTGCGTGCACTTGATACTACATTCTGACTGAAGCTGGCTGAGAGAAACTCCAGTTTTGAAACAGCGTTAGTGAGTCTAAAAGGTTTATACTTTAGAAGTCAATCACTAAGGATCTGAATGTGTGCCAGAAGGACTTGTTATAATCTACGGGTCCATGAGGCTATCCCTTGCTGCAGGGTGTGACGAGGCGTTGCTAGGTTTGCAAGGTGACTATGCTAGTGGTTGTGGTACAGGCAAGAGAATTGGATGTATAATGTTGGTCCATGAAGGCAATCATGAGAGTTATGGTTGCCCTTCATCTTCTCAGCCTTGTCTGAATTCTCTAGATTTGGTTTACTGTTTTGAATTTCCTCATCGACAACATACTAATACTTGTTTTCCTTCATCTTATCAAGTTCATAAGACTAATTGGTTTTGGCCTTCATTTCATCTTCTTTTCAACTATTTGTCTCTTCTTTTTTATGTTACACTGATCAATGTTTCTATTGAGTCACACTAGTGATTCCTTTACCATCACATCTGTTTCCACTTAAAGCAGTACTCTTTAACCTATGTAGTCATTTATTAAAATATGAAAACACCATTGCTTTGAGATGCATGAATTTTTATAATTAATATTACTTCATCTTCTTACTATCTTCACTGTTATCTGTCTTCACTGTCGATATTTTTATTTCTTTATTTTTTAGTGTTTACTGCCTTTTCTTCTTCCTAATTGAAGCAATTGCTGATGATGGAAAACATGTAACGTTGAGTGGCTTTTAATCTTTTTCCTTTTGAGCATTGATGCATCCTCATCCTCTTCCTCCTTGTTGCTATTACTCCCTCTGACACAATCATCTCCATTTTCTTGTATTCATGTTAAAAGTGTTCAATGGGAAAAACCATTCATGTAGCCACAGATGAATATCAAAAGTTATGAGATCTGAGGCTCAAAATCTAAAATTGGACAAATATGAAACCATTCGAGTAATGGTTATATGCTCTGGTTTTTCTTTTTTAAATTTCTTTATTTCATCTCATTACTGC
Organism: Iris pallida; assembly: GCA_029216955.1. Taxonomy (NCBI): domain Eukaryota; kingdom Viridiplantae; phylum Streptophyta; class Magnoliopsida; order Asparagales; family Iridaceae; genus Iris; species Iris pallida. Next base: position 1,824,743 of record JANAVB010013596.1, read on the forward strand.
AAACAGAAGACTCGAGTTTTATTTCTTGCCATCACTATTCCCTCTGACACAATTATCTCCATTTTCTTGTATTCATGTTAAAAGTGTTCAACGGGAATATACCGTTCATGTAGCCATCAATGGATATCAAAAGCTATGAGATCTGAGACTCAATATCTAAAATTGGACAAATGTGAAACCATTTGAGTAATGTTTATATGTTTTTATTTTTTTTGCTTTAAATTTCTTTATTTCATCTCATTACTGCAAACTGAAGACTGACTTTTATTTCTTGTTTGATTGCCTACTTTATTTTCTTACTTGGATTCCCCTTGAAACTCCCAAATTCTAATTTCTACTAATTGTTTACATACTTTTATTAGCTCAATATGTTTTAGGTTCTTGCTACAATAGTCTTGCTTATTGTTTGTTGATAATTACTTGGTTCTTTTATTGCATCAAGCTGCTGTTAACAGACTCCATTTCTGTACTGCCACAAGAAAGAAGGGGTACTGCTGCTTAGCAACCACTGCACTGACTCTAAATTGGAGCGAGCTGCTTATGAATCACCTGGGAGTGGGATTGAACTTTCAAGTTCTTATATCAAAAGTATATATAAACAGGCCAAGGTAAAGTGGAGCCAACATAAAACCAACTTAAAAGTTACTTGGGCTTTATTAAGGTTTAAACATTGATATCATGTACTAGCATTTAAATTCTTTAGCTCGACATTAATATGAAAGTTGTGTGTTTTTTTAAAATTCCAAAATCCCTCGACTGAATGGTATCATATCATGTAATTTCATATTTACTGTTCTTAAACCATAGATTTTAGTTCCTATCACAAGAGATGATATCTGCATTGTCTAAATTTGGCTCCAGTTCTGTTATTCCGACACAGTTGATGTATCTTGATATATCTTTGTTATTATAGTGTATCACTATCAGTCGTGGCTAAATATTGTATGATAAGTCATTACCAATGTCTTTTATCAGAAATAGATTCTGTTCAAGTGACTACTGAGAACAAACGGTCATATGGCTGTCTTCTAGGCAATAATTTGTCATAAAAAAAAGATATGCTTTTAGGCAATAATTTGATGCATGACATGAATTAATTGCTGTCTTATAGATTTTGTGTGTTCTAATTAAGTTATTATTTGTACAAAGTCGTTTATAAACTGATTCTTCTACAGTGGTGAGCCAGATTTCTTCAAGAGTAATTATGTACCTGTACTGTGCTAGTATCTTTCCATTAAGGCAGAGACTGTACCAAATTAGAAAGAAAAACATTGGGTTTAATTAGTACAAGTAGGAACTCTAAGCATAAGCATGCCCTAACTAAAGTCTAGGATTTTATTTTATTTTTTAAATATCTACCGTAATTAAAATATGGGATGTTATAATGATGGGACCCGAGTAGAAAAAGAAAGGAGTGGGGGCACCAAACGTGTGGACCAAATATTGTTGATTGGTGAGTGGAGGGCAAGAACTGTCTATCCATTCTCCACATGGCCAATGCACAAACAACAATCAATACCTTCTCCTTCTTAACAATTCCGACCAAAGAAACATCAAAATATGTTAAGTTAGTTGATGAAAGCTTGTATTTTTTTGTAAAGCCTCCAACTTGACAGATTCAATAGAGAAATTGTTCTCCAACATGCTGTGCGTTCACACGTAACCAGGTTAGTTTAGGACAGATTTACGTTATATATGTGGTGCACTCGATCATATGACATATATGTCAGACAAAGAATGTGCAGCTTATAGATATTGTTGGAAAGTAACAACCATCTTTTATTTAATCAAAATATTTGTTTTTTTTTTCTGCATGTGCGTATATCAAGTCATGTTAGTATGCTATTTATTTATTTATTTATATTTTTTTGTGTATGCAAAAGTCAATAGTATTATTTAAAAATGTCAAGTTGGTGTGCTCGAGTCACGCAGTCCACATGTATGCCCACATGCATGTTCAGTTCAGTCGTTGATCTTGTTGTGGGTCGAGGTTCAGTAAGTGTGGTCAATGATCTGAAGCTATTCGCGAGGGACCTAAGTGAGAGCTAAGAAGAAAATAGACGAAATCGAATCTGAACAGCTGATAACTGAATTTAGTGCAGTCAAACTACTTGACAATATGTGAAAACGTGTAATTCTAAGATCAGGATTTTAGTTGTACATGTTAAATGTGTTTTTGATGATCTTAGAGTAGGGAAAAAAAACTGCATTTTTTCAAGCATCATAAGCTCAGTAGTTGGCAAAATCCAAACATGGTATGTTTGATCATATGAATACAGAAATTTAATATAACCAGACAAAAACACAAACCATAAAACCATATTTAAACAAATACAGAAAATTAATATATGATAAAATGAATGCTTTCTCATGAGTCATGACATGATGATTTTCTGATTGGGACTTCACTTGGTAGGTTTTGAATCTCATATATTAAGAAAATTGCAATTGCCAAGGAAGTTTTTAAAATAATTTTTGAGTTTTTAATGTGGGTTATCAAGATTATTCTCAATTTACTACAGTTAAAAAATACAATTTATAGCTTTCCGTATAAATTAAGAATAATTTTGGTAATCCATTTGAAAAATCTGTGGACATTGTAAAAGTTTTATTGACAATTACACTGGCTAAGGGAACCAAGTCTTGGAGATTCAAAGATCCGGGAAACCATGTCTGAATTTTTTTTTTTCCCTCGCACATTTTGTTGTAGGATTTTTTTATATTTGTGGCATGCATGAAGGGTTCTCTTATAAAATTTGTAGCTTCCCTTATAAATTAAAGAAACGGTGGCTCACCTACACATATAGGATTCACAGGATCATGATAAGTAAATCAAATCCATTAAGGTCAGAATTGTAGTTTTGTTCTGCGTCAAATTGGTATCAGAACAAATGAGATAGATACAGTGGAGGTCAGCCTGTAATGAAAGATTCATCAAGTTGCAAAAAAGAAAAGGAAAAAAAAGAAAGAAATAGCACAATAAAATATAACGTAAAGAGACTTTAATTGTTCTTCTTTGAGCATCATTAGTAGATGGTGCTCAAAATTTTATCTTGAGTCCCAATATTTTAAAAAAGAAATAAATGTAGAATGGGTTGGGCATGAATAGAATAGTAGAAAATGATAAAATAAACTTTGGTCCCAAAGATTGTATGGTCAAAAATTAAAGTGAAAATAATAATAATGTAAATAGAATTAGGTTCCAAATTGAAACTTACTATTCTACAAAATTATTTCCTACATTCTGAAACTAGAAATTTTGGGCCTGAAAATCTAGAAATTAGAAATCTAGGATGGGTCTTACTATTCTACAAAATGAGCTATAACCAGATGAAAGTAAAGATAGAACAAAGCAAAGACAAAATATGTGCCATTGTGTTTTTCTCGCTTTTAAAAATCATTATAAAGGAAAAAAAAATTGATTACAAGGTGGAAAATAAATTGATTCCACGGAATTATTCTACTAGGAAAAAAATTTCATGGAAAAAAAATTCATGTAATTAATTTTAGTATTTGATTGTCATATGGAAATTTTATGGAAATTGATATTTTCCTTTGGGCTGGACCAGATTTATTTTCCACCATTTTGAAGGAAAATATGAAAAATGATAGATTCTTGGAAAATAATTCCATGAAAAATATAGGCTATCAAACACTACAATTGATTGGAAAATTTGTGACGAAAATATTGTCCATGAAAAAATCCAATCAAACACAGCCTAATAGAATAAATTAATGCTAAGAACTTTTTTTTTCTTCTTACAAAGAAGAAGAAGACATAATAAAAATACAATACTTTTGGATATTAAGCTTTGTTGAAAATCTTGAGAAGTAGTACTGGAGAACATTTTATATCGAAAATGAAAGTGATCGTTGAGTGAGACCGAAGGAGGAAGAAATCAAAGATGAATTTAATTTCCAACTTCAACCAATGCCACCAAACATTTATGGAGAGACTGTGATGGGGAGAGGTGAATGAATCATATCAGTTTGAAGCAAACAATATTTCTTGATGTCATCAAGCATTTTTGCTAGCTACATAGAATATATTAGTGAAAGTGACTACAAACTAAACTATATTTTAAAAGAATAACATGTAGATTAATCATTTGCTAAAGTTTTCAAGGGCAATAAGAAAATTAAGCAGTAATGTAACTGATAGCTTAATACTCCATTAATTAATAGTATCAGCTAAATAATTTTTTTAGACAATTTCGACTTGGAGAATAAGAGAATACATTATAAAAAAAAATTATATAGGTTTCATATAATATCTGAATCAATAATTTTCTAATATGTATAGTGCTTTTTATTAGAGTTATGAGATATTTCTAAAATATGACTAACTCATTTTTTTTTTTTTTGAAATTTATGTTAACTTGAATTTTTCCTCAAACATTTATGAACATGGTAAGAAGTTCCGATGTGCTTTTTCATACTATGGTTTTTGTTTCATCCGTCATTATTGATTTCATTACACCTTTGATATTAGAAGGCATTGTTTTATATATAATGCGTTGTGGTACTATGGCTTTCCTTTATTTAAAGAGAATTATTGTTTTGGTTAAATGTTCATAAAACAGAATTATGCAGTACAGTGAAGAATATACAATCTATTTTTGAGAAAAAAAATAAGTAACATAATTTTATTTCGATAAACAAATATCTAGAATTATTATTTCATAAAACAAAAACTCATGTAGAATTTTTTATTGATTAAATGTTAATGGAATAACGTTAGTACATAGAACAATATAGTGTATTTTTAGAAAAAGAAGAAGTGAATTTATAAATTTTGTTTAGATAAACAAATATGTTAAAATGTTAATTCATAAAATGAAACTAAATAAAATTATACAATATTTAAGAAAATCAAAAGTATCTTGATACATTAATAAATTATTAATTTGTGAATTTCTCACGACATAGAAAGGAAATAAATAAATTGTGAGATACAACCATAACTAGAAGCTACATGCTAATACAATGGGTAGAAAGCGATGAAAATCATTAATAAACAAATTAATATTATAAAAAGACTAATAAATCGGAAATGGAAATGTAATCGTAAGAAGTAAAAACACACCCAAAAATAATATCTTGGGATAAAAAATTGAGATATTGTGCATGTGCTTTATGAAAACTAAAATAATACCAGTGGGCCCACTTACACTTGACTCGTGTTAATTTCGTAGACCACTTCTTGAGTAATTAACCGTCCGATCCACTGACACGGTATGGGAGACCCGTTCTCATCCGCGCCTATTAATATTATACAACATTTTCCAAACTGCCCCTGACGGCTATGATAACGTCACGCCTTCAAGAGTATGGGTGCAACTCGTATGGGCTAAATTCGAACCAGGGCCGGCCCTGGCCCAGGGCGGCCAGGACGGACCGTCCAGGGCCCCATGAAATTTGAGGGCCCAAAAAAAATAATTTAACTGTATATATATATTAGTAATCTTATATTAAAAATAGAACTAATATATAAT
>JANAVB010013596.1:1835237-1890192 GCA_029216955.1 Iris pallida
AATTACGATAATAGTCATGACTAATAAATAATTACGATACAAGTTCAGGACTAATCGGACATTTGTTAAAAGATTTTTTTTTTCCAGAAAAAATTTAAGATGAAAACCTACTATTTAGATTATAAACATTTATTTTCGAAAATGACGTCAAGCATGAGAATTGATTTTTGTTTAATAATCTTTTTAATATTTTGTTTTTTGTTTCCATTTTTTTAGTTCTTATTTCATATTTTTTTTTCATCTTTTTAATAATCTTTTCTAGAATTAATAAATAAATAATTACGATAATAGTCATGACTAATAAATAATTACGATACAAGTTCAGGACTAACCGGACATTTGTTAAAAGATTTTTTTTTCCAGAAAAAATTTAAGATGAAAACCTACTACTTAGATTATAAACATTTATTTTCGAAAATGACGTCAAGCATGAGAATTGATTTTTGTTTAATAATCTTTTTAATATTTTGTTTTTTGTTTCCATTTTTTTAGTTCTTATTTCATATTTTTTTTTTCATCTTTTTAATAATCTTTTCTAGTTTTTTAAGAGTGACTTTTATTTTCAAATTTGTATAGTTTTTGTTTTTGTCTTTTTTCATTGTTTAAGATTTATCCTCATTTTTTGGTTTTTGGAATATTTTGTCTATTTTTTATTTTTTCCATATTTTAATAGTATTTTTTGTTTTTTATTTGGTTTTTTTTCAGTTTTTCATCATTTCTATTTTTTAAGAATTGATTTTTTTTGTATTTATCAGTTTTATTTTTCCCAAAAATATTTATATATTTGTTAAATAAAAATTAATTTATGAAAAAATAATTTTAAATAATATTTATCCATTTTTTTGACGAAACTAACCGTTTTTAACAAGTTAATACTAATTAAAATAATTTTAATAAATTATTTTACTAGCAAAGACCATTTTTCCTTTGTTAATATTTATCCACTTTTTAACAAATATTTTTGCGTAACCGTTTTTAACAAAATAATTTTAGAACTAACCGTTTTTAACAAGTTAATATTAGATAGCCCAGGGGTAAAATGGTCAAAACAATCCCATTTTAACACCCGTAAACAGAAAAGTTAGCGGAGGGGGTGATTTGAGCATTTTCGTATCTAGTTGGGTTTTTCGGATCAGCGAGTCTTTATTTGCATTTTCGTGCATCTAAGGAGGGTTTAAATGCACTTTACCCATGATAAGTTATTATTTATCAAATCATTTATGGTATATTTTATTTCTATTTATTTAAAAAAATTTCATGTCACTATGTTTTTATTGGTACACATGGAAGCCACGTGGAATGGCTCATGTAATAGTATGAGCCTATGGCTCATATCCCGTTTTCCCTATATATATATATATATATATATATATATATATATATATATATAATGTAAATTGCACACGAAATGATGTAAAAGGTTAGAAGTATAAAGGGGGCTTATATAAACTCCGAAAGGAAAATGACACTCTCAAAATAATGCAAAAGGTTTGAAATATAGAGGGGGCTTAGGGGCTGTTTGGTTCGTTGAAAGTGGGGGTGAAAGTTGGAAAAATTTGCAAGTCCGCTGAACTTGCTTCAGTTCAGCTGTTTGGTTGAAAAGTTGAAAGTGGGGTGAAAGTGGTTGATGGGACACGGGAAAGTTCATGTCTCCTTCATTTTTGGTACACTTTCACCACACCATTTTTTTGGTGAAAGTGGTGGAAAGAGAAAGAAAAGTGTGGAAAGAGAAAAATAGTTTTCGTTTAATATATCTCCAACCAACATCCACTTTCAACAACCATCCAAACAACGGAACTCTTTTTTTTCCACTTTCAACAACCATCCAAACAATGAAACTTCTTATTCCTCCACTTTCATATTTTTCAACCATCAACCAAACATCTTTTGGAAACTCAAAATTTATGCGTACGCATCGCGTGCGCAAGTTTCGTTTTTTCACTTTCGCACTTTCATACACTTTCGTGCAACCAAACAGGCCCTTATATAAAACTCCGAAAGGAAAATGACACTCTCTAAGTTTTAATTTTTTTTTTTTTTCACTTAAATAAGTTCCAACAACAAAATAAAACAACGCGCCCACCAGCCGCGTTGTTTCCCTTCCCTTCCCCCACTATAAAACCCCCCTCCACTCCTTTCTCTTTTCCTCCTCTTTCCCCAAGTTGTCCTCTCCCATGATTTCCCTCTAACCAAGGACCTATCCGCAAAAATTCCCCCAGTGGAAAAATTTACGAAAATGGCGCCCACCACCGCCTCCTCCATCGGCCGGTCCCTCCTGAGCCTCCGCCACCGCTCCGAGCAGCAGGTCCACTCCATGGACGGCCACGACTCCCCCGACTCCGACCCCATCCTCTCCTTCGACCGCCAGGCCTCCTCCCTCCTCCTCTCCCTCCTCCCCTCCGCCGCCGCCGACGACGCCGACGACGCCGCCTCCTTCCTCTCCGTCTCCTGGATCGGCAAGCTCCTCCGCTCCTTCCTCCTCCTCCTCGACGACTTCACCGCCCTCCTCCTCCTCCGCGCCAACCCACAGACCTCCCCTCCCCTCAGCCGCCTCCTCTCCGACTTCTCCGACCGCTCCGTCAAGGCCCTCGACCTCCTCAACGCCGTCCGCGACGGCCTCGACCGCGTCCGCCACTGCTCCGCCCACCTCGACATCGTCCTCCCCGCCCTCAACGGCGGCAGGCTCCACCGCGCCAGGAAATCCCTCTCCGACCTCTCCCTCCTCCTCCTCGCCGAACCCGACCCGGCCCTCCTCCCGACCCGCAACCGCTCCTTCAGCCACGACCCGAACCACCACCACCGCCGCCGCCAGCTCCGGACCGCCCTCTCCTGGTCCGTCTCCCGCTCCTGGTCCGCCGCCAGGCAGCTGCACGCCATGGGCAGCAACCTGAGCCCCCCGAAGCCCGCCGACATATCGGGCACGGCGGGGCTCGCCATCCCGATCTTCACCATCAGCTCGGTCCTGCTGTTCGTCTCGTGGGTCCTGGTCGCGGCGATCCCGTGCCAGGACCGGGGGCTCCAGGCCCACCTGTCGGCCCCCAGGAACTACCCCTGGGCCGCGCCGATGGCGGCGCTGCAGGAGAAGATCCTCGAAGAGCACAGGAAGAGGGAGAGGAAGGACCACGGCGCGAGCGGGCTGATGAGGGAGATCTCCGTGATCGAGAAGGGGACGAGGAGCCTTGTAGAGCTGCTCGGGAGGCCCGTCGCCGTCGTCGACGAGGAGCTGGCGAAGGAGGGGCAGCTGAGGGAGCTGGAGGGGGTCCGCGAAGGTCTGAAGGAGGGCCTGGAGGGGCTGGAGAGGCAGCTAAGGGAGGTGTTCCACCGGATAGTGCGGAGCCGGACGGAGGGGCTCGACTGCTTGTCGCGGAGCTCGAGCCACTGACAACTTCCAAGGAGGAAGACGAGGTAGCTACTGCACTTCTTGTACACATACATATATTGTGTAGAAATAGGGATCGGTACGGTTTGATCGGATGTTGTTGGGTTGCTATATGTTTGTGCTTGGCTTTTGCTCATGTAAAGAAAATTAAATTTTAGTTTCTTGAAAGATTTTGTGAATAACTTTTTCGATTGATCTCGAGTGGAAGTGCAATGTGAGTGATGGATTAGGAATTGAATCAATTGACGAGGATAGCTTCCTGTAGTTCATACTTATTCAAGAAATACGAAATGCCTGAATCCAGACATTTTCATGCACTTGAAGCCTCGACGAAGGTTAATTGCAACCTAGGAAGCACAACTGTTACGTCGTGTCGTATCGGACGCATATTGGACACATTGTAAACACTCCAAACTATAATAGGTCACAAAGTGCATTGGAACCTCCTAAATGAAGGTAGTGGTAAAGTTAAAAAGTTGTAGGATCCACAAAGGACATTATCTTTACATGTATTTTTAGCTTTATTGAATAATGAAAGTAAAATAATCTCAAGTTTCCTATATCATCTAATAGTTCATACGTGCACTAAACCCTAGTTTTCATCTTACCTTGAGTTTTACATGGGTATGTACGACTGTCCAATCCGGAAAAATCATACCATCTAATTGCTCAGAAAGATTTAGTCCGTGGTTTTGTTAGTGTATATATCTAAATTATCGATGAACTTTCTTCCGTTAGGTCAATGGTATGTTTTGAGAGTAACTTTTTTGTGCATAAAAATACTCCATATTGATTGAAAATACATATTTCTCAACGTTGTTTAAATAAAATGCTAGTAAAGCATGAAGTGTCATGGAGGAATTGCAAGATACAGGAAACAAAATTGTTGCTCGAGCAAGTGGATGGAGTGTAGAGCTGTCTAGTTTGTCTTGTATGATGGCCGCCTAACTTTGACTCTTGTGGATTACATAAACTAAAATGTTGGGCGAAGAAATTGAAGAATATGAAAGATATCGAAAATGTTCGAGTGATGTTTTGTTTTAAGGAAGAAGACTAGGGAGATCAAATGAGCAGAATATTTTTAATGTAGGGGGGTTGTACCAATTGGCAATAATGCGTGAACTAAGATGGTACTACCAAATGCAGTGAGTGTCTTAGAAGCTGTTAAAGGAGAGCTACTTGGACTTGTATGAAGGATGAGAGCAGGTTTACAACTTGTGATGAATTTGTGGGGAAGGGTCCAGAGTGCTAAGATTAAAGGTATACATCCTGATGACAGTGAGAAGATTGGTGGAAGTAGACATGTTGCTGGCAGCTACTACGTTCAATCTCATACTTGACAGTGGTAATAGACATGTCGGACCGATTGTCGAATATGTTTGGAATGAAGGAGAAAAACAATGTCATCTCTACGGAAAAGTCGGACTAATTAGCATTTAGACCCTGGATTTCATAACAGTTTAGAGTTTAAGTTCTGACATGTCCAATTGAAAAGTTTGGACCCTGAATTTTTATTTTTTGTTTCATTTTTTCCATTATACCTCCATTTTCTTTATGTGTTGGTTGTTGCCCTTGTACTCATGTTCAGGGTAATGGAAAAAAGAAGATAAAAAATAAAAATTCAGGGTTCAAACTTTCCAATTGGACATGTCATAACTTAAATTCTAAGCTGGTATAAAATCCATGGTCTAAATGCTAATTAGCCCGAAAAAATAATACGATCATCAACGAACAAGGAAAAGACAGTGTCACCGAAACTGAGGAACTTGGAATTTGGTAGCAGAAGACTTTCCAAAAAGGTAGGCTTGGGAAAAAAATTGTAGCTTCAAATAGATGTCAACCCAAAGTATTTTACTGTCTTCTGCCATTTTCAGACCATAGCAAAATGCTAAAATCCAGGTCTCATTTGTTAGTATGGTTTGACAATGATAGTAGAATTTTATGTGATGAGGCATGCTCATAAATTTGTCGGACATAAAAAAACAGCTGAAGGCACATGGAAATTTTTCAGCAGAATGCAATTATCAATATCGATTTTTCAGTCAACTATTTATTTAGTTTCTGCAGCCTTTGCTTGATTCTATGAAGAGTTGCAGCAGACAATAACCAAGTGTTCTCAGGAGAAACTAGTTCATTTTATGCAAGTTGACATGGAGTTGAGAAAGAAAGAATTGGTAAAAATTCATTAAACTAGACCCAATTTATCATGGTCTAATTCTATAATATGTTGATCATAACCAAACCCTAACCCTAACCCTCTGGAGACCATATCAGTGGGAATTAAACTATAATCAAGTTGCTGTAAATTGCACTCTTCAGCTATTCATTTTTTCTATTTCTTTTGGGCAGGTTTGTCTGTTGTATAATTAAACAGGTTTATAAATGGCATTGATTGAACGAACAAATGGGCGTGCGATGGTGTAGAGACTGACCACATGATCATTATATATTTGTTAATATGTATCAGAATTTTATGCTCGACAGCCTGTAGCCTGCTATACTTTGAAAGCAATGGGAGGCTTGAACAGTTTTATGTAGTAGTCTTAGCGGCAGTACGCATTTATCATATAAGTTGGACACTGCTCGAGTCTGGAATCTGGATAAACTCAAGAATAGGAAGCAGTCTGTGACTTAATTTTGTATGTTCTGAATGCTCACAGCTGGTGGAATTTCACTTTCCGACGAGGCGGGAGTATTGAGCAAAAGAAGGAGAAATTATTCAGTGGGACGGACATTAGGTTATTTAGGTGACAGTGGTGAGCCTCGAGTCCTCTATGTTTTCTTTTTCCTTAAGGTTCACAAATGACACCTGGTGAGCCTGTCCCACTGAATAATTTCTCTAAGGGCTTGTTTGGTAAAGTGGATTTGGATTTGGATTTAAAAATCCAAAATTCAAATCTAAATCCAAATCATGAATTTTCAAATCCAAATCCAACTACAACCAAACATAGGATTTGGTAAACTATAATTATGATTAATAATTATGATAATAACATAATAATAATTAATTAATTAATTATTATAGTTTTGATTAATCATTAGATTATTATTATAATTATGATAATAGTTATGATTAACAAAATTATTAATTAAGATTATAATAATGATTATAATGACGATTAATAAATTATTAATTAAAATTTAAGAATATATTAATTATTAAATTAATAAATAATAAATTATTAATTTTGATGATAATTATAATATATTATTAATTAAGATTATACTAAAATCGTAATTAATAATTTATAATTAAGATGACAATTAAGACTAATAAATTATTAATTAAGATTATAATTAAATATTTATTTATAGATTTTAACTAAAACTATAGTTATGATTAATAAATTATCATAATTATGATTAATAAAGGTATAAATTTTTATTTATGATTATTATAAAATATTAAAATAAAATTATAAATTAATAAATTATTAATCAAGATTATAATCATGATTAATAAATTAATAACTAAGATTATGATGAAATATTAATTAATAAAATTAATAATTAATAATTAGTTATTTAAGTGATGAACGTATTTATATTAATTAAGAATAAAAATTCACATATAAAATAATAATTAATTATTACTTATTTTTTAATTTATTTAATTATTAGTTAGTGTTAAGAAAATATTTAATAGAACAATGAAATTATTTAAAAAAAAAATCAAATTTCTATTTTGGATTTGGTACCCACTTTCCATATCCAAATTCAACTCCAACCAAACATAGAATTTTTTGAATTTTGCTCCAAATCCATGAAATCCTAAATTCCATCTCCAAATTCGGTTTACCAAACAGGTCCTAAAAGAAGAGCAGTTTTCTAGAATTTTTGAAAAATTATTTGAAGAAAACATTGACTGTGCTGTTTTACTAAGGTTGTGTTTGGTAGGAAGGATGAAAAAGTGGAGAGAATGAAAACTAAAAAGATACAATTTATTTACATCCATATGAAATCTATTTCCTTTGTGTTTGGTAGGATGAAAGGAAAATGGAAGCAATACACCTTCTTTTGTTTGATATGGAAAAAAAAGTGGAAAGAAGGAAAAATAAAAATATAGACTTTACCAATTATATCCTTAACTAACAATATTTATTACCATTTGATTTTATTGAACTATTTTAAAATAATATAATTCTTATATGGTATAATTGTAAATTAAGATGAACATCCACTTTTCCTTCCACATTTGGATGGATTGATTTTCTTAGGTGATGAGGGAAAACTAATCCCTCCCCTTTTTCTTCCATCCATTTTTTCTTCTATACCAAATAAGAAAAAATGTATCCTTCCTTCCCCTTTTTCATCCTCAATTTTCCTTCCTACTTCCACTTTTTTCTCGTACCAAACACACCCTAAATATAAACTATGGCCTCGTTTGGTTCGCGGAATGGAAGGGAAAGCAAATCAATTCCTTGTCATTTTATTTCCTTTGGAAAATTTTATTTTTCATTGATTTTTCTTTCCGATGTTTGAAAATGTCAAAGAATTTGGAAAAGAAAATGATTACTTCAATGTGGGAAAGTGATTCCTTGCCTGGAGGGATGGAATAACTTTTCTCCATAATTTTCCTTCCATTGGAAATTATTTTCATTTTCTAGTCGCCTAAAATAAGATGTACCTGATAATGTGTAGTTAAAACTAAAATAACTGGTCGTCTGCTGATTGACTTTCATACTGAGACCCAGTCATCCAAGTTGCTAGTTCCAGCAGAGGCAGTGGTTCCGGGTTCGCTTCGTCGACTGTTCTCATGGCAGATCTTTGCCAATAGAAGTCCATACCTACACGATGTGGACCACAACCTTTTTGCAAGAGTGGGAGAAAGTCGCAAATCGATGTGAGATTAAGTCCTTGCCTCGTTGGCACAACAGCTCTTTAACACCCGTATATGATTATGACTCCAAGAAGCATGCTCCTTTGTGTATGGTCATCCAAAATGCTGCACACTTCAAGAACACACCAGCCAAAACTTAATGCTGTGGTCCATGTCAGACTAAAATTATAAAACTTCTCTTGGTTCCCTTTTACAAGCAAGTGGAAGGAAACTATGATGTACTGGTGGTATCCATAACAATACAAGTGGAAACAAAGTTCTTTTAGGACTAGTTTGGTTCTCAAAATGTAAATTAATTTTCAATTCATGTCAGGTTTGGTTTGGTTTGCTTTCCTGTATTTGGTAAAACAGGAAAATCATTCAATAATCCAGTGTTTTGTTGGTATAAAAAAGAATATATATATATATATATATATATATATATATATATATATATATATATATATATATATATATATATATATATATATATCAATGTTCCTATATTTTCATAATAAATGTTGAAAAAGGAGAAGAAGAAAAATTAATATTGGGTTCTGAGAGAAACAATCTTCCCCCGATCTCACACCTATATTTCTCTGTCAGAAAAATAGTACCCAAATTTGTAGCTATCAAAAAGAAATGAACAACTTTCCTTTTCTAATTCTTTAAATCTGTGAACAAAGCATGACCAAGGTTGTGCATATAAGAAAAAGAGGGACAAAGAAGAAAATAAAGGCTTCTTATTCCCAACAATTAGCTGATTACTTAAAAATATGAAAACATCCAAGTACATCAGCTCCCATCCCTACCCCAACTTCGAAGTCTCCGCCCTACCTATATGATGTCAGTACATCAATTGGCATCAACAAATTATGAGAAGTCGAACCTACAACAATAATTACATTCCTGTTAAAAGAAATGTATAACATCTATCAACCTGTAACTTCCCAGCAACTCAATATACAACATTTCCTATGAATGATTCTTCCCTCCCCCATGGCTGCAATGACAGTGTTCTCCTGCCTCTTTGTTCTTGACAGCCAACTTGGTTGCAGTAATGTTCATAAGAATAATCATCGTCTTGTTAATGGTGAAGGTTCCAAATTGTTGGCGGGAGGCAATCAACGAAAGAGTTCTGGAAATGACCACATTATGAATCTAACAAATGTGTCAGTTTCAAGGAACTCGATATGTGCAGCTCGGCCGATGAAAGTATTCAAGTTCTTGCCCTGAGTGGACTGATCGAAGTTCACATCACAGCGCATGAATGTCCGCTGCTCAGATGAGGGAGCACGAATCTGATCGAGGCAGTTGTTAAGCATTTCCAGGAACACTTGTGCCTTCTTCGACTGGTCGGATGCTGATGCATGGCATAGTTCAATTCTCGCCGAATGATATGGAACATATCCATCCTGAAAAGAAAGATGTGAAACATTACTGGCACTAATTCTAATGCAGTATGAGGTTATTAAGGGCAAAGGAAGTTCCAGTAACAAAACATACGGCTCTATGTTACCAGCTTCCATAAAATAAAACAAATACTTCGTCTTAAATAATTGTATTAGAGAAGAATATCCAAGGCCTGGAGAAACATCCAAATGAAGCAGAGAAAATAAACAGTCATGGAATTGTCTGTGGCTTCTTTTTCTGGGACTCTCGTCCCTGGTGCTGTGGCGACTCGATTTTGATGGGACGAATCCTTTTTGTGACTCTTGTTGCTCCTCTTTTCTACATATAATAATTCTATATTTTATCCTAAAGATGGAATTCTCGGTGGGATTTTTTGAACCTCAACTAGAAATTATTCGTTGGGACCACGTGTCAATGGTAAGTCCATCCAATGGTATAATGACACATTGTAATATCTTACTATTTTTATTTTTTGGTAATAGCTTACTACAAATTAGTTTCCTTTTTGCTTATACCATTGGACGGGCTCGCCGTTCACCACTGCCACGTGGTGAGCCCATCCCACTGAATAATTTCTCCTCAACAGTTGACCCCATGTTCATGGAATAGATCTTACTTGCTACTATTCTTGTTCTTTTCTATAAAAGAATACCCTCTGGAATAATCCAAAAGTCCACAAGCTACTAGTATCCAGTCAATGATCCTACCGCCTAGGCCGCCTAGGCGGTGCCTAGGCGGTCAATACATTTTGAATACTTTTTACTATTTTGCCAATTTTTTTTTGCATAATATGCATATTTTAAGGGTGTTCCATACATAACTAAGTTGTAGAACGAAGATTTATAAAGTTTTAGTTTTGTAAAAGTGAACCATAGGCCCATAATACTTTAAAAAAACCTTTTTGGCCAAAATATTTTGGTAAGTATTGCTCCGTCTAGGCGCCGCCTACGCCGCGTCACCTCCGCCTATGCCGCCAACCTCCGTTGGCCGCCTACTCCACCGCCTACCGAAAAGCGGTACGGAGAGGGACCGCCTACCGCCTAGGCGGCCTAGGCGGACGCCATTTAGAACACTGTATCCAGTAACAACGGAAGTACGGATGATTTACTACGAAAAATTACCTTATTTTAGTAACAATATAAACTTACTTGGGCATTTTTCTTTTCATATTTGAGCTTGTAGTTTCCACAAACAAATAGTGTAACAGTAGATTTTATCCCAAACATTACGGAGTGCTCCTGAAATTTATCATTAACAATAGAAACTAACTTGGGGATTTCCCTTTTCATATTAGAGCTTGTAGTTTCCACAAACAGATAGTGTAACAGTAGATTTTATCCCAAACATTATGAGGTGTTCCTGAAATTTATCTTTAACCCAGAAAATTCATATTCAGAGGCCTCAAGTCAATTGACAACAGACCTGCCTTAAAGCTAGAGGTGTGATGTGGGCTGGACGGCCCGAAGCCCACCCTGGGATCGGACCAGACATGCCAGCTTAACGTTTCGGCCCGGCCCACTACGAACTCAGGGGCGCAGCCACTCTAACAGAGGTCGGACCGGATTTTCCCTCCCATAATTGCAGGCCCGACCCGGCCCGGTCAAGGACCCACCCAAAACCTAGTCCACGCATGTAGATATATATTAGAAAAACAAAAACAAATGGGTATGTGGAAATCGAACCATGAACGGATTGAATAAATTCCAATCCTTAGCCATTACTAGCTAACCACAAATCCTAGACTAACTTGATGTTATATCTACATATACGTATAGTAAATTATAATGTTTTTTTGCAATTCAACAGGCCTGCGGTCGGGCCCAGCCGGCCCGGCTCGTGTTATGGGCCGAGCTGGGTTTTGGGTTTCGGACTTCAGTCCAGTTCAGACCGACCTGCTTCTCAAGACCGGGCTGGACCGATCAAACCTGGTCAATTTTGGGCCCGGGTCAGCCCCGCCCTGCACAACTAACACCTCTACCTTAAAGCAAAGACTGAATTTCCCATCGGTCCAAAATTTGTAATAGTAGTATCTCAAATTCTGTAAATTTCGTAGATGCAGCCTTCTCTATATAACTATCAGAAGCCTAACAAGAAACAGGCTTGCTGTTTCTATATAATAGGAATTAGACCATACTTGACGGTCAAATTCCTTTTTTGGGGCTATGGCAGGAGCAAGTCCGATTAATGATAAAGCATTTGTTGATAAGAGAATATGACATTTTCTTTTCAAAACCTACAAGAATAGATAAAATGTCATATACCCATCAGTTGTCTGAATTGTACTTTTCCGTATTACTCGAATGACTTGTACTAGCTACTCTCCAGACCAGAATCCTCTAGGGGATATTAAAGGAAAAGAAGTGGAAAGAGAGTAAGGCCAATAAAACAATTTTCCTTTTCCTATTAGATAATTTGTGCATAGGGCATCAGATGGTGCGGCTTGCATCCGGAAGGATGCATGTTGGAGTCACAGTAAAAGTCTCTCCATATATATGAGGTAAGGTTGCATGCATCTTGACCCTCCTCAGACCTGTAAGCAGAAGTCTTGTGGCGTGACACTAGGCACGCTAATTAATATTTGCATATTTGACATGGAAAGTCCCTCGATAGACCTCGGCACTATGGGCCTCCTTTAACTGCTGTCCAGTCATTTTTGGGGGAGGTTAGTTTGCGACTTTAACACACATCTTCCGGGATGCAAGTATCACGCCTTACCAAAGGACCCAATGACACCCTCAAGGCCCTTGGAAATTGAACACGGACAATGGATTCATGTAGCCAACCAGAGTCTAGAGATAGAAGGTATTTGTGTAGTACTTGTTTACTGAAAACATGCTGCAAACATAAACAAATTGTAATACCTGTGGTGAGGATAATAGGATAATGTTCTTAAAATTCTCCAATGTCTTCTGCTGAAAAAATAGAGAGAAAATGTATTAGATATTTCTACCTAGAGAGAATTTATCTTTATCTGCTGTTTTCAGCCATGAAGTCCAGTTAGCTCCAATAAGATATTGCAAGTTCTTTGATTGGTAACAAATGTTGAACAGAGGAGAGTTTTCAAACACCCTAACTAAGCGCCAAGCTTCTGGTAATTGAAACAAGTGGAGCTACAACACAAATGGATAGAAGACGATAGAACTTGCTCTTTATCCTTACATCCACATATAAACAAAAAGCTTAAAAACTGTACACGTTCATTGTAGATTCAGTTTAAAATAGAAATAACTCAAGGGTGTTAGATTTGAGAAACTGAGACAAGGATAAGAATTTGTTTAAACACTTATTAACTACAAATTATGGGGATGCAAAGGCAGGTGCAGACCGAAACATGTACTTTACATCATTTTTGGGAAAAGAAAACACATACAGTTCACATAAATTATTTGTTATGGACTAAATAACAGATTGCTGAGTAAAATTTTAATGACCTTAACATTATTAATTATGTTAGACCAGACAAACATCTGGAAGTTGAGCAGGACATCTTACTTTGCAGAGCTTATAAAAGAACGTATTCTGTAGGTCTGGATTCTCACTATGATTTTAGTCAGCATTCTGGTAATTAGTCCGTTGACTAATAATATCAATTATGTTAGACCATACAGCATCTGGAAATTAAGCAGGACGTCTTACCTTGCATAGCTTGTAAAAGAAAGTATTTTGTAGGTCTGGATCGTCACTGAAAGTAAGCTGATGGATGCACTGAGCTCCCTTGAGTTTCTTCAGGAGCCATAACCCCGAATTGAACAAAGAATTTGAACTATACCAATAACCCAAGTGTGGCCCAGATACAGACATGTATGTATAAAGGTGTTTTAGAAAAGGACCCATCAAACTCTCTGTCAATTTGGCAAAAGAAGAGCTTTTAAGATGATATTTAAATGACAGTTCAAAAGGTAAACTACGAAGTTATGGAAAATACCTGTCAAGGCACTTCTTATAATAATGTTACCAATGGAATGTCCAACAAAGCTAAGTTTTATGTCTCTGCAGCCTCCATACCTTGAAAGCTTGTCAATTTTCTTTCTAAGGAAGGTACTGACCTCTCCGGCTAATCTGCTGCCCATTTCCCTGAAATCGCCAGATGTTTTATCTTCGTTGATCTCTGACATGAGACACTCAGCTCCAGGATCCATCAAAAGCCATTGATTACGCACAAGCCGTAAATCCAGATGATGCCCCTGTTTGATGGTGCTCAAGTATACAGAATTAAGGAAATTTCACAATTAAATTAAATTATATGTAACAGCTATAGAATCAAAAGTTTGACCAATCAAAAGGTTGTACCACCAAAGATATAAATCCAGATGATGCCCCTGTTTGATGGTGCTCAAGTATACAGAATTAAGGAAATTTCACAATTAAATTAAATTATATGTAACAGCTATAGAATCAAAAGTTTGACCAATCAAAAGGTTGTACCACCAAAGATATAAAAATTGGCTCTGCCTGACCGACTGAAGAAACAACTTCAAATAAAGAGTGTTGGTTTCCTTTCAGTATGTGATCCTTGGCGCGAAAGTATTTGCAGCAAAAACATGTGTGAGAAACTACAAGCTTCAGTATTTTATTGGTTTTTGATGCTTAAATGCTTATACTCAAAGTTCAATCTATTTCGCAGATTGTTTATTCAGAAAATAGTTACGACTTATTTGTGTTTAGATGATGAAATTCTCTCAACTTATGAATAAACTCACATAGTTTATATTAAGTCCACATGGACATGGAGACCCAAGTTATTCAGCAATATCTTCTGAATTTCTGATATGTCGTATCATAGACCAAAGTTTTGTCTCAACAAGAAGTCCTCTAAATGAAACTAAAACCAAGAAACTGAACGAACACAGTATAGAACAGTAAAAAGTATTGCATCTCACTAGAGCACATCTTATAATCTGTCCTTCATTCGGGCTCTTGTCAGTCTAGAGGCAATTCGAAGGATTACTCTTATGGTTGCATGAGCTTAGCTGAGCCAGCAACCAACAAGTGCTATCTGTAGTAATTCAAGTTTCATGGTTTTGGAAGTGTCAATTTGGTTGCTTGAGAAGACTTCCACAAAACAAGGACACTTTAAACTATCAAATCATAATGATAGTGCCAGTCTGTTCCCTGGCTTGGCATTTAACGTGAAATATGTGGGCGAAGACTCCATCCAGCACAAAATATAGACTGCAGCGAGAGCATAGAAACCATGCATTCTATATACATATGATATTTATATGTGCACAGGCCAGTCACCCTACCTTCACGAATCACCATATCAGTCCCTAGATCAATTAATGTTAGGGGTAGGCTTCAAAACCATGCATGGAACTTCTGCAGACATCTACACATAATCCAGTTGTATGAAAATGTTAGATCTTCAAAGTTTCAAATGTCACTCTCGGGGCTCCATGTTATGTATCCAAGTCAAAAATGCAGTTAGCCTTCAAGAATTTAAGCCAAGCCCCTTTCTTTCCCATGTTTACCTTGGCTAGGAATTTAGCACCAATTAAGAATTCATTCGGTTGAAAGCCTTCTTAATTATTGAGATGTGCTCCAAAGTCTTGATGGTAGAAGGCCTTTGCGAAGCAGATGATTGCCAGACTCAAAGTATTGAGTGAAAACCTCATAACTAATGACCTGTGTGAGATTAGTTCAATGAACTAGAGCTCAAAGTTCAAAGGTTTCAAAAATACTTAAAATGTGTATAAACACATACCAAGTATACCACTTACTGAAGTTGACATCAGAAAATACTCAGCATATACTCCATTACCATGTATAAGTTTTTTTCACATGTAACTGGTATAAAAACAACAGCAGGTTCTAAACATTCCTTTAGCTAACCAGAATTTGTTTCAAACCTTGAATAAAGTTTTCATTTTTTTTTTTCTAAACATGAAAGATTTTCACAAGAATCGTTACTCAGTGCTTAAAGGAAGTGGGTGGACTTGGCCAACAACGCAACCCATTACCCGGTTTGATTGCAGACGATAAAGTATAGAAAATTAGAAACCACATGGATTTATTAAACACGAAATTCTCGGTAGGCGAATATACCTGAAATCCATGAACGAAGACAACCACCCTTAATATCCGGCCGTTCCTTTTAGAACTAGGTACTGCCTTATCACCACGCCCAGTTGATAATGCAGAAGCATTCTGATCCAAGGAGTGTACAGATAAATTGTTTCCAGAACCATGCAAGGGAACATTCATGATGTGTTGTTCTACAATAACAACAGGAATACGAGAAGGATCACAAAAAATATGCATGTCTTGGATAGAGCGATTGTTGATCTGCACAAAAGCATTTCTTCAGGTCTCCTAGAACTAGTTGTTACAGAATAAATGGCCATAAATAGTAGCATCTCACTTTCATTTGTGCAATACTTTTCCTGTGCAGTTCTGCTCGTGTTATCGCATTTTGGGCTTGCTGCACATTGGAATAATATTAGAACATATCAAGCGGTGTTGCAAATCTTGTACATTTAATAGCAATTATACATCATAGGAATAAACAATTTGGCAAGATAAGAAGGCTCATAACAAGTTACATCATCATTTGATTTCCGCGAAGAAACTTTTCCCAGAGAATTGCGTTGGGGGGAATCTTCAGCGGAACTTCTCAAATAGCGATGAGGAATTTCAACTTTTGAGTGCACCATCCATATCGACCACTCTGCCTTTCGATCTATGGCCCAAGCGTCATATAAATATTCAAGGATCTCCATCCTGTTAATCCTGGAGTGTGACAAAGAATTTACTTCGATAAGAATTGTTTGGAAATAAATCTTAGCATGCATACATGATCAGATCATACATTACCTGTTAATGAAGTCAACATACATTGTAAAACGGGTGGCATGAACAACACAACTTAGAATAATACTCGGCAATTAAACTTTCACAGGCTTGGGTGCACAACAAAAAGTTAACAATCAAGAATCAATATCATAATACTGTGCAGCATGATTTCTTCTTATCAACTTGATTTGTCAGTTTTGGACATTTATTGCCACTTGAGTTCTTTCCACCGCTTCGAGATGCTCCAAGAAGAATTTTCTTCAAGTAAGCCTTTTGTTTAAGTCTTTACTGACCTTTTGATGTTACAAGTTGAGATATAACATGGTTTAATTTCTTGACCATTTCAGTTCGGTGCGGTATGGTCCGAAACCTACACATAGAATCAGTTCCATCTAGTTTCTGCTCAATTCACCAAGTTTTGGTATAGTTTTTCACTCAGGTTCCAGTTAGTTCATTAGGTCGAACCAAAAGAAGCCAAAATGGTAGACATCCGTCATCCATTTACAATTTCATTTACTAACTTTTATAATGGGAAAAATTGGATAAGTCATATGACTCAGGCTAATTTACCAGTATGAGCCTCTATGACGTAGCAAAAGGAGCTCCATGTGTGTGTAAAGAAAAAAGGTAGGGATGGCTCTTAAAACAAGTGCTTTGCCACTTGGGGTGTGTGTGTGTAGAGAGAGAGCAGATGACACCTTGCCTAAGCTGTGCTCTCATCTTATACATGGTAGACCACCCGATGTATGATCAGAAAACTCACTATATTCCCCATCTCCTAAAACATGCAAGGATTAAAGATCATGTGATCCACATATTTCTAACTCGCGGACCAAGTATTATTGTTCAAAAGTGAAAACTATTAATATGGAGTTTAATTGATACATGTGTAAAAATAGAAATCTCTAAGCATATATATATATATATATATATATATATATATATATATATATAGGAAGAGGTAATTGTTCATGTTCGCTACCACCAGGATTCGAACACCGCCCACTCGGGTCTTATGTCCCCACTTTAGCCACTCTAGCTACTAAGTCTTCACACACACACACACACACACACACAACACAGGATATGAGCAAATGGTTCATATTGTAGAATTAGCCATGCCATATGTCTCCACTCTAGCTACCAAGTCTTCACACACACACACACATAACACAGGATATGAGCAAATGGTTCATATTGTAGAATTAGCCATGCCATATTGCCATGTTGGACCAATAGGAGAGAAGTTTAAACATGGTCCAACATGGGCATGGCTCATTCTATAGTATGAACCATTGCTCATATCCCGTTTTCCCATATATATATATATATATATATATATATATATATATATATATAGTGCCGAAATAAGAAAAACTGAAACCAGAGTAGGAACTGAAACTGGGAACAAAACATAACCTAAACCAATGTATGGAACCTTGACATCTAATTGGTTTGCAAATACAATTATAATTTTATTTTATGTTTTTGTCATTGTTGCTCACATCATATATGTTACACGGAAACCCAATTCAAAGGAAATGTCACTTTATCACTTCCTACCAGGAGCAGATGTATTAAGGGCCCAGCGGGGGCTCAAGCCGACAAGCTTGCAACAAAGAAAAAGACAACAGTGGAATCTGACAAGCTGGTCACCGTCTCCCAAGTACCAACCTAAGGCAGGACAGATCTACCATTTCAAGTTTACCTTCATGCAAGATCTTTTGTAATAAGTCCGAGCAGCTGACAGTCAACGTTTTAATTAACACGCAGGCTGGTGGGACATTTTAGTTGAAAATCCACACTGGTATGTCTACATGACTTCATATTCACATTATAAGAATAAAGTGAACTCAGATGTTGCTAAACCATAGTGTCACTCCCCGTTCCCAGAATGCGTATTTTTATACAAGAATGCGTATTTTTATACATGTGCAATTCATGTATATTTATTTAGTATTTATCATGTATTATCCTGTATTTAAATTTTTTTAATTTCATGTTAATTAATTTTCTGCATTTTATTTCCTGCAATTTTATTCCTGCAATTTTATTCCTGCATTTTATTCCTGCATTTTATTTTCTGCATTTTATTTCCTGCTGTTATTCTCTGCTTTTAGTCTTGCTTTGTGGTTCGGGTTCATGGATGGTTCTTCTCGGGTTCATGGTGGTTCACATGAACCGAACCACCACAAACCCCCACCTACCACCACCCTTTCTATTTAAGCCCCCATCTCCTTCTCTCTCCTCATAACTCTCATTCTTCACCATTACTTCTTCTTCCTCTCACCACTCTCTTCCACCAACCAACAGCAGGCAAGTGCAATCTTGCTTCTTGCTTCCACTTGGAGAACCATTTTTATGGTTCATTTGTCTTCCTCTTGTGATTCTAAGAGAGTTTACTACTTAGCATTTTTGATTTCTGTGGCTTGTTTCTTCTAGATCTAAGTTGTTGTATTCTCGGCTGTCCATGGTTCTGAACCATGGGAACTTCATTTCTGGCTTGGGACGAAGGTTCCTGAGTCACGCACACGTCTTTACGTGTTAGCGTGTATTTTAGTCACGCTCACGTTATTACGTGTCTGCGTGAATTTTGAGTCACGCTCACGTTATTACGTGTCTGCGTGAGTTTTTAGTCACGCACACGTCTTTACGTGTTTGCGTGAATTTTAGTCACGCTCACGTTATTACGTGTCTGCGTGAATTTTGAGTCACGCTCACGTTATTACGTGTCTGCGTGAGTTTTTAGTCACGCACACGTCTTTACGTGTTTGCGTGAATTTTGAGTCACGCTCACGTTATTACGTGTCTGCGTGAATTTTGAGTCACGCTCACGTCTTGACGAGCGTGCGTGAATTTTCAGTCACGCACACGTCTTTACGTGCGTGCGTGAATTTTCAGTCACGCTCACGTCCTTGCATGCGTGCGTGAATTTTTAGTCACGCACATTTCTGCGTGCGTGCGTGAATTTCTTATCCCGCTTTTCACGCTCATACTCTCACGTCGTGCGTGCGTGAGTTACTTTTCACGCTCACGCTGTTTACACGCTCACTCCTACCTACTTGACTTGGCGTGACTTTTGGCCTTAGCATAGACTTGTTGGCGTGACTTCCTGACCTGGGTGTTTTTATTTGCTCTATAACTTATTCATTTAATGGTGGCATGATAATTCTTCTATTATATCCTTACGCCTTTTGGCATGAACTTGATAAAATCATGATATGTTAATATCATTAATACAGATTGTTATGTGGAATGCGTCTTGTGTCTTGATTGGTTTATGGATACCCAGTATGACTAGAACTTAACTCTGAGGAGTTATAGGCTCGACCCCATGTAATACTAATTGATTTTCATGCCTTGTCACTATTGATAATGATTGTGACATTGACTAATAATTGATCATGCGTTCCTAGTTGGAACTAAGAGACTGGCTAGTCGTCTTATTGAATTGATTGAATGAGACACGTTCATGTAATGAACTATTGCAATCGATTAGCCGATCCCGAATATTGGCATACAGGCACATGCAGGCTTCAAATTATTTATTTAGTTATTTATTTATCTTACAAAAACAGCATGTGTACTTTATGGTCAAGGCATGATTACTCCGTGGTTAGATTTGATTGTTGCATTACGCTATGTAAAACCTACAACCTAGCCGCACGGGTATCGTTGTAGAGTTGCACATATCGTACCCCGTACAAAAGTACTCATTTGAATGACCATGACCCACGGCATGGAACTTCACTCAACGTAGAGACTATTAAGTTAAATAAAATAATGATTGCATGGAGAGAATGGATTCCCGAGTTCTTACATGGCAGCCCTCTTGGGACTAGTAGTGCCCGACAGGCCGGCTGGTTCCCACAGATACTGTAAATCTGTCACACGGGCAGGGAACGGTATCTGCTTATATTATTAAATTGTACATGCTATATTAACGGCGGACGTCCCGCTGGGACTCGTCTAATTACATGATTGGCGCAATTGATTGATTGGATAGACTAGCCTTGCTCGCACATAGTAAGAACTGAGGAATCCCTATTTGCATAATTCCAGGATAACTTGGGACTCACAATAGCAAGCCGTAGTAGTTGATTGGCCGTTCAAGATGATTTGTTTGTGTACTGTACCTACTCTGTTGCCTAACTGAGATGATCAGAATGTCAGGACATGACGGGCCAACTTCTGTCCTTGTTTGGTTGGAAGGTTGGTTCGAAGCGTTGTGATGTTATGTGAATCCTAGTGGAGAGCAGAGATCTATTATTATATTCTCTTACTTACTGGTTTAATCCTTCATATCGTGCTCCCTTGTGGTACTTGCTATTAGAGGTCTAACCTCTCTGGTTTTGCATGGCCAGATTTAGAGCCAGTTCCCGAGGATTCAGCTTACTTCTACCTCCAAGATGGTCAATACTAGGGGAATGATCGCAGGAGGACTCGAGTGGGTTCCTTACTCCATCGCTCGTTTTGTTATTTACTTCATACTTAGCCGTTTGGCACCGACATGTTAGTCGGATTGTCTTGCACTTACTTTTGCATAATTGTAACTAAAGTCAGACTGCAGCTGATAACAATTGTGTATATGTTACTATACCATCTGGCTATGTTTTGTAAAGCCAGATCTCAAGAACATTTTGACTAAACGTTTGGGACGCCTTACTGCTTTATCTCACACGTTCTCTATTTTCTGTTTCTTGTTTGAATGATTGAGACAATAGATGTGAAGTGACCATAGTAAGACTTTCATGCACCCCCTCGTCTGGTTAGACAGCATTGATCGTATTATACGGTATTCATCTACCCGTAATACGTAGCTGGCTGAGTCATTCCCCCGCTCTCCAGTATTCTGGTTCTGGGGCGTGACACATAGATCTCCCATAAACTTGTATTTCTACCTAAAAGGTTAAACTGTGAGCTCCAACCGCATAGGCACATAAACCAATGGTTAATAAATATAAGATGATCAGATTATATATACATTAAGATGCATGGAATCCACATTGATTTTCCATTGACAATAATTCTTAGAACATAAGTACATCCATATAGGCATAAGGAATTCTAACAAGACAAAATAAAAATTTAATCGATAGAAATGATAATTGACCATCCGACTGTGAATGTCGATGTTTTGGGATTGGGTTCATACAAAGCTATGGCAAAGGTATATGAAGAAAGGATAACAGAAAACTTAACAATTGGTACTATCTGACGCAGAAACATCAAACATCTACAAATTTATCAATGAGTATTTATTTTTGTGGCACTCTATCCATGGCCTTTAATCAGAACTTCAGATGTAAGTGATAACTTGCAAACCTATCATCTAAAGTGGTCATATATCACTCTTTCAACATGTAACTCGTTCAAATAAAAATTCCAGTTAATTGATTGTGAGATTATCAATCCTGTCATTTTAGAAAGGGGCTCGATATTGGGGAGAGGAAAACTGCCAGAAATATGCCTCACCTGTGAAACTTCATAAAAGCATTCCAGATAAAAGAAAGTTGGCTGCCAACAGAATAAAAGACATCTAGCATTTCTTCCTTAGATAGTGAATACAGCATAACATCGTTAACAACATCAACAGTACCATCTGACTTCTGCAAAAGCAATGATAAAGGCATCAACGCTAAAGGCATCACTTAATCAGCTATGGAACACCTAGAACATTATGCACATATTCAACAGTTAATCAACAGTACCTCTAGTACATTCTGTAAGATGCCAGTCAATTGGCCTACTCCCTTCTTCTTCCCAGAACAGCTCCTGCTGGCAGTAGGTACATCTGGTCTTGAAGAAGGACCAATCAACTCGAATCTACCAAGATTCAAGTCCACAGCATATAATTCATCTATTGTCTTTCCAATTGCACTGCTGATCTTTTCAAGTTCTTCAAGAAGTACTTCTCGTGATATTAATAATGCTTTGACAAGCTCAATTGCTTTTGAACCAAATCCTTGACCCAATATCTGAACATAAAGCATTAAGGTTTAGCTCAATTTCCACTTTTCCAGTATATATGAATTGCCGCAAATTAGTGACCTAAACTAGAGAGTAGAAAGGGCTTAAATAATAGGTGTCTTTAGCAATTCATATCCAGTCAAATGCTGTCATGCTATACTATACAGCTTTCCTGCTTTATTAGATACCGATACGAGCATGCCAGCAGCAACGTAAATTTCAAAGACATCCAAAACTGCATAGATGCTAACTCGAAAATCATCGGATCAGTTGAGTAGTTTCCCATCATCCCAAGTATACAAATTTGCACACTGGCTCAAGCTTGAATGACATCCACATTACTTGATTTGTTGTTTAAGTTACTGCTTAGTTATCACTTTGTAAGCCCAACAGAAATATAGCTTTTACCCAGTGGTGGTCATGTTATAGATGAAGCTGACAATTGAGTAGAAGAGAGCAGACAACTATCATGCTATTAGGAACTGGTTGCAACTATTGCATAAAGTTTAATACCCATCACAACAAATACCTTTTCTAACTCATGAAATTACCAACAAAGGTTTGTATGAACCAATAAAAATATGCAAGAATAAGAAAATTCAGTCACACTTACTTGACTGGGATCTTCATAATGCTCCTCAGGAACGTTTCCAATCATCTGTGACTTGCTGAAATATATGAAGTCAATTGTATGACAAACATGTGCTCGAACAATCTCTCAAATACACCTTCAAAAACAGAAAATCACAAACCTGGGTACCTTCTGCGGAGGTGTATGCGAACCAGCTTTTAGAAGAACAGCGTGTATGCTCAGATCAACTAGCACTGCATGGAAAGCATCAAAGTGAACAGGACAGTATGAATGCAAACCGAGGAGTGCTTTTGGAGGAATCCGGAACTCATGGATAGCAGCAGGAAATGCATCAAACAAAGCATGTATCTCAGCACTGTGACAGGAACAGAAAGAATTTAGATGCGACTGCACCAAATATTTAGTTCACACACTATGTCAATTATTCATAAGGAATAACTGCTATCCTAGAAAAAGTATATATCTTAGGCTTGTCCACTCACCCATTTTCTAATATTGGGGCATACATAAGCTCGAATTTCAGTATTACTGCTGATGTTGATGGCTTCTGGAAAGTGAAAGATGCGAATATTAGCAGCCAGTCATATGGAAAGTAGCCTCCAAGAAAATGAACATCAGACAAGGTAAATGAGAAACTAGTAAGACTGAACATATGTACACGAACAGTTAGATTAAATGTGCTAACCTCATCTCGTCTGAGATTTAGATTAAAAGAGACCATAACAGAAAGAACGACATCCTGTCTAGCATATTTGATTTTGAAGGGCTGTGTAGAGAAACTTTGTTCAGAATCATTTATCCTCCAAACTCCGAAAACATCTTCTGAAGGTAAATCAGGAGCTGCACAACCCACCTACCATGTCATTATCCATTAGGTGAAGCTCAAATAACAAAAAAATATCAAATATTAAAGGGTGGTATAACTTTGAGAATAATGCAATGTACCAGCTCTTTCCTCCCAACTAAAACCTTATGCAAGAGTGCTTCATTAGTCTCAAAGACTCAAACTACTCCACGAACTAGTTCAACAAACTCAATTATTGTAGACTACAAACACATGCAGTAGAAAAGATGAGAACATATGCCTAAAAACTAAAATTATTCGTTCTCCAAAAAAAAAAGTAAGATTATTGGTAGTTTATATGTAAGTTATGTTTAAGGTTTAACTTTAGACAACCCCAGATAATTTTGGGAAAAAGATGATCATGCAACTTTTCCCTTTATCCAGGTACTACATAGATGGAGTCATGCACACAAACAAATTGTAGAAGTAAAGGAGACTGTTTCAGCAGAATGAGCACAAGCAACATTTTGAATAGATGACTGCAGTTGGACAAGAGTTAGGAAGTAAGAGGAAAGAGTTGTAGGAAATAGCTGACAAATCGACTGCATAGAGGACATGATGACAATTAAGAATATATCAGGAAAATTGACTGATATATATATATATATAACATGGAGTTTCTCTTGCTCCATAGCCGACCTAATTGTGATGGGAGGCTTGGATGATGATGATGATATGTGTGTGTATCAGCATCCAATAAACAAAATGAAAAATAGGTGTATGACATTATTAAAGCAAAAAACAAATAGCATGTAATTTGGACGTACAAAGACCTTACCCCATTTACAGAAAACTATTATCAAGTTCCGAATCTGTACCTCCAGGATGCAAGAGTAAGACCTTATCATCACAACAGTGTAGTCAAAGGCGCGCCCCAGGCGCGCCTTGATCCTAGGTGCAGGGACAGCGCCTCAGTGTAGTCCAGGCGAGGCACATTTCGTAAGACGCGCCTTTTCCTGAGGCGCATGAAGGTTAAGGCGCGCCCGGGGAATTTTTTTTAATTGTTTCTTTAATACTTTATTTTAGATACTTTTTTTTTCTGTTTTTTATACTGTTTTGTACGGTATTTTTTAATACTGTTTTTTATTTACCTTTTTACTGTTTTTGTATAATGTTTATTTTGTATATTGTTTTTTTACTTTTTTTTATATTGTTCCTGCAAACAAAATTCTCACTATTTGTTTGTTTTATTTCTTACCTTAGTAATTTAGTTCATATATATCATTTCCATCTTTTGATGAAATCAAGTCCTATTAATTGGAATTATCTTTACAAAGCACTTGAAGAATATCTTAAAATTTTAATTCAAAGGGTACTATATATATATATATATATATATATATATATATATATATATATATATATATATATATATATATTGCGCCTTGCATCGCTCGGACGTGTGCCTTAAGTGCGCCTTGCGCCTCGGATGATATGGACCCTTTGCGCCTCGAGTGCGCCTTTGACTACCTTGCGTCACAAGCAACGTTCTTAAAAGAAAACGCCTAGACAACCTAAGACCATGCAACTAAACTAAGAAAGGGCAAGTATTCCTTGTGGCTAGAAAGCTACGTAGGTTGCCAAGGTGCCTGCCAGGGTGCCGCTTACACAGGTTTATATACCCGATCAAAGCACACTAGCTCGAAGTAGTGTCAGGTTTTATGAGTTATGAGGTAGGATGAGCAACATTTTTGAACCCATTTAACCTACAGAAGGTAAGTCAAAAACTCATAACGCCAGATCCCTTATACCTTCCCTATTCTCTTTCTCACCCTAATATCTCAAACTGGTAACTCCAGTGACGTGCTTCTCCAGTAATATTCAAAGGTGGCGGGTGACCTCCTGTTCAGGTAAGTACAAAATTCTTTCTTTCAGCCTTTTTTCTGCTTTTATAGTCAAATCTAGTCCTCCATCATCCCTTCTTTTTCCTTTTCCTCCAGCCTCTTTTTACAAAATGATCAAACTCCAAACCTCCTATTTCCTATTTTCCCTCTACTTTTAGTCTCCTTTCCCTCTACTCCGTAGTTATTGCTTAAAATTCTGTAGTTATGATTTGTGGAGTTTGAAATATTTTGATTCATGGTAAACTTCTACAAGTATCTACTGCTTGAATTTTCTGTTATCATTCACTTGGCTAGTGTTCAAATTTTTTTGTAATTAGTTACTGCTGAAAACTTTCCATAGTACTAGTTACTATGTATTTAATGTACATGTTTCTGTAATTACTAATTCTTTTGTGACGTTCTTAATTTAGGAACTTCTCAGTATTATTTTCTGTTTTAAATATGCATTTCCCTGATTTTTATTATATTCCAATTTTTATTTATTTTTAAGTTCAAGAAATGTGTAATTCAATCTATGCCACTAGGTGCTAGCACCCCAGCCACCTACTGGCCGCTTTCTGTTGTAAAACATCGATGCAAAGTGAAGAGTGAAGCCCTCGTGAATGCACATGTGATATGTGTGTAAAAACTACTGTTTCATTTACAACAATGATGGTATAGTTTGATATCAAAATATTCACACAAAATCATGAGTTATGGACTTAGTTTGAGAAAACTGTTTTGTCTGAGTTCTTACAATGAAATTACATTGAAACTACAAGTGTCGGATAGTGATAGGGTATATTTTGGAAAGTTCTAAAAGTTAGGACAAACATGAAGTTGTATCCACCATGTCACGTGTCAGTAAAGTATTACAGGTACAGCACTTCTATTAAAGTTTTACCAAGCATCATCGATGTGAAGATGCAGCGGTCCAGTATGTTAAATGATATCAGTTGGTAACTTCGACTTTGTAACCATGTTTTTACTATCCAATCAAAACAAAGTAGAAAATTTATGCTTCCATGAAGATACATTCTGCAAGTAGGCAACTAGGCATGTTGTATTCTTCAGATTCCAAACAAGAAATTGAGTCCCAGGTTACCAACACAAAATCCTTCAAAATGAGCAACTGTAAGATTAAAATATCATTTGAAAAGTGTGAATTTAGGTGAAATTCATATAGATACTTAAACAATGAATGATTACCTAAATATAAGATGAATGCATCATTTCTGATTACATTTAATAATCTACTCAATCGCATACAAAAGTTGGTTGCAATGCATAATAAGCTGTGGGGCTAATTCAGAAATAAATTGACAATAGTGATCAACCTAACCAGTGACCCTAATACAACATTTTTAATTACATCAAGCCACCAGCCACAATTGACAAGTAAAATAATCCCATCAAATTTAACTAATCACACAAATGTATTTCTATAATCTCAATTTGCCTTATATCTCCCCGCACCACTAGGTTATGATTCAATTTGCTGTACCACTTATCATATCAAAATGACTTTTTTCAGGAACATAAGAAAATGTAACATCCCAAACTTATTTTCTACCAAGCCACTAGCAACAGAAACCAGTCGAGGAATACCCTAAACATTCACATAAGCTGATAAGCAACGCAAAGATATCGTTTGACAACTGTGGTTTCAAGATTGCATCTTGAAGGTCACTGAAGGGAGAAGCAGACAGTCTCACAATAAATGGGAATAAATTTGCATAAATCTTAGACCCTTGCGAGACCCGATATTAGTGGAAGTCTCGTGGTAGTCAGATGCCAATTTATGTTTTTCTTATTGACATACCTGTTACCACCTAATTTCATATTATTTCAACTCATGTTTGACCTTTTTTGCTATAATTGACATATCAGAAAGAATAAGTGTCTTCATGCTGCTCGACTCTCACACCAAAGCACCCAGGACAGTCTCTCAGTGTCAAAGCTTATTTTGCATCAGTCAAGGAATCCACTAAAAAGTTAACATAAAACACCAAATTGTACTTATGAATTATGAAAAATTCAAGCTTAAATTTAATTCTTAACAGTCATATTACTTGCAACTTCAATTAGTCGTCACTTAATAACTTATGCTATTGTCATCAACATAACAGCTACAACAGGGCTTCACACATAAAACCCCTTAATCTACACTAACCAGGAAAACACGCTTATAAATCAAACTAAGATTATATCTCCTTTTTATCAGCACAATAACATTTATTATTTCGATTCAACGTTATCACTTAATTTCATTTCAAGAAATATCATCAACCTCAGTAGCCATTGGACATTAATGTCACAAGGCTTATTTCCTGTAAAGCCACTGGCATGCGTAACCAATAAAGGAATCCTCTTACATTTACTTAAGGCCACTTTATTGGACTTATAATTTCAATCTGAGCTGATATTTACTATCATGATATCATCACTGGTCATATTATAATATAATTTGTTGTTGTCATTCGTAAGCTGCTTCGATCAACATATCCATTACAATAGGCCGTAACATTTCAAACTTATTTCCTGTCAAATCATTATCAACCATATAAATGGGAAGAAATACACATAAGCCAACCAAACACACTTATTTCAATCTGAGCTTATATCAAACCTGTAGTCAATGTCATAAAATTATAATACAATGTGGTGTTTTTGCTTGCAATTTCCCTTGACTACTTAACATAACCACTGGAATAAGCCTTGATTGCACTTTTATCCTGTCTTATTTGGAATGAAATGGAAATATTCTAATTCCAAACTCGAATATGTTTCTATTCTAGGAGAGAGTAAAGGCAAATATTGCCATATTTAGGGCAAATCACCAATCGTGCACCACCAATTTGGCAATAACTACCCATGCACCAGTTGTTTTTCCTACTCCTTTTCCATCCAAACACAAATTTGGATAATTACATGTCGTCCTAACACATCGAAATGCTACTTACAGACTAAAGAGAAGAGAAAGCAAGTGTTGCTCTACTAAATCTATTTCAAGGTTATGCCACGCAGTGGTTTCCATGTTCACACGTGTGGGGCCCGTGTTCTGATTCTATGGAGTGAAAAGATCTGGCCTAAAGGAAAGAGAAAATCCATAAATATGAACTCGTTAGAGGACAAAAACTGAACCCTTTTGACCCAAAAAGGAGCCTATTGTGAATATAAATTATTCCCATCTCTCTTCTTGTAGAAAAAGTAAATGGTCACGTTATTAAGAACTCTTAATAATCCTTTCCATTATCTCTTGTTAATGGAACCATTCACATCACGTCAACTACTAACTACAAAGGCTATATACACTAGTTTAGCGCTTATAAATAATGTATATCGCTCGGCATACCAGAATGTACCACAGATCTGGCAAGTGAAACCACCGACACATTTGGACACCTCGAGCTTATTTCTTATTAATCTGCTAGCCACCGTTAACGAGCAAAAGAATGCCCTTAAATTCACACAATATCAAATTTTTTAAGTTTACATCACTCCTAACTACACTCGATAATCAATATTTTCGTCAATGTGACGAATCAAATTCCAAATGCACACAAAATCTTGTCATGTGCACTAGTTATCACAGTACCTTCGTACTGCACGACTCTCGACGGAGTGCCGCGAGTCTCTCTCTCGCTGTCCTCCCATCTCAAGCTGATCTTTATCTGATACCACCTGCACACAATGCCCACCAAAACCCAACAATTACGCGAACAATTCAACCAAAACTTGAACAAACACAATATGTTAAGACTCTTGGTCTCGTCGATCACCCTTGCTGGAAGAGATCCAGGTTGTGGAATCTGTGGATGTAGATCGCGATCTCGTGCGTGGTCTCCAACATGTCCGGCTGCCGGAACCCGACCTGCCTCCTCCTCCTCCGCCGCGACGAAGCTTTCGAGCTGCTGGCGAACCTCTTCGGGAGCGGGGTCTCTGGATCCAAACCGACGAAACATCTCATCCGCCGAAACATATGTGTTCGGCGAAGCGGATCGTCCCCGAAATACGCATCCCTAATGCCCAAATATTCGTCGGAGTTCTTCAGAAATCCGGGGATCAAACCATCAAAATTTCTAGGGTTAGGGTTCCGGTGAGGGTGTGTAGAAGTCCGGTCAGATTTCTAGGGTTAGTTTCGGAAGAAAAATTAGGGTTTGACGTGATGGGAGAACATGGAAGAACGGAGAGGGGGAGGTGGGAGAGGAAGAGGAAAGGTGCTCTAAATAACAGAACATTTTATATATGATATAAATTTAACAAAAATAGGTTGTAGGAGCTACGAAGAGAAATTTACAAAAAAAATCTTATGGAGAGACAAATCCCCATCGGGATTGACGCATTTTGCCCATTAGAATGTTTTTAAAACAGAAATTTTCATAGGGGGTAAAAAAGTTTACAAAAATTATAAAAAAAGTAACAAGTTTGGAGAAATTGTGGAGTGGGTAACGAAGTTCCATCATCGATGGCGCGCCATCTTCGGGTACCAAACGCTGAAAGAACGCGCCATCATTGATGGCGCGCTTTGTTTGCTGTTGCTATGGTCAAAGGAGGACGAGGCTACATCGAAAGACGCGAAAGACGCGCCTGCGCTTTTGTCAGGTCACCGAAAGACGCGCCATCATTGATGGCGCGTTGTGTTTGCGTCGTATATGACGCGCCATCAGTGGTGGCGCGCTCTGGCGCGCGTTGACTGCTTTGTAGTGATTCAGTGACTTTGCAGTGATTCAGTGGCTTTACAGTGTGACGTGGGAAGCGTGCCCATGAATGATGGCGCGCCATCAGAGGGGGTGGCAGGGTGAAGTTTTGGAGGAAAATTGTTTGGCAGCATTTGGCAGCATCTCTTTCTCTCTTCGTCTATAAATTTCTCCTTCTTTCTTCTTCCTCACATAATTTAGACAGCACCTTCCTCACATAATTTAGACAGCACCAGAGCACCTCTTTCTCTTATTCTTCATCTTCATCTTCATCTTCATCTTCATCCTCTTTTTCTAATGTAAGTAACTCTTGAACAAGAGTAAATTTTGAATTTATTTCAACATTTGTATTACTAATTGTATTTTCGAAAAAATGTAACAGATGAATCCACCGAATGACGGATTTATTCCCGGGGGACCGACTACAGAAATCGTGAAACAGGAAAGATAAACTCATATATCTAAGTTAGTTTTTGAGGGGAAGGTAAATTTTAAAATGGTAACTCTCGTTATTCTGTATTATTTATTTATTTTACATAAATGTAACAAATAAAATTCGCTTGTAGTTATATGATTATCCTTCCGAGGCTCGAACACGGGAGCATGGAAGTTGGAGGAATCAGAGAAGGTATCAGACATGGGAGTTAATTGATGATCAAAAGCAGTTGGTGCGTTCATTTGGATTTCATTATCTGGATGAAATTCAAATTTTAGTCCACGATGTTCACCTCATATTTAGTCTTGCTGAGCGTTGGTGGCCTCAACGCAACGCATTTCAGTTGCCTGTTGGTGAAATGACAATCACACTCTGGGATGTCGCAAATATTCTAGGATTACCTATTACAGGTGAACCAATATATTTTGATACACATTTAAATCCGTGTGAAATAGTCAGGAGATATCTAGGCATTACGTCCCCTGCGGACCTAGGAGCAAGGAGTTTTGTCACGATAACTTGGCTTCGGGGTAATTTTATGGATTTAGATAGGACTATCGACGGTCCAGTCGCGGTCAATGATTACAGGGTATGTCCCTCTTTGGTATTTTTGGCTAATATTTATTAATTTTAATAGCGAGTTAATTTTAATATGTTAGTTTCATAATTTGCAGATACTTTGCTGTACTAGAGCATATTTGCTCTGTTTGTCCTGGGCAATGTTATTTTCCGATGGACAGGGAAATAGAATAAACGTACGACTGCTACCATTCTTAGATGATCTTAAAGTACCTACTCGTCATGCATGGAGAGCTGCTACATTAGCGTATCTATATGACAGCTTGACGGAATTTGCAAGATCGAATGGTTCCAAAAATTTGTGTGGGTGCGCGACCCTGGTTCAGGTAATGGAAAATCAATATCTAAATTGATTTCAATTATATACATTTTCTTGAATATCGAATTATTTCTGTCGTAGGTATGGTGTTACGAACATTTTTTTATTGGTCGACCTGTAACCAGCATTCCAAGTGATATTGGAATTTTTCCGCTTGCTACGCGATGGGCCACAAATGTAGTGGACCCACATCATAATTTACACAGAGATGTTTCACTGTATCGGGAAGAATTTGATACGTTGCAGTGGAATGAGGTAACTAATAAATTTAGTATAGTCATTCCAGTTAATAATTTGGTACAAATTTATAATGAATAATTGTCTTTCCATAGGTTATATGGATACCCTACTCGGATGATGATTAATTGACTTTCCATAGGTTATATGGATACCCTACTCGGATGATGTTTTAATCCAATTGTTAAAACATTCAGCAAGATTAGAAGTGTTAATATCTAATCTAGGACAAGGAGCATATGCTGTAATCCAATGTGCAAAATGACGATTTTCATCATTTGTACCAATAAGCTAATTGTACATCGTCATGTTCTCTGCTTTAATTATCTCGAACAAGTACTGTGCATCTGTTTCATTATATGATCTAGCAAGCGAGTCTAACAACCGATGAAATTTTTTCTCTCTCACAATAGACTTCATATTCTGCTTAAAATGTTGAATGCAAAAAAATGAGGCGATTCTGGAAATATATTTCGCATAGCATGTATTAATCCTTTTTGCTTGTCAGAAATAAATGAGATACTACTCCAATCATTAAAATAACTTTCAAATGATAGTCTAAGACCATTTAAAAACCAAGACCAAGAATCAGTATTCTCACCTTCGGCAACAGCATAAGCAATAGGATACAATTGATAATTAGGATCATGAGCACAAGCAATAAATAAAATACCTTGATATTTAGATGAAAGAAAAGTGGCATCAGTGCTAATAACAGGTAAACAACCCCTTAAAAATCCATCAATACACGCCTTAAAGCAAATAAATATTCTCTCAAACTTGTTGCTTTCGGAAGTCTTGATAAAACATCTACTACCTGGATTCGATTCCATAATTCTAAAACCATACTCCTCAAGGCCAGCATATGCCTCAACATAACTACCATTTATTTCACGTAATGCCATTTCTCGGGCTCGCCATGCTTTAGAGTATGTAATATGTATACGATGTTCTCTAAATATATCATTCACAATTTGTGATGCACTATATGACGGATTATCTCTAATTAAATTAACTATTTTTGTCTTAACCCATGCACCGGTAGCTAGTCGATGACGTCCTGTCGTAAGTCCACTTAAACAAGAATGACGACTTTCTAGTGTACTAACTTTAACTATTTGTCCTTTTCCTATAGATTTGGCATATACTCTCCAATGACAATTCTGTTTATCACAATTATATATAATTCCATGGAAATTATTCATAGCACTGGCTGAACAACTAAAATTATGCTGAATTGCTAAATTACTTATAAAATTCTAAATTTCGCACGAGTGTCGAATGTTTGTCCTACAAATAATTCAGGAGTGCCAGAATTATCAGTACTATCATCATCTATCTCATAACCAGTATTTTCAATTAAATCATCACTATTTTTATTGTCATCATCATTATCATCATTATCATCATCATCATCATCATCAGCATAATCATCATCATCATTATGTTCATCTTGTAAGGGAGCAATTGTTTGAGAAGAACTAGCACCTGTGTTAACATGTGGGTAATTAGAAACAAATTCATCACTAGTTCTATTAGCAAATGATGAAACTTGAGTAACATATAAACTAATATAAGGTGATTGTGAATTAATCTCAACAATAAAATTCCATGCTTCTTCACCATCTATCAATAAACATGTGGAACCAAAAACAGACTTTAAAATAAATTGATAATTAATAGAAAAACGCGTTGAAATTAAATTGCATAAATTTTCTAAGGTAATATGGCGATAAGTTGTAAAAAATTGGGTGTCACCTCATTCGTAAGTTAACCCATTTACTCTACCACCATGTGAGCAGACTATTTTAATATTATGATCCATGGAAAAAATAAGTTGGTTGACAATGTTTAGCTAATAGAGAAGGAGAACTTGTAAGAGGGAGAGAAGCTTCAGAGGGAGATACTGGCTTCCGTGAGGAGTTGGAAGCTTGTAAGAGGGAGATACTAGCTTCTGAAGACTTGCGCTTCCAAGCTTCAGAGGAGTGCTTCTGTGAGAGATAGGAGAAAGAGTTGTGTGCTTCTGTAAGAGATAGGAGATGTGTTTGCGTAGAGAGAGAGTTAACACTGTAATATATAGACGACGAGAATAGAGACGTTAAAATGTAGACGTTGGGAAAAGCGCGCCAGAAATGTTGGCGCACTCTACTTTACATATAGCCGTTGGAAGTGCAGGGGAGAAGGACATGTAGCCGTTGGATGTAGCCGTTGGGAGAGCGGGACATGGATATGTGGGAGCGCGCCATCATTGATGGAGCTCTCTGACTTTTTCCCTCCCATTCCTAGCCTTGGCTCACCTGGCACGTGGACAACGCGCCATGGCCCATGGCTCCCCCTGGAGCGTGCCATGGTCCATGGCGCTCCACTGGCTCTCCCCACTTCACGTGGCCCTGAACCCTGAACCCCACCTGAACCCCACATGGTACCCGTCCTGAACCAATGGCAGCGCGCCAAGGGCCATGGCTCCCCCTGGAACGCGCCATGGCCCATGGCTCTCCCAAGGAAAGATAGTGTGCGGTTCGCCAGCGCGCCATCGGAGATGTCGCTTCGTTACGCTATACGTAATTTACATAAACTTATTACTTTTTTCGAAATTTCGGTAAATTTCTTTACTTTATATGAAAATTTCTGTTTTTAAAACCAATTATGCTATTTGGCTTTCAAAACATTTGGATGATACTATCTTCCATTATGTGACATCTGATATGGCAGTTGACATAACAGCTAACATGACAAATTTTAATCAAAAAAATTATTTACCCAAATTTTTTAATGTTAATATTAATGTTAATATAAATGTTAATATTAATATTAATTTTAATGTTAATATTAATTTTAATATTAATATTGATGTTAATTTTAATGTTAAGGTTAATTTTAATTTTAATGTCAAGGTTAATCTTAATGTTAATTATCATGTTAATTTAATATTAATATTAATGTTAATGTTAAATTTTATCATGTTAGCAATCATGTCATATGCCACATAATAGAAGATGGTAGCATCCAATTTTTTTTTTTAGCCAAATAGCATTTTTTTTAAAACGAAATAGGACATTAACTATCATATACTTTATGCTTATCTTCTACTACATATGTCTAAGTAGTATGTATATCATATTATCATGGTCCTTTCTATTTTTTAAAAAATAATTATATAAAAATTGTCGAAAAAATAATTTTAAATTTGTTATATATATTTAATATGGAGAATCGAACTCAACCAAACAATAAAAGTACCTCACATCTTAACCACATGAGTTAGAAGAAATATTTGACTATAATTGAATAATATTACGTTATTATACATGTGAAGCACGTGCATTTACTAGTTATACTAATCATTTTTATTTTTAAACTAATCGTACAAATCATTCATATATTTTATATATTTTTTATAAATAATTATAACACTAACCACCAATATGTTTTATTTTTTTAAAATGAGGAATAGTCCATGTAGTTAGTTCCAAAATAAGAATAGTCTATGTAAGTACCCATGAAACATAGAAGTTTGTGTATTTATTTTTAAAAAATAAATAAGCATCTTAATACATTGTATTTTTAAAAATAATTTTTCCTTTTAAAACAAAAGCAAAAACACGGTGGTAGATGCACAAGTTTTTGTACAAGCGGTTGCCACCCATTAGAGCATCATTAGTAGTTGGAACTCTCCAATGCAATTTGGAGTCCAAAATTTCAAAAAAAAGGTAAATGTAGAACGGGTTGGGTTTGTATGAGAATAGTAGGAAATGATAAAGTGAGCTCCGGTCCCAAAAATTGTGTGGTCAAAAATTAATGTAGGAAAAAAATAATATAAAGTTTAGAATCTAGAAAATTGGGCTCCAAATTGTAACTTACTATTTTACAAAACGAATTTCTACAATCTAGAATCTAGAAATTGGGAGACCCAACTCTTAGCACCCATGGATGGATTGGGACCGAAATTGTAGAAATTGAGACTAGAGATGAGACTTATTATTCTACAAAATGAGCCTACATTCTAAATCTAGAATCTAGAAAATGGGATGGGCCTTACTAATGATGCTCTTACTATATGGATTTTAGAGTGTTGTTGTAGTCTAGGGATATGTATTTTTAAGATTTTTTAAAATTAATAAAAGAAAACATTTCTATAGAGGATATATTTTTTAAAATTAAATGAACTAGCAAATATCTATTAACATGTATGTGAGTACTGATCTAAAAAACAATGGCATATGAAAGTTTACATCTTTTTTCACTTGTTATTACTCGATTTCAACCGACGAGATCGTTATGACCGCACTTTTACGTGGAATCAACTCGAGGTGAAGTATACGAGTGTATTCACTCGAACAAGATATCTTTTCATTTGTTGTTTTGTTAACTTTCTTTCTATACGATATCAAGAAGTCGGTATCGAACATTTGCTCCTTATTAGGTGTAGTATGCACTCATTATCCCATCATGTAGATGAGGGTGGGGCCTGGTAAGAAGCTTACTTAAAAAATTTTGGAAAAAAAAAAAAAAAAAAGTAGAAAGAAAAATAAAATTATAAATCACCTATAGAGCAAACTTTATTAATATGTTCGTGAGTAATTTTTGGCAATCCTTAAGATATGACTGTCAAAGTTTTGACAATCATTTATATTGTCATGACTTGCCAAATTTTTATAGTCTTACTTCGTCTTATACGGGACTACTTTGAATTCCCAGATTCAAAACTCAATTAATGATGTTCAAAACATAAATAGTCCCAAATTGGACTAGTCTACTATAAGGCCTCGTTTGGTTCGCGGAATGGAAGGGAAAGAAAATCAATTCCTTGTCATTTCCTTTCCTTTGGAAAACTTTAATTCCTATTGATTTTTCTTTCCGATGTTTGGCAATGCCAAGGAATTTGGAAAGGAAAGTGAATACTTCAATGTAGGAAAGTGATTCCTTCCTTAGATGGATGGAATCACTTTCCCCCCTAATTTTTCTTCCATTGGGAATCACTTTCCTTTCCTCCTCAATTTCTTGGACACCCAAACGTAGGAAAGTAATCACTTTCCATTCCCAACCGGGAGATTCCGCGAACCAAACGAGGCCTAAAACCATTAATTGTGAAATACAAGTGAAAAAAGAACATTGATTTGACTTTAAATACAAGAATCTAATATATATATAGATTTGAAAAACCTGGAATCTAAAAAAGAACTTATAGCTGATGAATATTTAAATTAATTGTGAATGATATGTAGTTTTGTGATCTCTGCTAAGAAATTTAGGATTGCAAGAATAGAGTAAAAAGTGCATGAGGGATAAGAAAGAGATGATTGTTTTACTAGGAAATGTACTGCTCCTAATTAGTGGTAGAGGGGTAGTAGGACAAATTGGGTCAGTCGACCCGACTCAAATAATTATATATATATATATATATATATATATATATATATATATATATATATATATAATCTTTTGTGTATTGTGGTAAAAGATAGTTTTTACATATATAGGAACTTAAATTGTAATAAAACAAAGCTGAAATTAAAAATACGTAAACGCACAATACAAACCCTCTATCCCTCGACACTCCCACGTTGCCTCTCTCTCTCTCTCTCTCTCTCTCTCTCTCTCTCTCTCTGTACGGTATGTCATCGACTCATCTCACATCCATGAATGCTTAATCGATTGTTAACCGTCGTACCTTTATCATCTACTATGTTTGGTAACATACATTGAGCAAA
This sequence comes from Iris pallida, assembly GCA_029216955.1. NCBI lineage: Eukaryota > Viridiplantae > Streptophyta > Magnoliopsida > Asparagales > Iridaceae > Iris > Iris pallida. The sequence goes on from JANAVB010013596.1 coordinate 1,872,852, forward strand.
ACATTTTATGTATAAGTTAAAATTGTGGACATCTTACAACATTTTTAAAATATAAAACCTCTTAAGAATTCATTGTAAACAATTATTGTGTAATATGATGTAATACAATCATTAAAATATATTTATTTTATGTTTTTCTTTTTATTTATAAATTTTTTGGATTAAAAAATTACAACCAAATTCTTCCATGATCCTAAACACTTTTATTGGTTGCCACCTAACAAAAACTAAAAAATAGTGGCGTTGCCCCTACCCTAAGAACAAAACATAACATAGGGTTTAAGCTCCCCTTCTATCCCGAGGGGTTTAAGCCTCCATTTTCATCACACACACACACTTCTTGTTTCCTCACAAAATGAGAATCCTAACCCTAATTTCCCGAAACCTAACCCTAACGTCTCCCCCTTCCCCCGTCCGCCTCTCCTTCCTCCTCTTCCACTCCAGCCCCTGCGAAGAGTCATCCCTCCGGCGGCGGCCCGAGCCCCTCCCCAGGAGGAACTACGAGGAGGAGAACCGGGCGGTGAAGGTGACCGTGTGGTGGGACTTCGAGAACTGCTCCGTCCCTGTCGGTATCAACGTCGAGCGAGTCGCCGGACGGATCACGGCCGCGCTCCGCTCCACCGGGATCAAGGGGCCCGTCACCATCACCGCGTTTGGCGACGTGGCCCAGATGTCGCGAGCCACGCAGGAGGCGCTCACCTCCACCGGAGTCTGCCTCAACCACGTGCCACACCGTCGGTTCCCCCTTTTGCAATTTAACCCCTTTAATTTAGATTTTTTTTTTTGACGGAATTTTGTTCCTATATATCGTCTGGCTGAAAGTTTGGAGCTTGATAGTTCAATTAGTACTTGGTTGCTTAATGTTCAGTGATTATGCTGAAAACTTCATACTTTATAGGAAATAGTCAAAATTGCGTTTTTTGCCAAAATAATATTGGAGTTTGGCGGAAAACAATAAATGGTTATTTTATGTAGTTTGGGAGCTCATTTAGAAGTTATGTAAATTGGTATATATTATTCTTAGTTCCATATTTTATCTTGCATTTTGACCATAATTATGTTTTGAACTTTAGAGAGAGTTTTTTGAAAACAAAATGATACATTTTCTTAAAACCAAAGAACCCTTTATTATAATAAATTTTCAAAACTTACAGAGCTACCTCTTGATACTAAAATGAGATATATGTTTCTGAATGTACGGTGCGGCAAATGCTCCCAAAAGCACGTGGAGTGCTTGCTATCATAGAACGCTCAGTAAATTTGATGTGTTTAATATTAAGTACTCTGTTATAAGAAACGCCATAATAACTAGAAAAAGAGCTCAGTATTCTAGAAACAAGTTACCATAACATGATAGGAACAAAATTTCAAATTCCCATTCCTTCAGTTCTTCACGACTTTGTACCTCAAAATGTGAAAGATATATCTGTTACATCATTACATTTGATATGATTGAGTTTGAAGAAGCATTTGGTTAGTTTATTGATCGTATATTTAAATACTAGTACTAGATTTTTCACTGCCCACGGAATGTTTTCTGTATAATAATGTTCTTGAAAGTATGGTGTGACAAGTGCTTATAATTTCTTAAAGCACATGGAATGCTTACTATCGTAGGAGGCAGAATAAGTTTTATAAGTTCAGTTTTAAGTACTTTGTTTAAACATCAAAACAGGTTATGAGAACATGAACAGGAATAAATTGTCATTTCCCCCCTCTCTTTTTTCTTATGACTTGATAACCCAAAATATGATATATATATATATATATATATATATATATATATATATATATATATGGTTGAATTTAAAGAAAAGCCTGTTAGTTTCTTGCCTCTACCTCTCTATGTTCATCATGACAAGTTCATACAAGTTTCGACCACATATCGCTCATGCGTAGCACTTAGTACCCCAAACTTGAAATATATGGCTGCTGTACACGATATATGCCATTTTCGTGTAGGAATCTTATGTTTGTTATGTTTTCTGACTTCTATGATTAAAACAGAAGTTCAAAATCAGATAATTATATTCTCCATTTAGAAATAGCTATTAACTTGGCAGAAAATTAAGGCATGTCCAATGTTAATTTTAGTTTTTATTGCCTTCTGTTCATCTTAACTGGGAATAGTATGTTCTGTAATGAAGTTATATTAATGACATTTATGTCTCTTCAATTTTCTTTTTAGCATTTTTTATATGAATAGACTTGTTTTGTCTGCTAGAACTTCTCACATGCTTACCCGGTACAGGTGGAAAGAACAGTTCTGACAGGTCCTTTATGGCTGATATTGTCTACTGGGTTACTCAGAATCCACCTCCTGCGCACTTCTTCTTGATATCGGGTGACAAGGACTTTGCTAATATTCTTCATCGATTAAGGATGAGCAACTACAACATACTCCTCTCCAGCAATGATTGTGCGACACCGGTCCTCTGCAGTGCTGCAACAGTTATGTGGCCTTGGGTTGGATTGGTTAAAGGAGAGAATGTCAATGCCAAGCATTTCAATCATCCACCAGATGGGTTATATGGTTCTTGGTACGGCCACTACAAAGGGGTTCTTGATGACCCTTTTGTAATTGGCGAACAATATTCTGTCCCTAAAGCAGAGGAATCTGTAGAATCAGTGTCAGAAACCAAGATTCATCCAGTCCCCAAGTCAATAGTTAATGCAATCCGCAATGTGTTGCACTCATACCCTGAAGGGATGTACATTTCAGAGCTCCGTGCAGAGCTTAAAAGGAAGGGTGTGCCTATGGATAGGGAATTCTATGGATACAAGAAGTTCTCAAGCCTTCTTTCATCTTTGCCAACTATCGTGAAGTTTATACCTAATCCTGCAGGTCAAGGTCAGCCACTGGTTACTGATAAAAGAGCAAGTGAGCTCAGTTACAAATGTGACAAAGAGCTTGAAACTAGTAATTTAGATAAAGTTCCTACTTCAATTAGTGACGGGAAATCATTAACTAGAGATACTAAACCATCGCAAATCACTCCTATGGCGGCCATAATTGATACTGCCCCAAGCCACGAAGTGACTCATGTGGACACTAGTGCAGATCTTCCGAAGTCACAAGTACACAATGCAGTAGTTGATGAGGCACTTTTGGGAAGGAAAGGAACAACTTCTGAACCACCAATTCCAGTGCAAGGGCATGATGCAGAAGTAAAGGGGGGACTTTTCCAAAGAATCTGGTCAAGCTTGACTGGTGCAAGAGGTGATTATCCCCTTGTGAAGAGCGATTCTGTTTCTTTAGTTGATTCTACAGTAACTGAGGATGCTGTTGATAGCGACAACCTTAAGAGATTAAAATCTGAAGAAAAAGATACAGAGTTGAGGAGAAGTTCTGTGGATCCGGCAAGTTCCTCCACAAGTGATTTAAGTGCAAAGAAGTCGGACCCTGAAGAGAAAAAAAGTGAGCAATGTGATAAACACAGTGGAATGACTAAAACTGGAACGGGTTTCTTTAGTCAACTAAAAAATTGGTGGCAATTCTGGAAATATGGTGCAAAAGATCAGGAGGATAGGTATGAAGATGTTAGTCAAGAAGCTGATGCAAATGGGAAATGTGTAAAAAACTTTCCTCAAAATCATTGTAATCCAGAAAATCATGAGTTATTTTCGCATTCTCACTTTTGGGATTCTCTGGAATCATTTCTCCTTACTTCCAAGGGATCTGAGCTTATCTCGACATCGACTACAAGGTAAACTATTATCTTTACTCCCTCCCAATATTTTCTATTCTCATTAGCCATATTCATTATATGTTGAAATATATTGATTTTGTTGCTGCAATCTGTTGCTTGATCCACCTTGAGTTCAAGGAGTTTGTTAATGGTTCTGGAGATAGGAAATGCCATCTTATTTTATGTGCAGTATACTACCCTTATTCATTGCTTCACGATAAGGGTATGCATGATGTTAATATATAGACCACTGCAGCATGATGATGGTTTGCCATCTTAAGTGTAATATACTATCCTTATTCATGCAACACGCCAAGGGTATGCCATGATGTTAATATAAGTGTGAAACTTGACCCTCCCCAGACCCTGCGTAAGTGGGAGCCTCTTGGTACAGGACCCCCTTACGACGTTAATATAAAGACCCACATTTTTTATGTCTACACACATCATCCCTGTGAAAATAGAAGCGTTAGCCCATCAAAGATGTTTTTTTTATGCATATGGACTTGCTAGAAGACAAAAATGTATCCTCATGCTCTTAGAACACATCAGAAAACTTTTAGACTTACTCTAGTTTTGAAATCAATCAATAAGTTACTTAAAAACTGTTTTGTGGATCTTGGTGGGAAGAAATAGAATCACATAGAAGTAAAACCAGTTAGTCAGAACTTTATGACATATAGATTTGCTTTGTTCTAACATGTATTTTAGTTTGAGGTAAGAAGGTAGAACTGACTTTGGAATGTTTCTCAATTTGTTTAATTTTGTACCCTGATGACTTGTGCAATCAATCCCTATGTCAAATACTGTCTTCCCCTTTATTCTTATACTAGGAGAGTTTCAGATGAGTTGCTCCTTGGTTGCTTGAGCTTAAATTGCGGTACCGACAAAGTAGGTTTCCTACAGCATTCTAGATTTATGGCAATTCCTATCATAGTTTTTAGGTAGGGCCTTGGTATTTGGCATAGACAGGGGCTGATGCAAGTTGGAGGCAGCTGTAAAATTTTGATCATGAGCCTAATGTTCGATTGCTAGCTCCATTTGATGGGACTAAATTATGATTGTAGTTTGTGTTTCTTCTTATAATATTCAAAACATCTGTTACTTGTTTTTCATATTATCCTGTCTTTTGCTCCATTTGTGGGATCATATGTTTTCCTCTCTCTCACAAACCCCTCTATTCTTCCGGCAATCTTTCTGAATTCATGGTTGCACCTGCAGATATCGGGCTATCTGAAGCTCCATCTTGTAAAGATTGTTGCTTTAGACTCCAAGTATATAGTTGTATACCTAGGTGCTGATTTTGGGCATTATGCCTACTACATCTTCACCATGTTACCAAGTGAATACGATAATCATGAATATTGTGAACTCGGTATATTCAATTGTTTCATTATGATTGCCCACGTCCATAAGATCATCTCTTATACTGTATAGTGGCCAAGTAGTAGAAGTTCTTCCAATATCATCGCCTGAAGGAGTAGTCATGACTCAGTATATCTTTGGTGATATTTTACTTTTCGATATCCATCATATATTGGCTATATAACTTGTTCTGGTGATTCTAATGTGCACCATATGCCAATGATGTTCTCTTGTTGTTTAAGGATGATGCTTCAATAAAGGATAACTATCAATACAAAGATAACCTTTGAATTTAAGTACTATGCTATAATTGAAATCTAATGCATAGGCTCCATTAACCTTACAAGTTATAGAGTTTATTGCTTTCATATATAATCAACTCTGTTCTTCTTCAAGTAAAGCAGCATATTTTATTATTGGACATTTTATGTTAACTACCCCTATGTTTTATACTTATTACACTAACCATCCCTACTTTGAAACCAATACACGGACCACCCCTATCTATTATATTTTCCATAGAAAGTAATAACACTAACCACCCCCGTGTTTTTTTTAAATAAAGGAGAGGGGTAGTCCGTGTGATTAGTTTCAAAATAGGGATAGTCCCTGTAATATCCATGAAACATGGGGGGTGGGGGTGGGGTTAGTGTATTTATTTCTTTATTATTTGTACCATCCTAATTACATTAGTCTGATAATTCTTTTCCCCCTCAAGTTATTATAAAAATGCCACTCCTTTTCATTATTTGGATTAATGTGATATAGAGATGAATGCAATATCTATAGCAAATCATACCATCTTACCTCCTCGTCTAGGCTTTTTCCTGGTCTCGGAAAGTTGGAGGGTGCTTCTTGGTTGCATGACCAAAATATCCCTAGAAGGCAAGTATAACTACACGCAGCTGCTGTGATATCCAATCCTGATTTTGACTTGAGGTCAAGTGAATATTGAAAACTGAGAAAGATGCTGATTAAGAAGAAAATAAATAACCTGATAACTGAATCTGGGTTGACTTTTGGTCTTTACTTGAACCTTGTAAACGGGGTTAAACGTTCTAAACTATCCACATAGTTTGATGTGAGATCCATTCCTGATTTTGACTTGAGGTCAAGTGAATATTGAAAGCTGAGAAGGATGCTGATTAAGAAGAAAATAAATAATCTGATAACTGAATCTGGGTTGAGTTTTGGTCTTTACTTGAATCTTGTAAACAGGGTTAAACGCTCTAAACTATCCACATAGTTTGATTGTGTTTCGTTGCATTGCTGCCTTCTATTTGCTTTTCCAGTGACAGCCGTTTGTTTTTTCTCTCTCAATTCATGTCTGCACTCTGCAGTGTGTTTCTCTCGAGCAAGGTTCATAGAGCTTGATCCTAAAATATAGTTTAGAGGCTTTTGGTAGGCAGCAAGTGAAGTTTCATTATCAGCTCCACTTTTAGTAAATTAGCCGTTCCACTGTTTGGTTTGCAGCATTCCGGGCTGCAGGAAAAAGTCTGCCACGTTATCAGAGCATTATTGGCTTCTGAAGTCAGAAATGACACCAATGAGTGCATATAATTTTGTTTTTTAGATGTGTTCTTATTTCAAATTTGTGAAAGACGAGCATGAGCTGCCGTTCCTACGTACTTCAAGTCTTTTCTTGCCTTGAATCTTTGTGGAAGTTTTAAACTGAATAGAGCTGATCATAGTTTTTTATTCTACTTTTGGTTTCTCTCAGGGACCAGTTGTTGCAAGGGCTGCAAAAGGAAGGCCCATGCATTGTTAAAGATCTTACAGAGGGCCATTTTCTTCGGCTAGTGGATCTATTAATTTCGGAGAAGCGATGGCTAGAAGAAAATGCATCGGAGTCCTTTCCTTTTAAACTTGCACTACCTAACAAAAGAACATGTGCGATATCCAAAGCTCACGGTTCCAATGGTTTAAGTTCTCTTTTCAGAGCTAGTACATCTCACTCTAATTTACAGAGGTTACCGGAACAAGGAAAGCAGGATCAATATCCGTGCAGTGTTAGTAGGGAAGCTAATCCTCCCCAGAATCTCATGGAGCTGAAAGCTTGGTTCCAAAGAACCTGTAATGGCAAAAGGAATATTCAACCTGAGGAGTTTCAGAAGCTTTTTGAAAGCAAGTTCAATAAAAAGCTGATTTGTTCTTCTTATGGCTATCCTAGTGTACAGACTTTACTGTTTGCTTGCTCAGCTGGTAACAATATTGACCAAGGAAAGAAGAAACCTCCTAGAAGAGAAGAAGTTTTATCTGATTGCCACAAACTTCTGAAGGATCTTTTGAGAGAACACCCTCAAGGCATTAATATGAGCAATTTCCGACCTGCATTCTTTCAAAGGTATGGCTATGTTCTGGATTGCCCAATGTTGGGCTACCCAAAGCTTGCATCATTATTACAAATCATGCCTGGGGTTAAGGTAGAGTCATCCTTCATTATGCCTGTCGAAATGTTTGATTCAGAAGCATTTACAAATAAAACAGTAGATATCGAAGGGAAGGTTATGAGTTTGGACAGTGATGGGTCGGGGAGTGGTGAAGAATGGGAGGAGTTGGGGCCTGTATCTGACACTGTTCCTAGTAATAACAATAAAGGTCGTAAAGTGGTTGAACAAGTTACCTTCAATAAGGTTTCTCTTTCAGATGAAGAATTAACTGATTCCGAGGATGACATCCCTTACAGTTCTGATAAGTCAAGTGATCCCCTTAGGAGAGGAGGGGAAAATAGCAGCCTTCTACAGCTTCTAGATTCCTGGTACAATGGCAAGGAAGGTGGAGATGGAAAGGAACAAGATGAGGCTGCTGATGGACTGATAGACTGTTCCACAGGCAATACTCAGATCTCTTCAGACCCTGCACCTGTAGATTCTTCTAAGTCGAAGATGAGGCCGCATAAAAGCTACAATTTTGTTGCTGATCCTGGACAAGATGAGAATGATAAGTTGGTTGACAGCATATTGGGTACTTTCAAGAAATCAGGAGATTCTAGGTTGCAAAGTTAATGAAAATTCCTTCATCAGTCTGCAGGAAGATGTTCTCTCGGCAGAGGATCTTCCGCAGTTGGTTATCGTAACTTATCAATGGGGGAGAGCGGATTGTTATCGGTCGTTAGGTGGCAATGCTTACCATTCTGTTTGGAGATGATCACATAGCGCCGGGAAGAGTTTTGTAGCATGTTTTGCAAGAGACTACTCGGATTTATCATTTTGTAATGGGTAGGTTGGTATCAACCTCGTCGCGATAAATGTAGGCCCAGATTCCTGTTTATAAGGAATCGACAGGTCAAGTGGATGATCACACAGTTCTTCTTATAGCACAATCACTGTTGATGCAAGGTTGCTCACCATTTTCATTTTTCTAGTGATCAATTGTGATAGAACTTAGTATAATTTTTGTATAAATCATTATTATTTCAGTAGTAGCATTGGCTGGTGATGCTGTTCGTGAAGTAACAGGCAGCTTTTCAGTTTACTGGATTAAGGATGATGATTTGAATCGTGACTTAGCATGAGATACACTTTTATAAGAGTTCAAGTTTTGGTGGGTGAACAAAAATGGACTCCAATAATATAACGGATTAAGTGTGTAAATCCACAGTTTTGGCTGTGTAAATCCATATCAGAAAATGTCACAATTTAAGATGCAAAAGCTAGATAAGTGTGTAAAACCATATCAGAAAATGTAATCCTTATCCTCAAACATATAGATTTTGAGTTCACGAAACTCTAATATGTCACAATTTAAATCTCGTCAATATTAAAAAAAAAAACTACAGATAAAATACATTGGTCCTAAGTCCTAACATTTTATATATTTTTAATGGATTTGAAGTATAATATATGAATCCAAATGGACTTTCTATCCAACATAAATGTTGTAATGGGTATAAGCAAACATTGATCTCATCTTTGAGCCAAGACTTGTATTGCTCGTTTTTGGTCTCATAGGAAGCTTAATTTTTTTTTTAATAAAACTAATAATATAAAAATTCGCCACTGAAATTTACCAAAGAAATTATGGGCAATTTTGTAAATACAACTGCCCCAAAATTATATATATATATATATATATATATATATATATATATATATATATATAAAATAAAACAAAATAAAATAATCCAGTATTTTCTAACAACTATACAATTTTCAAATTTATTTCTCCTACGTCCGCTTCTTTCTCCCCTTGAGAAGATGGAAGACCAGCACCATCATAGACAGTATAAAAGCCGAGCTCGCCACTATAGTCCCCGGCGAGAGAGAGAATGGTGCTCTGCTCTCTCGTCCTTTCTTCTTCCTCCCATCCCCTCCTCCTCCTCCTCCACCTCCACCAAACCCTAATTTTCCATCCGAGCTCTCCTCCTCTTTTCCCGCCATTTCTCGATCGTCTGCACTCTCACCGATCGGTTCTCGCGCTTCACCATCGGTAGCTTCCTCCCTTCTTCTGTCTGATTCTTCTACTTCTGTTGATTTTGGAACTGGATCTGGTGTTTCTTCTGATTCAGCAGTAGGAAACTCCAGATCAGTATATTTATCATCATTTTTCTCGAAATTTCCGTTTGATTCTTCTAATTCTGATGATTCTACTGTTTCTGGATCCGGATCCGGTGTTTGTGCACTAGGAGCTTTGGTTTCATCTCCTTCTTCTTGCTGAGAATTTCGGTCCGGTACTTCTGATTCGGTGTCTGGTGCAGGAAGTTCGAGAGTAGGTTTCTCAAGATCTCCTTCTGATTCTTCTAATTCCTTGGATTCTGCTGTTTTCTGGATCTGGATCCGGTGTTTGTGCACTGGGAGCTTTGGTTTCATATTCTTCTTCTTGTTGAGTTGAGAATTTCGGTCCGGTTCTTCTGATTCGGTGGCTGTTGGTGTGGGAAGTTCGAGATCATCAGTAGTAGGTTTCTCGAGATCTCCTTCTGATTCTTCTAATTCCGTGGATTCTGCTGTTTCTGGATCCGGATCCGGTGTCTGTGCACTAGGAGTTTTGGTTTCTTCTTCTTCTTGTTGCTGAGGATTTCGGTCCGGTTCTTCTGATTCGGTGTCTGTTGGTGTAGGAAGTTCGAGATCATCAGTGGTAGGTTTCTCGAGATCTCCATCCGATTGTTCTAATTCCGTGGACTCTGCTGTTTCTGGATCCGGATCCGGTGTCTGTGCAATAGGAGCTTTGGTTTCTTCTTCTTGCTGAGAATTTCGGTCCGGTTCTTCTAATTCGGTGTCTGTTGGTGTAGGAAGTTCGAGATCATCAGTGGTAGGTTTCTCTAGATCTCCTTCCGATTGTTCTAATTCCGTGGACTCTGCTGTTTCTGGATCCGGGTCCGGTGTCTGTGCAATAGGAGCTTTGGTTTCTTCTTCGTGCTGAGAATTTCGGTCCGGTTCTTCTAATTCGGTGTCTGTTGGTGTAGGAAGTTCGAGATCATCAGTGGTAGGTTTCTCTAGATCTCTTCCGATTGTTCTAATTCCGTGGACTCTGCTGTTTCTGGATCCGGATCCGGTGTCTGTGCAATAGGAGCTTTGGTTTCTTCTTCTTGCTGAGAATTTCGGTCCGGTTCTTCTGATTCGGTGTCTGTTGGTGTAGGAAGTTCTAGATCATCAGTGGTAGCTTTCTCGACATCTCCTTCCGATTCTTCTAATTCCGTGGATTCTGCTGTTTCTGGATCCGGACCAGTTGTCTGTGCAATAGGAGCTTTGGTTTCTTCTTCTTGCTGAGAATTTCGGTCCGGTTCTTCTGATTCGGTGTCTGTTGGTGTAGGAAGTTCTAGATCATCAGTGGTTGGTTTCTCAACATCTCCTTCTGATTCTTCTAATTCCGTGGATTCTGCTGTTTCTGGATCTTCAGTTTGATCTTCTTTTGTCAAGAAGCTGGGGTCCCGCTCTTCTGGTTCAGTAGTAGGAGTTTCGGGAATTTGGATCTTCTCATCATCTGGATTAGTTTCAGGGGATTTGATCGATTCCGGAATTTCTGGAGCCAGATCTTGTGGTGTTTCTTCTTCCGTCTCTGGCGGAGTCAAGTCGGGTTCCTCCTCGTTAGGAACTTTGAGCTCTTGGGTTTCCGGAGTCGAATCCGGTTCATCATCCGGAATAGATTCAGGCAATCCGATCGGTTCCAGGTGTTCCGGAGCTCGAATTGGTGTCTCGTTTGCAGGAATTTCCTCATCTAGCTTAGAACTTGGACCTGGTTCTTCTGATTCAGTAGATTTAATAGTGTCTGGAGCTGAATCCACAGTAGGAATTTCATTGTTCTCAGCTTCTTCCTTTGTTTCTGGAGGAATTCGGCTTTCTTCTCCTATTTCCTTGACGTCTTCAAAATTTTCCTTCGGCTCTAAGTTTTCTACATATTCCTCCTCCTCCTCCTCCTCTTCTTCTTCTTCTCTTATCAATTTTGGCATCAAGACTACAAGAAGTCTCTCCTCCTCGTCGAACCAGGTTTTTATCCACTCCAAAACCACACCAACTGGGATTTGGAAAGCCTCGCAGAAGCTCTCTGTTCCGACCTCTCTTGTAATACCTAGCCTTCCCGACACAACGGCCTGAAGCGACTCTCTCTTTCCTTCTCCGGCAATGCAAACCTCTGTACTCTCTTCGTTTATCGATACCTCGATCTCATCCTTGTTGAACCCTACAAATGATTCTAATTCTAAGAACACTAACTACACCGGAATTAATATGAAGCAAAGGGATATTTATCCGGTTAGAATCTGTTTACCTGGTAGATGGGCGAGGAGGACGAAGACGACATCGGAGTCGGAGGAGGTGAAGGTGAGGTTCCGGACTGCTCTTGTTATGGTCACTTCGACCTCGACTTCCATCGTCGTCGTCGTCTTCTTTTGGGTGTCGCATCTGTTTTTTTTTCTGTTGTTTCTTTGTCCGCATTTTTGGTATAGTCTTCTAGCATTAAAGCTGTTGCTGGTGGTCTTGAGGAGCACGTATGCATTTCTTCCTGGAGGAGAGAAGGAGATGTGGGGCGGTGGCAAATGGAATGGATCTAAAGTTTAGAGAAATCCTCTCATTTTTTTCGAGTTAGCTTGGGCGGGAAGGACCGTAAGGTGTGGCGTGGTTGAAGCAAAGGAAAGGAGAATTCTCTCCTTAAATTGGGCCCACTTTGTCTTGTGATCAAAGTCACTACTTTGTTCAGGCCCTTAATGCTTTAACTAAAGGTGGGCTAAAGGCTTCACCGTGGCCAGAGAGCGTCTTTGAGAAAGGAACATATTCAGAGAGACGATCCTTTAGGACAGAAGAGGGCCCAAGGGCCTGACAGTTAATAGTGCTTGCACTAGTATCATGCGTCTCAACCGTTTGGGGTCCAGGGAACTGGTTCAGATGAAGGAGGTATCTTTCGAATGTAAGAATCATCCACCAGACTTTAGACTGTGTTTGGCAGGAAGGATAGAAAAGATAAGGATTTATTTTTCTTCCATATGAAAAAGTTTATTTTCTTCCTTTGTGTTTGGTAGTAAGGATGGAAAAGATAAGAGATGCATTTTTCTTTGTTTGGTATGAAAGAAAAAGTGGAAGGAAAGAAAGTAAAAAATATAGGGTTTATCAATTCTACCCTCAACTAAAAACACTTATTTACCATTTAACTTCATAAATAATTTTTAAATAATACATTCATATGGGGGGTATAATTGTTAATTAATATAAGCCTTCACTTTTTTTGCACTTTTCCTCCACTTTTGGGAGAATTGGATTTCTTAGGTTATGAAGGAAAAGTAACCCCTCCATTTTTTTTTTCTTCCTATTTTCCTTCCATACCAAACAAGAGAAAATGAATCTTTTCCTTCACTTTTTCCTCCTCTATTTTTCTTTCTCCCACTTTTCTCTCGTACCAAACACACCCTTAGGGGAGAGAACCTAGTGATATTGGCGCGTCTGTAAAAGCATCTCCATTCAATTGCACGCTTTATGTTAAGCCATTGCCACCGTCATAACTGAACCAAGTTAAAAAAGTCTCTCCAGTGTGAAAAATATTTCTAAAAATGGACTTCATGAGGACTCTACATGAGTCTTAAGAGCATCATTAGTAGTTGGGATTCTCCAAGGCAATTTAGGATTTATTTTTTCAAAAAAAATAAATAAATGTAGAATGTGTTGTATTTGTATGAAAATAGTAGGAAAATGATAAATGAGCTCCGGTCTCAAAAATTGTATAGTAAAAAATTGATGTGGGAAAAAAATATAAAATCTATGATCTAGGAAGTTGGTCTCCAAATTAGAACTTACTATTCTACAAAATGAGTTCATACAATCTAGAACTTAGAAATTGGGAGGCCATGCCTTTAGCACTTATGAGTGAGATGAGACCGAAATTGTAGAAATTGAGACTAGGGAAGAGACTTACTATTTTATAAAATAAGTTTTTAAATTTTAAATGTAGAAATTGGGTATGAGTATGAGTTTTACTAAGGATGCTCTTATAGAGTTTTTCTATATTAAGTGTCATATGAAAACGGGTCCCACAATATTTTTTTAGAGTACAATTCTATATGAATAAATAGTTGACACATGAAAAATCTTCTCAATAAATTTAGAGACCAATAATTGGATAAATATTTTTTCTAGTTAAATTTTATGTGAAAAATCAGTCATATTTAAAAGGGACTGAGAGAGATAGGGGTGCAACTCGGGCGGGTTGGGTCGGGCTTGTGGTCAACCCGAGCTCAACCAGATGAATAATAAGTCTAACCCGAGCCCAAGCCCGGCCTTACCTCGGGTTCAACATATGAAGCCCAAGACCAAATCCGGAGGATCGGGTTGAACTCGGGTTGGGTTGGGTCCATCGGGTTTATCGGACTCTAATATAATATTTGAAATAATTTTAAACAAAAGTAATATTAAACACAACCAAATAGCAATCAAGTATTGGTCATTACAAAAAATAAACTGAAATAAGATTCAGAATAATGAGTTGAAGAGTTTGTGTGGAGAAATTAGATTTAAACTTTTTATTTAAGAAGTATATATATATATATATATATATATATATATATATATATATATATATATATATATATTTTGAAGCAATGGGTACTTGTGGCGAACTCGCCTCCACTGAGGCTCGAACTCCCGACCACTTGGGCCGCATGCAATATATATATATATATATATATATATATATATATATAAGTCGGGTTTTGGGTTTGTCGGTAACCCGACACATGAACCCGAGCCCAATCCGATTGTTGATCGGGTTCAAATATTTTAACCTAAATCCGAGTATCTTCGACCCTAACCCAACCTATTAACTGGTTTATCTGATTGGGTTCGGGTTTAGCCCGCCCAAGTTGCACCCCTAGAGAGAGAGAATAGAAACCCAAAAAAAAATGAATTGGCATTAGAGAAGGTCTTAATGTTAGTGTTAGTGTTAGTGTTACGCTGTCACCAAAGTCATATATAGTTGAACTAAGTTAAACGTTGCATGGTGTTAAGCTATGGCAACCATCTTATAAATTGAACAAGAAAGAAGGTACTGTGTAACTAGTTCTCTAGACGAGACCTTTAGGTACTGTTTGCGAAGGGGAAAAAAAAATGGAAGGAAGGAAAAAGATGAGGAAAAAGTGAGAGGAAAATTAAAATGATGGTGTTTGGAAAGGAGGAGGGAAAATGGGGAAGAAAAATTTGAGGGAAAAAAGTAGGTGGGTCCCACTAAAATTTTTTTTTCCCAAAAATGGGAGGAAAATGGAGAGAGATGAGAGAAATTTGAGTGAATTTACTCCATCACCCTTCATAAAGGTAATAATAAATTATAATTTAAGAATACCAAGGACTAAATAGTAATTGTATCTCTATCCCTAAACAATAAAAAATTATTTTTAAACTTTTCCTTCCTCTACTTTTTGTCCATCCAAACAAAGGAAGGAAAAATTAACTTTACCTTCACTTTACTCTCTTCCATTTTCCTTCCCCTCAAATTTTCTTTCCCTCCCCACAAAAGTTTCCAAACACAGCGTTAGCCGCTCAAACAGTGGAGGAGAATTTCAATCTTTGACCACGTGCCTATGTTAAAGGATGGATCAATGACTCAACGGTTGAGTGGATTCAGGGCCGGCCCTGAGTTGCTGGGGGTCCGAGATAAAACTTCTATAATGGGCCCTCATACTAATATTAAAAAAAATTTATAAATAAATAAATAAATTGTTGTAGTCAAGATTTGAACGAAGGGTCTCTTAAATATAAATCTAACATTATAATCACTACACCACAATGCTTTTTGTTAAAAAAAGTCACATGAAACATACTAGTTCTATTATAAACAGTTCTATGTTAGTGTCCCCTTTCGTCAGGGGGTCCTGGACCGTTGTCCGGCCTGCCCTGAGCCATGGCCGCCCTTGAGTGGATTCCAGGGCCTGGGATTGAGTAATATATATATTTTTTTTTGAATTTTTTCTCTTAAATTAAAGTCTCGTTAAAGGGAAAAAGTGATTGAAAACAATATAAGCATAAATCAATTAACAGGTAAGTCCAGAAAAACAACTAGGCAGACACTTTTAACTCATTACTAAATGAATGTTCTTAGTCGGATGGGCGATAATAATATAGAATGCACCATCGATGTAGGTCATGTTTCCAACTCTAACCAGCTTTTTCTTACCTATAAAACTGTGGTTTCTTTCGCTTCCCTACTTTTCCTTTTTGGAAAAGAATGTTGAATTCCATTAGAAAAACACGAGAGTATTATTATAAAATTCCAAGTTCCAACATACTCGCACAATTAGTACTGTCACATGATTTGAGAATCCATTTCCAAAATCCTAGAGGAACTCATGAGTTCCTAATTTTCAAAATTCTTCCACGGCCTTGTTTGGTTCACCAAAAGGATCTTGCTTTTTTTTCTTTTTTTTTTCTTTTTTTTTTTCTTTTTTTTTTTTGGCATTTGGAAACTAGGAAATGCCAAAAAAATTGGAAGAAAAAGTGAATCTAAAGATGGAAAAATAAATCATTGGTTGGATGGATTGAAGCACTTTCCTCCCTATTTTTCTTTCAATTGGAATTCACTTTCTTTCCCTCTCAATTCCTTAGACATCCCGAAGAAATTAACATACTTTTTTATCTTTTGAGTTGTTCTGCCGGATCGGTCCCTCAAGATCTTGATCTTCACCCGGATCCGATGAAAAAAATGGGTTCACTTCTTATGGATTCGTTGAGAATGATTAGGATATAGTTCATGGCCTATTAGAAGTAGATAGTGCTTTGGTGGGATCCTCACGGACTAAAAAGATTGCAGTTAGTATGATAATAATCAAGTAATGATTTTTTTTTTCTAACCCAATGATTTCGCAAACTAAACGAGGCCGCAGAGCCGTTAGATTACATGCATCTCGTTTAATTTTTTTTTCCAATGAAATAAACAAAAAAAGTCAAGGTACTAGACAGAAAAATCTGTCCACGTATCAAAAGTTCCTATTTGAGTTACTATAGAACTCTATCCATTTCTATAAAAGCAAGATTTCAGTGTACCGAATTCTCATTCCAGTTTTGTATTATACTCAAGCCCTCCGTCTCCCTACTTGTAATCAGTAAGGGTTATGGTTCATTCTTTGACATAGAAGAACTAGCTCAACACAACAACTAAATTTTGTTTAAATTTTGCTTAACATTACAACTAGAGAGATCGGATCTATATGACTCAGATTCCACGTTAAAGTATTCGTCAAGTCCCTGCTGCTGTCTGGTGAACGAAAATTCTCAAACTTCAAGATCATTCACGGAGCACAACAACACAATAATTCATGTTCGGGGCAGATTCTCAGGGTACATGTGGGGTTGATTGCGATCATCATTATTAGAACAGGGATGGAACAAAAATTACTTGCATTTACAATCACAACAACATCATGACACCACCAACCAAAGCCTACCATCATAACGTTATATAACATTAAAGCCACATTAACATAAACTCCCTCCGAGAACAAATAAATTACATAAAAAGAAAGAAAAAACTGAGCATATTTCTGAAGCTCTCTCACATGATCACATCCACAGAATCAAAGCAGCAGAGAACATCATCACAGACACCAGCACAGCCTTCCGGACCCGAACCACAGAACCCAACCCCCCACCTACAAATGTCACAACAAAAAGGAAGTAAAAGCTAAGGACCCTTTGTAAATAATAAAATAAAGAAGACAAGCAACGGTACAGTACGGAAAAAGAAGTAGGACCTCACCTGGTTCCGGTCACCGGGGTAGGCAGAGGGCGTATGGTAGCCGTGTCGGTGACCCCGGTCGGCAAGGGCACCGCCGGGTTGCTGCTGATGAACGGGATCCCGTCACTGCTCCCGGGGACCCC